>VXAU01005470.1:224741-294625 GCA_013399695.1 Formicarius rufipectus | reverse complement strand
GCCCGCCCCGTCCCGTCCCTCCCGGCGGAGGCGGAGCCGGACCCGCAGCCGGAGCCCCGCAGGACTCGGAGCCGCCGCCGCTGCCGGAGCAGCCACCGCCAGCCCCGGGGCCATGGAGGAGTTTCACCCCCACAACGACGAGGTAGGGGCCGCCTCCTGTGGGGCTGTGTTGGAACCCTCGGCCAGCCGAGCCCGAGCGGCGCTGCCCGCCCGCCCAGCGCCGGGGATGGATGTTCCCTCCGGGAACCAGCCCAGCGCTGCCGCCGGTGCCTGTCGGACCGCGGCCATTTTTTTCCCGGGAAACCCACACCATTTTCCCTGCGAAAAAAAAAATAAAAAATAAAAAATAATTTTTAAAAAAGCATTTCCCGGGAGGGAAACCCAACAAGTGCCTGGTCAGCGCTGCCGGCCGGTCCCGCCAGCCCGAGCGGAGGTGCCGATCCCTGCTCAGGGGCTCTGGCCAAAACAAAACCAAAACCAGACCCACCGTAAACATGAATGTCCTGGAGGTTCCTGCCCCTGCCCGAGTGTTTGAAATTCTCGCCCGTGAAGAGGCAGACGGCACCGCGGCACGTGCCGTGTTCCCTTTGGATCCAAGCTAAGTGCCCGTGAGTAGGAATGGGGAGGGAAGAGGAGCAATTAAAACTTGCCCGCTTTCCCTGCGCTTGAGAAAGATATTTGGGTAAGCTAATGACTGTGCAAGCTAGTCTTTCTCATGCTAGGGTTACGACACCTTTTGGAAGCAGTGTGCAACCTGCGTGTAAGTCCGTGACTCCGGTAAAAACACAGATTAAGACCCAGAATGAAAGATTTGTCATTTAATTCTTCTTGGAAAGCATGACAAGCACACACAGTGGTGGGATTCGGTCATTGCAGAAAACTGAACCAAGCTTGCCGACGCCCGAGCTTTTTACATTATTAGCAAAGCAATGGTAAGGAACGTGTTCATGGAACTGGGGTGAAAAGATTTGCAGAATTATACTAACAAAGCACACAGTGCAAATAATCAGACACGAGGCCTAATAATTATGTGTTCCTTAGAGTAAAACTGTATAATTAATATGCTTTTCTGTCAGATATGAAAATAATTAATTTTTATTGCAGATGATCTTCAATGCTGATGAGGCCCACAACATAGTTAAGGAGGTAGGTTTTGAATAACAGCTGTATTTCAAAGAAATTCTTTACCTTATCTTACTTTGTGGTATAGTGAAAGCAGTTATTTTCATTGGCCATCCCACATAAATTCAGTCTTACATGAAAGTATTATTTTTATCAAATGAAGACAGAGTTTATTTTGGAGGTGCTTTAAGCTTCATCTAATGGCTGTCTGCAGCTACCCAAATTGGGGAAGGTAGATGAGAGGAGAGCCAGATTTGCATTACAGTGGAATGAGGAGGGGTGGCAGCCACAAGCTGCAAGACAAATTCACTCCAATTTTTTTCCCTTTTAAACAGCTAGAGTGAAGCTATTAACTACAGAGGTTGAAAGGAGAGCTTGTGGAGTAGCCATCCATAGAGATTTTAAAAACTTGACAAGGCCTTGAATACTATGACCAGACTTGGAATGTAACCTTGGCTTGTGTGGTACGTTGCACTACACGAGCAAGTTGTTCTAGCAATGCTTTTGAAGAACGTTTTTCACACAGAAAGAGTGGGCTGATAAGTGAGTAGCCTCATGGTCTAAATTAAATACCCAGAAAGTGATTAGTGAAGAGCCTATGGCTTACAGGTTTTGCACGGAAGCAGTGTTTTGAGAAAGGAATTCCTGCAGGTCCTTGTCCAGCTGCCCTGTAAGGAAGGGAAAGGACTGTGCTTTTGAAGCTGCTACAGTACACAACAGCAAGCTCCTGATGTCAGATAAATGACAATTCAACCCTTTATGTAACTGTCCCTGCCTTGTAAAGCCAAATACGGTGTGAGACAGTCTCCAAGCACTGGGAGTAAAGCCAAGTGTCTCTACCTCTGATTGGAAGCTTAACCAGAGCAAAGGAGCTCTAGCACTGGGTACATTTCTGGAAGGACCAAAATTCCCTTAGGGGTCTTGTCCCGCTTCTCTATTCCACTGTGTTTTGTGAATGTTTGTTTCCATTGACTCCTTTGACCAGCGTTATACACTGTGATCAGAACTAATTGGGCTTTTCAAAATCTGGGACATAAGGCTCTTACTCAGCCTGGTAGTGGGTGGTTAGTGCATGGGATTCATCTTACTGAATCAGGGGAGAAGGTACTTTTATTTTACTTACCTTGTCCAGGTGTGTTTCTTAGCTGAATTTCTCATTTTTAGGAAGTGTCAATCTGCACTTAATTCTGAATTTCTTAGGAGAAGGGAATGCAATTTGAGAGTTTAAATTGATGAGAATACTTTCTGTTCAGTCATTTTAAGTTTAAGCAAGGGTTTGCCTATCTGTACTTATGGGAGAACAAGCAGTTTTCAAGCAGGTCAGATATTTCTTGTGCTGCAAGATGTGATCCCTGGGTACCTCTCATATTTCCCTCACCTTTTAAACTGGGGTGTGCTTTTCACTATTGTCATTCTAGGTCTGTAGATTTGGGAATTTTCCTCACAGACTCTGAAAGGTTGGCCAGCCCAAGCTTAAACTATTAATTGAAGTAGTACCATCTCCATTACAGTAGCTTCTGGAAGCCAAGTTGGAGTAGGCAGTCATTAGGAACAGTGGGATGTGTTAGTATCTTCACTGGTAAATAGATCCATTCACTTAACTTGGTCCTTAAAGGATGTGACTAAGGTCTTTCATCCAAGAAATGTTCAGTCAGGGCCTCTTTTTTTTATTCATGTAGTATTGTGGTAAGTGTGTACTAAAAATAAGTTTCCAAGAAGAGTCATTTTACTTCCCAGTCAGGAACTGATATCTGATGATGTCAAGTAATTTAAAGTAATGTAATTGCCAGAAGAAAAATCCCCAGACAGCGTGAAACATTTTAAACCTTTGCATTTGAAAATACATTTACTGTAACTAATTTTTTTCCTCTATTTTAGTGCATAGAAAGTGTTATAGGCAAGGCAGATTATAACCACAACAAAGTCAACCAGTGGACTGCTGCTATAGTGGAACAGTCACTGACACATCTGGTTAAACTTGGAAAAACATACAAGTACATAGGTAAGTACAAGCAGTTGTACTTGCACCACGTGCAGTGACAATAAATAATTGCTGAAAAGTTAATGTGGATGCAGTGCTATATTCAGTAGAAAGTTTTAAACTGTAAACAAAGCAGAGCAGATGCCTGAACTCTTCTGTTATATAGATTTTTAGTAATACCTGTGGTAAAGCTGTGGCAATTTTTACCTGGGCTGGACATGCTAGTAACTCTTAACACAGGTTACATGTTGCATGGCCTTTTCATATTATTCAGCAACCCAAAAACAATTATATCAAATTTTTGATATCAGCTTAGGAAATAATTGCTACCTTAAATAAAATTTTCAGTTGGATTAAGCTTCCTACAAATATAAACATTTGGAAGACTTTAGTCCTGTGTGCTAAGTCATGTCCCATTATATTTACATATATATCTATCTATCTGTGGAAGGGAAATTTAAATAAGTAAGTCAACTCACTTTGGTCCTTTTGTGGAGCATAGCAAGTGTTTGCACTCTGTTCTGTTTTGAAAGTGTTGGATTCAGATTGTCACTGGTTTTATGGTCATTGCAGGTCAGTCTAGAAATGCTGCATGTTACTGGAGTGTGGTTTCAGAGAGCAGTCAGCCAGTATTTTTGGGAAACAGCTCTCATCAGGTGTGATTTCTGCTGTACCTGTGGGGACAGCACTTGCAATCCCATTCTGAGGTGCACATGACCCAAGCCATATCTAAGAAGTTTAAAAGATAAACACCATGATCCTATTAGCAAGCATTTTGCTAAAGCTGTTGTGTTACTGTGAGTAAAAATAATCATGATATGACTAACAAGTTCTTAAGGAAAATATTGGGGGTGAGGGCACTGTCATAAAAATAGTGTTGACTTAGCTGAATGCCACGTGCCAACCATTTGAAAATGCAATACAGGCTTGAGTTCAGAAGTACTGAATGATTCACCTCTTCTGCTTTAATAATTAATTCCTTGATTTTATGGCTGTGCCTTTTCATGCAGTTACCTGTGCAGTGATGCAGAAGAGTGGAGCTGGTCTTCACACAGCAAGCTCATGCTTCTGGGATACCACAACTGATGGTAAGTTTCCCCATCCAAACAGAAAATCAGTCCTAAAAGAAATCTTACTTCTTGCTCAATTGGAACATTTGTGTTGAACAGTTTCAGGAGTGGCTGTAGAGGCAGCAGCTTTCAGAATTAGGTGTTGTTTACAATCCCAGCAGCAATGTTATCAGTCAATCCTGCATTAAGAGCAACTGCTTCGTAAATTACAAGAAACAGGACTAGAAATTCTGGAATTCATTCTGAAACAAAAGCCAAAGCATTTAATCCTTGTCAATAGCCATAGGTGGGTTAAAGAGGCAGTAAAACATTCCCAGTAAATATGAGTGGTTAGTCCTAAACATATCTGCCTGCCTGCTGTGAGAACAGAGCTTGGTGAGAAATAGAAATAGTTTGACTAACAGAATGTGTTTCATCTGCTTAACTGTCAGCCAGGCTTTGGATGCATTATATTGTTTCAAAAATAATTCTAACTATATTTTTTCCCAGGTTCAGAATATCATGGAGAAATAATATAAAAATGATCTTTTGTCTAGCACAGATTCAGAAGGGTCTTTTTAGAAGACGATTTCAAGATTTAACCTTGAAGCAGAGAGGGCATCAAAAAGCCCACCAAGGTTAAAAAAAAATTGTAAAATGAAGTCAAGTAAATGAGTACAGTTAAATCTTTGTATTTCCTTGGCTCATAAAGCATTGATACAATGGGAGAGAAAAATTACACTAAAAGCTAAATACAGTAGAATGTATTTGATCCAGTCTTTTTTTTTTTTTTTTGTTTGATCATCTTGCCTATTTCAGTTTGAGATTTTTAAGGATTTTCGTAAGTCCAGCTTTTAAAGAGAGATACTGAAATACGTTTTCCTGGAAACTGCCTTAAGAATACAAGGCTCATGTGAAGTAGGAAACAATGTACAAGTTAATGAAAATGTTTTGAGGAGTGTAGTCTATTTATAGGCAAGATGACATAGCACTATTTACCTTAAGTGGCAACTGGAATATTCATACTAATGTGACATAATTTGCACTGTGATAAAGTTCATGCAGTAAAGACACTCGAATTCTGTTTTCATCTTCAAAAGATTATTTTCAATAATCTTTTCTAGGAACCTGCACAGTGAGATGGGAAAACCGAACAATGAACTGCATTGTCAACGTGTTTGCTGTTGCTATTATCCTGTAGCTGACTGGAAGATAAACATAAGCAACACCGAAGCCTTTAAAAAAAAAATCATTCAAACCTATGGCTAAGTACTTCAAACTATTATTTGTTTCTGTATGAGGAGCATACAGAAGTTCTCTGCAGAGAGCATACAGTCTAAGCCAGTTCTCATAGATTAGTTATCTCAAGCTAGCAAAAAAAAGTAATATATATATATGTATCTATCTAAAGTTTTAGTAATTTAAATATTCAGAAGTATGTTAATGAGAAGATGCCACAAAGATCAATACAATTTATGTCAAAGATAATATCAAAGATAATTTGTTCCAGAGGAGCAAAACATGTGAAATCAAAGGAAATGTCAAGTAAGACCTCTCAGGATCATGGTGCATTTGGCAACAAATTGCAAACACAATTCAGAGTGGATATATTATAAACAATACTGGTTCTTCATGTTTGATTAAACAAAGCTAACTTGCACTTTGAATGCTGGTGCTTGTGAAATTGCATGAGCATCATGTTTTGGTCAAGCATGAACGTTTACATTGACATTAAATCCAGTTAAGCTTCTCCCCCCTGGGAGGCAGAGGAGAACTTTGCTGGGTGAAATATACCTAGTCCTGGCAGAATTCTAATTTGTCTTCAAGTGAAGAACATAATATTTCTTAGCAATTCAGGGAAACATGCTGGGACCTGACACCAGCCTTTAATTCATTGTTTATAAATCCAAAAACATTCTGAAGGTACTTAAATTTGACTGTATTCCATGATTGTGGAATTTGTGACAAGCACTTTATTGATTCCTCATGCAGTAGCTGGGAGCTAGGACAGTGAGACTGGACCCACATCACTCCAAGTAGGATTAAAGTGTTTGGTGAGAAGGCACACACATTTCTGGAGGCTCTTGTTAGCTTTGAAAGCATTTATCAAAGTAACATATCTGTTATTTATAGGAATGTTTCCTATGTTTTCCAAGTCTAGAATTGGATCTTAGTCCTATGAAATAATATAGTTAAGTTTTGAGTGCTAATAGTTCCCCTCCTTTAAAGATTTATGCAAGTTCTTAACTTTGCTCATCTGATGAGTCTTAACTTGAAATATTCCACATGGAAGAAAAACATTTGCACACATACAAGCATTTGCTGGATTTGGGCCTACATTTTTGTTCATTGCTGCACAAATATGATAAAGATGTATTGACACCAAAAATGCCTGAGTGCTGCCACTAAGTGGCAGCTACATTAAGTTGTTTTCTCAGATGCTGCTTATTGACAGACTTTTTTTCTTTATAACTGTATGTCTTTGGAAGAGACTGGTAACTACCCAACAGCTACTGTAAGGCTGTTTTGGGTTTCAAGAAATGAACATTAAAGCACTACTGCTCAGTTTGGTTTGGTTTTTTATTTGTTTGTTTGTTTTTTTGGTTTTTTTTTTTCAGATAAATGACTACTAGGGCATGTAACAAATGTCCTATACAAAGAGCAAGCTAAAGAATATCTTATTGCTTAGATTGTGTATACATATAACCATATGACACTACAGAAGGAATGTGTGTATGTGTGATTCACAATATTATTCAAAATATCTTGCTTTCCAAACGAATAGAGCTCTGCTTTTACCTAAGTGCAAGCAAAATTAGTACTGTAATACTGCACTTGCCTAAGAAGCAAGTACAGCGTGAAGATGTATGTGTATGTTGTACTGACCTTCAAATCTAGAATAATTAAACATTACTTGGGTTAGGATAGGAATGTCTGAACTATGTGCCAGCATCCAAGAGGCAAGTTGTGTAACTGACAAAAATGCAGTAATTTCACTGATATTTGGGATTGTGCAAAGTGAAAAAATACATGGGGTAGCAACCCATGCTAGTTTAAGAAGTGAGTGTATAGAAATAGAAGTGGACTGTTATGTCCACTTAATGTGCACTCAGGTGCCATTGTCAGAAGAAATATTCCCCACATAGCCACTTGTAATCTCATTTGATACTTTTACTTTACTTGAAAACAAGATGTACTAAGTCTATCAGTTTAATGAGACTTGGTGAAGGTCCTGCTGCAGAAGAACCCTAGAAAATACTGCTTAATTATGAGACTGCTTCAATTTTCTTTTTACCAAAAAATAAAGTTTTGCCTTAGTTGTAATTTTGCCTTCTGTTCTTGATCAATATAATTGAAACTGAGAAAAATATTCCTCTTATTTTCCTTCATGTGTATAGACTAGTGAGAACTTGGGAAATACACTGAAGCTGTGTGTGCATTTTAGAGACTAAACCTTGTAAAGGGCTTGTTTCCAGACTTGGCCTGATTTCTTACACCTCATCTGCTCAGACCTCTTCCTCTTATTGTGTGACTTGGTGATGCACGTTAAAGTTTTGTTACTACAAAAAATAATTATGAAACTCTGGAAAAAGTATATTCATTCTGTGCCATATCCTGGTGAACTTAACTTCTTTCCCATCTTTCCCCATCCTCTCTGGGTACAAACAGATACTTGTATTTAATGTAACTCTCCAAACAAATGCTAAACACCATTACCTGCTTTTCCAAGTGGTATGTTTTCAAGGAATAAAGCCATGAACTGCAGAGTATGAAAACCCACAACATTTCACTAGCTTTTTCTACTGATACAATATTTTCCTAGTTGTTACAATCAGGGACTTATTGTTAACAAAGGGAATCTTATTAATGGGACAGAAGAGTTTGCATTAAGGTATAGCCCATATATTTGAAGCTGATTGTTCCCATGTATGATTTCTTGATGAAAGACATCTGTTACTCTTCCCATACAGATTTTGTTAATCTAAAGAGAAAGTGTGAAAAGGAAAGTAGGGGGCCGAATTTGTTACTTTTCCATTTCTTTGCCTGCCAGGTGTGTGTCAGTAATTGTTACTTTTTCTGGTGACTCTTCCCATCACACTCGACTTCATCAATGAAAAAGGTACAAATCCTGGCATCTTCAATTCAGATTCATGCAATATGAAGCTCTTCACAGAAGCCACTAAAATCCCAACTTGTAGCCAGCCAATGTGGAGTTGGATGTGAATGTCTGCACACTGACATTTTAAATACACCATAAAGGAGAGAACGTTAGCCTTTGGTAGCTTATATGCACCAGCACAGTAGCTGTCATTTTAGAGAAAGGTGGGGTTTGTTCTAATACAGACAGCAGATCCTGTAATGAACAATCTTACCTGACTACTGGGATGTACCTTGCTGCCTCCTGTACAGTCTGACCAGGTAATTTTGTTTCCATTTAATTTGGAGGGAGATTTTTTTTAGCACAGTCATGATGTGACACATATACACAACCAGACTGCACCCTCACCAGAATATTCTGAACCACAAAGTCCTGCCTGTGTGCCTGCAGGACGCTCCCAGCTCAAAGCCAGTACTGTTTTGTTTCTCAGGGAGTATCCAAGCTCAGATGTGATGTCCTGAAAATGCACCAATAAACCCAGTTGCAAAGTGGCTCCAAAGCTGTGCAGTCATGCTTACATTGTGTTGCGCATGAGCTGCTCTAAGCTGCTGGGTCTGTGCCAGGTAAGGGGGCTGTGGACATTGATTTGTAGATAGAAAGGTTTCTCTCTTCCTCAGTCGAAGGCTGCAGCCAAACACTGCATGCCCACCGAGGGAGATTGTTCTTCTTTGATGAATCTAAATCACCATTGAGTAATTGGAGGTTTTTAGCTCGTCTGTTCCATCAAGCATCTGTGTTCAAGCACAGAACATGTGACAGCAGCTTTGTTACATGACAAAGTTTTCCAAAAAGAAACAGGGTCATGCTAGAGTGACAGCTCCAAACACCTCGTAGTGCCCATCCCACTGTCTGACCTAAAATTACTTGAAAAGGAGTACCAGGGTTACAGACACACCTCACTGGTCATCACTGTTTGTGTCAGGCACTTACAATTATTCTCATGCAAAGCAGCTACTGGGGTCACAGAGCACAAGTGCACAAAGCAAGAGATAGGAGGGCAAGTTTTGTAGTGACACTGCAGATGTTTCTACCAAATCTTTACAGTAAGTGACAGAACTTGTGATCTATGCTTACGTAGGTTCACAGTGTAGAGACCACAGGATTGCAAACCAAAGCCGTTAAATCCCCCATCTGCAGGGGAGGATGTCAAGATGTACAAACTGGCTCAGCTGCAAGACACTCTTTTCTAGTCAACAGCTTCTCCTCCATAAAGGCCTATATTGGATATAATTAAAAGAATTTCTGAACAGCACCTCCTAAATCAGAGACATTGTATCTGCAAAACCCTCCATCATAGCTGATAATACCTTAAGAAGAAATTAAACATTCTCTGCTCCCTGTAGAGTTTACTGCAATTTTTGAAGCAGCCATTATTCAGCACTTGTTCATGACAACCTGGGTAAAATTAGAGGTTGGGGGAAGGGAGGTGAATAAAACTAAAGCCTTATTTGACAGAATAACATTGTTCATACAAACAAATATCCTGTCTAGAGATAATACAATTTAGCATTTAGATATTAGCCAGCAGAAGTGGGAGGGATAGATAATAGCAAGGCTATGTCTGCCTTTACTGGTACTCACAGCACCCTGCCTGAGACAGTCATGACTTTATCCAACTTCAGTCAATAACTTTGGGGTCTTGTTGGCCGTTTGGGCTTCTACAGCAGCTGCTGAAAGTGATCTGATCAAATCACACAAAAATCTAGGGTTCCAAGGGATTTAATTTGTTGGTTTGAAGTGTCTTCAAGTTTGAAATGTGTTCAGGACTCTGTAAGGACCTCACAGGTCAATGCTGTAATAGCTACATAGTGTTCATGCTGGAGTTGAACAAAAAATTAAACGAACTGTAGCCACAGCTGTAGCTAAGTGGCCTGCTAATTTCATGAGCCTATTTTGTGGCATTTATTGCCTCTGAATGATAATTGAAATGATTTTTTGTAGGGAGCAACTTTAGCAAAGGCTGGCTTTGAAAAGGAAGGAGTTGAGTAGCTTGTATTTCAGGTTTATGTCTGGATCAATGAGGCTTAGGGCTCAGTGCTAAGAACTACCAAGCTCATCTCTTCATAGCATTGCTTTGACATCATAAGCAACTTATGCAGTTGCCTCTGGTGTGTGACTCTGCAAAGTTTCAGCTTTAACAACTGGAAAATACATGTTTTCCAGTTTGGTGTCCATGAATTGCTCCACATGAAGCAAACACAGACCTCTCTGAACACTCAGTTCTCCTGTTGAGTGCAGGGGGCAGCTACAGCAGATGCCTGTGCATGGGAGAGCAGTCAGACACAGTCACGGGTGTGGGGTCAGCCAAGGAGGAAATGCCCCCACTGTGGTCTTAAAAGTAGTTATAACACAGAACAGTAGCCCTGTTACAAAACAGCCAGGGGCAGTTATGGTTATGCCTTTCCTGGTGAAACCCATGTTTTTTGTGAAATTGTCACAGCCTCCAGGAAACAGGAGGCTGCAAACTGCCTGCCTTCGCTTGCTGGCAGATACTCCATGGATGCTCTTCTTACTTCCCTACTGGGAATTCCAGGCTCAGGGCAGTGGCTGCAGTTGTGTGGGTGTGACAGTCACTTGCCCATCCTCTGGCTTGGACTGTTTTAGGCCCTGTAAAAGTAATCTTTTTGTATGCATGCTTAACTATGTATATGATATACCGTTAATTTCAGTGTTGCTACTATTAAACATATTTTCTCTTGAGAAGACACACGGGACTGGCATTCATGTGTTACACCACAACAGTAGTGATACCTAGTGATACTGGACAGGCACTGCTGAGTTAAAAATAGAGTCACTGTTATATATTGCCAACCTCCTTCAAACTTGTAAGCATTTGCATGATGGTTTCTCTTTTATAAGTCAAACTTGAAACTGAGAAAAGCAATGAAGAGAGTCAGTGTGAAGGGGCATGGAAAACACCAACAGCTGAAATAGAAACTGAAGAAAGAATAGAGCTCCAGATTTACTTTTGTATTTTCCACATAGGTAGATTATTTAAATGAATGGCAAACTCCAAGTCATAGAACCAATCCTGAAATGCAGCTGAATTTACAGAACCTGGCCTCCATATCTCTCTTTTTCAGTAACTTGTTAATTCCCTGAGGTCCTGTCTTATTTCTTTTGGAAAATAAACCTAGCTTGGAAACCTAGCTTAAGAATTGCTCAAACATCAGCCACTGGAATGTGTGATTCTCCAAAACAGTAGTAGTAGCAGCAGTAGTGTTGTTGTTATAATAGTGTTATTACTGTATCACCTACAAGCACTAAGTTGGGAACAATGCCCAGCTCTGCTGGATGTTACTCAAACAAAAGAAAAGTCCAACTACAGTCTTAAAGCTGTTCAGTTTGACTGTAGAGGGAAAACTGAAATGGCTGGACATGGGCAGCCCTAGGAACACAAAGAAGTAGTATTAGCTACCCCAAAAACAGCAGTCCTAAAAGGCAGTTTGAGCCCAACCACTGTCTTAAGGCGAGGACAGAGAGAAAGGGAAGGTCACTGCTGAACATGTTGGTGCTGACTGTTATATTAGCAAGGAATTGTTTCTGTTAGGTTTTTTTTAAGTATTCTTGAGTTGGGTGGAGAACAAGGCAAACAAGGTGAGGCGTTCCCTCTGCAGCTTGTGTGGCGTTCACATGATATGCAAAGTCCTGCGCCAACTTTCCCACTGACACTTTCCTTGGCAGGAGTAAGTACCCACCTGGCACATAAGGCAGCAGTTTGCTCTCTCACCCCACCAGTATTTTCTCTGCTGATATCGCTGCCTTGTGCAGTTACAAAATGCAAAACTGGCAATGAACAATGCTTTCATCCACTGGTAGGGGGAGAAGGGGAATAATTTAAATGGCTGAGGGCATTAGCTAAATAAGTAGGGAACATCTGCTACTTCTGAAGGGGAAGTGGCCATTCTGGCTTAGTCTTTGCAAAATGACTTGAAAGTAACATGAGGACTTTCATCATTTTCTTGGTTTTGGGGGTGGTTTCTGTTGCTTACGTAAATGCAGCTGTGCCTGTTAATTTTTCCACGTAGTAAGTTGCCTGTATCTATCACCCCCTCAAGGCCTGAGAAATGCAGATTTTTTTTTTTAATTCAGCATTAACATTTGGGGCATGGTTTTTTTTCCTACCCAGTCTCACAAGCTAAGACTCATATAGTACCTGTCATCATGTCAACCATATCCTGGGCTGCATCCACAACAGGGTGGGCGGCAGGTTGAGGAAGGGGATTCTGCCCCTCTGCTCTGCTCTGGTGACACCCACCTGCAGTGCTGCCTCCAGCTCTGGGGTCCCAGCACAGGAAGGACAAGGAGCTGTTGGAGCAAATCCAGAGTAGGCCACCAAGATGATCAGAGGGATGAAGCACCTCCGCTGTGAGGAAAGTCTGAGAGAATAGGGATTTTTCAACCTGGAAAAGAGAAGGCTTTGGGGTGACATAACTGTGGCCTTGCAGTACCTGAAGGGAGGATACAAGAAAGATGGGGAGGAAATATTTACAAGAGCATGTAGTGACAGGACTGAGGGTAGGTTTAGATTGGTTATTGGGAAGAAATTCTTTACTGTGATGGCGGTGAGGCACTGGGACAGGTTGCCCAAAGAAGCTGTGTCTGCCCCATCCCTGGAAGTGTTCAAGGCGAGGTTGGACTGGGCTCTGAGCAACCTGGTCTGGTGGGAGGTGTCCCTGCCTATGGCAGGACAGTTGGAACTAGATGATCTTTAAGGTTCCTTCCAACTCAGGCCGTTCTATAATTCTACGATCACCTCCTTCCCTGATTACTACTCTTCCCTTTCTGCCAGTTTCAAGATCCCCTCCCCAGATGTTGCTGTGCAAATCTGATCTCTAATCTGTCACTAATACCTGTACCCTACTAACTCACAGTAAGCCTCCCCACCACTCTGGAAGAATTTGGAGCATACAAGTACTTGCAGAGTGCATCTGTGCATAAAGGGCTTAAACAGGACATTGTCTTCTTGCAGGATATCAACAAGGAACATAGGAAATGCTGTAAGTGCACTGATGTATTACAATACAATAATGAAAAGCATGCTCAGGCCAGCACTCACATCACTCTGGTTACTCTGGAGGAGAGCTTGAGGTGTTCAGAATGCTTGCTTGGGGAAAAGCTGCTGCAATGCCCCAGGCAGTGATGTGAGGGTTCTCAGCATATGAACATGCAGTCCCCAAATAGTTCATTCATTATGATGGCTTTTTCAGTGGTACCAGCTGAACATCTGACATATTAATGCAAATACAGGCATTGGGACATTCATTAAATTATCAACAATAGTGATTAACTTGTGACAAGATTCCTGGCTATGTTTGCAACATGGGCTTTGCTGTTTGACTTACAGGGTGTGAAATGGCAGGGAAAAGGCTCACTTCCAGATGCAGCGATAACTGTGAAAGAGACTATAATCTTTAGAAGTTTCTATAAAGCAAATACGAAGTAATATTGGGTAAGTGAGGATCAATAAGTCATCCATAAACAGTCTTGCATTGCAACTTGTGTTCCTGTCCTCTACTCACTGTTTTTATCATTTTTTTCTTTTGGTTTGTAGCCTTAGGTCTTTACTATCAAGTGCTTAGTTTATGCAATTGAGATGAACAGCAGTGATGAACAATGATCCAGATATTTACTTAACCATTTGCAGCCCTGTCACAGTGGCAGTATTGTAGGAATTGTTAGCAGATGAAAGGAACATAAGGCAGAATATAGCTGCTTTCTTTTTCTGTCTCCTCAAGGGGATTTGCTCTAGAAAGTGTTTCTCACAGTTGGTTTTTCAGTCTTTGCTGATTTCCTTGCTGCTATCTGAGCAAGGGTAAGGTCTCAGAGGACTTGAGTGAATCTATCACCCAAAACCAGGCTTGAGCTAGCACTGGTTGTCACAGATGAAGGGGAAGTATAAAAAAAAAAAAAAAAAGCAGAGAGAGTGATAAAACCACAGCAGAAACTGTCTTC
Source organism: Formicarius rufipectus (assembly GCA_013399695.1). Lineage (NCBI taxonomy): Eukaryota > Metazoa > Chordata > Aves > Passeriformes > Formicariidae > Formicarius > Formicarius rufipectus. The sequence continues at coordinate 280,359 of VXAU01005470.1, read as the reverse complement.
ATTAGCTGTTCATGGGAAGTAGCCCAGCCTTAGGTCATCCTGCAGGTATATTTACTGATTCTCTGGCTTCATGGCACTGTGGGGTAGAAGTTTCTTTGGTCAGTGTTGGTGGAGAGTCTGTGATGTGAAACTGGACACTTGCTATGCCGAAATGCCCTACTATTAACATTGATATTGACAGCTACATTTTGTGCTGTTAACTGCAAAGTGATGATGGCAATTGCCATCATCAGGTTCTTCCCTATGCCTTTTCTGCACCCAAGAAAACTTCACCTGAATTTTCTCAGTGCTCTCCACCATTCAAAGAGAAACATTACAGAGCTGCAAAGCCCCAGACATTTGCATGGTCCAGTCTAACTCATACTCATACATGTCTTTGTAAAAAGACAAAACCAGGATAAGCATCTACACTTTATTTCAAAGTTAGTACCAAAGACATCTCTGCTATCCCTTTGCCCTGGAGTCCATAAAAGTTGTGCTGTGTTTATGTTTTCTGGTCTTAACACCAGTTGACCTAAAAGTACAAAAAAAAGAATAAATCCAAAAGGTAATTTGCAGGGTGTCTTGTTTTGTAAATTGTTTCCAGAATTATAAAACATCATTTCCAAGGAATAGAGATGGTCTGACTGGCCCTTGTCTGGCCATTCCCTCCCACCACGCACAATATTGCCCAGCAAGGTGGATAGATATTTGGGGCGAGTGAGTTTTTTTGCTGTTTCCCTGATTTCTGAACAGTGCAAATGAAATGCAGGGTCAAATACAGGCATTTTTTTACAGGATAAATGTACATATTTTGACCCACACATCCTGAAAACCTAGAATAGAGCAGTTCACAAGTTTCTTTCACTGCAGAATTTAAAATGAAAATCATTAAGTAGAAGGAGAAAATATTATAGAAGAGGATCAAACCAGTCTGTTTTGGCAATGCAGAGGCGTCTATAGCCAATGTCTAATTTTAGTCACAGGGGAGGTTGCAGCAGAATTGTGTTACATGATATGTGCATTGCAATGGTTGGAGCTAGGAGTGAAGCCCTTGTGTTTCTTTCTGAACTTGCATTGGGCACAAGCACTTACAAGAGTGGCAAAAAGATCATGGGAGCTGGAGATTTTCAGGAAATTTGCAGACCTTGTGAGCAGGAAGGAGTGGGTAAGTGGAGGGAGGACAGCTGCCACTGGTAGGAATGGACAGAGAGAAACTGGTGGCAGCTGTCAGGGCAGGAATGCATCAGTTTGCCAGGCAGGAAAGTGCCAGTGGAAGGGGAGAGAATTAGCCCAGCAGAGGTACAGAATGGGACTGGAAAGCATTTGTAATCTTTCAGCAACTCTTTCAACACTTTGCCACTCTACTGTGATTAATTTCACTGCTAGTCTGGGTTGGTTGGTGTGTGGTGCATGTAAATGAGATCAGTGGGTTGCTAAGGTCTGTACCAAATGCAAAACAAAATGTCTGGTTCATGACAAATAACTGCTCTGGCTTGTCTGTGGAACTGATGCCATTTTGCACAGTCAGGCATGAGGATCTTGAGCCTGCCAGTGCTCACAAATGTAGCATCTTCATGTATGCTTCTGACTTCCTTTCAGCATATTGAACTGTGTTTGGGTGTCAGGGCTTACACTTGGCTCTGAATTCTACAAAAAAGTCATTGTAAGATGAAAAAATACAAGCAGACAACATTAACTTGCTAAGAACACTCCAAAATAGAAGAGGATCCTAAGAAAAAGTGCCATAATAAGACCCTAGCATTTTTTCTTATTGTTCAAAAATACCTTGTGTTTTGCAGGCAGCTTTTTGTTGGTGGTTTTTGGGTTTTTTTTGTGTGTTGTTTTTTTTTTGTGTGTGTGTGTGTGTTTTGTTTTGTTTTGTTTTTTTCCCCCACTCTGTTTTCTAATTCAGTTTAACCCATCATTTGAGAACTGAACGGCACAGGGGCCAGTTCTGCGCACACTGTGCCACACCTAAAAAATCCACTGCGCAGGCTTGAGGGATTCACCCACTTTGCATGGGTAAAAACCCTCCCAAATCTTCATTCGTGAAGTCTAGCCATGATGAAAGGCACAAAATCCCTGCCCAGAAAAGAAAGTCTTACAAGACATCAAAAAGAAGACCTATTTTGCAAACAGGGTGGCTTCCCCACCATAATGGTGAACAGGCAGAGTAGCATTTTTAGTGTAAGGTAAAACTTAGGAAAACTTGGAGTTCATTTGCCCATGTGCACACTTTGCAAATACATACCAGAGAAGGAAGGAGGTCTAGATGAGACTCAGTGCATATCAAGGTCTTGCTTGAGTACATGACCTGAGTATGGCTCAGTGGCCATGTCCTCTCCAAAGCTCTCTTCCAATTTCCAATATCAAGATGAGGCCAATGGAAACCAGAGCTGCCCAGCATTCCAGAGGGTCATGGTCTTCAACTGTAAGACTAATTACAGTGGATTAGAGACAAGGATATTGATGAATGAATCAACTGGTTATCACAGATGATTGCATATGGGAAGACAGAAAATACATAAGAAGAGAAGGAAAACATGCCAGACTGAGGCCTTGAGTCCAACTTTTCTCTTCAGTCACTTTTAATTGAACTCATAATTTCTTCCATTAGTTTAAACAGTTATTTTATTAGTCCAAAAACTGCCTTCTCTTGCCCTCAGCAGAGCATTTTTCATCTGAACAGGGAATTTTTTGGAACCGAAGGACAGATCAGATGTCAATCCACTTTGCAAACTCAGGTACAGCCTAAGCTCAAGAGTGTGTGTCACACAGACTGCACTCCTGTCTGCACTGATGGTGTCCTGACTCTTCCAGAGTCATTCCTGCAGATGAGGCAGAGCTGGGACTGAAGGTGACTGTGAAAGGGCAGCCTTACTGGGAGCCTGTTGTGCTCAGATTGCACTGGAAGTGGGGTTGATACTGGAGGGCTCCCTGCCAAGTGTGGGCAGTGGCAGAGCTCTGCCAGAACAAGAACTATAGCTTGTCTGCTTTGGTACCCAACAAATTAGGAGCTTAGTAAAGACAGAAGGAAGAGTTTTGTAGTGGCAATTGACTCTCATCAATGAACCACTGAGCTTCCTCAAGTCCTGCCTTCAAACATTCAGTGCCACCCTCCTCACACTGTTTCACCTCAAGGTCCACAGAAACAAGCTGGAGACATCCCTGCCTTTCAGAAAACCTTATGGTGCTCCTTCAGCAGGGTCATGGTGCCAGATGGCCTTGCCAAAACTGCTGAATACCACATGCAGTTTCTCAAAGAAAGGTGAGGGACCAGTTGTTGTTTCTGGGGTAGGCCCTTCAGAGTCAGCAATTTGAGAGCAAAAGAATCAGCTCATTGTGAAAGTGATCCCTTTCCCTGGCACCAAGAGAGAAAATCCACAAACACACAAAAGGAGGAAATTTTCGGTGAGAGGCCCAACTGAAAGCAATGGTCAGGTTGCAGTCAGTGGCATTTGGCCACCAAGGAGGACTGTCCTTTAGGCTCACCTGTAGCCCACTGCCCTGAAGACTCAAGCCAGTTTCTTCTATTCGTATTTCAGTGCTACCTGTTTCACTCATGTATGCTAGATTTTAAAAAATCTTCATATTCAGACCATGACTGATAATGCATGGCTTTCTATTTTAGCAGGAATATAACAAACTTTTGAATGAAAATGAGAAGCTCTCGCTTGCTTGTCCTTTTATATGTTCTAGGGAGACAGTGATTTATTAATAAAGACAGAATCACTTTTTCTGACTCCATGGTGACAAACAAGCCCTGGTACAAGTGTGCAGCAGGTCAGGGAATGCCACTGAAATGACTGAGTAATGAAAGATCTCTTTTATGGACAAACATGGATGTGTTTAGAAAATTAATGGGTGGATCAAAATACACCCCTCCTACACTCTTCATATTGTACACATGCTGTCTCCATTAAAGCCCTTGTGATTCCTCTTTGCCCACTTTCTAAGAGTATAAAAGCCTGATCACAGTTTCATTAAAATCAAAGGCAAATATTTCAGTGCTCTCTACATAGGACAAGAACCGTATTATACTTCAGTAGCAATATTTTTTATTCCATGGAAGAAATTTCTTTGGTACTGCTTATGTTTTATTATTCTTTAATAGGTGTGTTTCAGGCAGAATTATGTGGATTTAAATATGACCCTACTGAGCGATAGAAGTGTAAAATTCCCCACCAAGGGTTGATCTTTGCTGGTATTTGTCAAAACCTGATATTAATAAATAGGAACTGGTAGGCTGTCTTTTTGAAATAGCTCTGAGAGCTTGGATAACATTTAAAAATGCTAAAAATGGAGAACACATCCTGTCTGGCAAGTTGAGGTGTAAAATATGCCACATGCAACCAGATGGCTGCACAAATTTGTCTGAAATTGCACAAGGAGACCATCACTTTCTTCTGTGGCTCTAAGAACCTGTCAGCAAGGTCCTGTGCTGTGTAGGAGCAATTGCAGGGCCTGGCTGTGGAGTTCAAAAGTCACTAAGCAGGCAAGGGGGTGAACAGAAGACTGATAGTATACTAAACTGTGGCTTTTTCAAGGCTTTTTGCTCTTGTTTTTTTCAGTATATTTTTATGCTGCTGGTTTTAATGCCTTTTTCCCCCTTTGTTGATGGTATTAAAAGTTTCAGTTCCCTTTTTTGTTGCTGTTGTTTTTAAGAACCTGCTACCTGTAGTGTACACACAGAAGTACTGTGCTCTGTGTGGGGGTCTCGTGCACATCAGAAACATTACTCACAGGTCACTCCATTGTTGTGATTAAAGTGATCTTTGCTTTCTTGAGCCTGTTTCACCATCAAAGAGGAACAGCTGAGCAATAGAGCTTTTAAGAGTGCTTCAGAAAATAACCATTAACTCATCTAACAACAAGTTTTCTCAGCCTGGAACATCAGAAATAGCAGTCTTGAAACCACAAAGCTGCGTCTTGTTTGATTCCCTGAATCTGAAGAAGTGAAACTGAGAGTGTTCAAACCAGCCAAGCAATGGGTCATATGCCAGGTGTGGGACTTTGGTTGAATCTGTCCTTGTCATGCCCTCACAGCTGGGGTGGTTCTCAGAAGTCCAGGTGATTCTTTCCAGTTCTCCACTTCCCTAAAGAGAAGCTGCTGCTTTTGAGCCACCTGCATTGTCTCTTGGACAGGACATTATATTGGAAGCCTGAAAGGTGCTGGTGTGCAAAGGAGTTTCCCTCCTGTAATGAACTAACTTTCCCAGTCACCCTTCCTCAATTCCCTCGTTTCAGGGACTGGCTGCAGCCAGGATAAGCTGTCTCCTAATAGCAAGCATTGTGTTAGAATACTTTATTGTTTAATTGCATTAAGCTTTATCAGTATGAATTGGCTCCCAAACGTATCTGGCAGCCCAGACTCTTCAGCAGATGAATAATATGAGGATCAAGGCAGTTGACCGGGGGGAAATCCCCTCACACAGACAAAGAAAACAGGTTTCTACTAAATAGCCAGCACATAGAGGGCAGTGCAAACTTCCCTAAGGTAAAACCTGACTCTTACTCTATCACAGTGCCAAAATAATTCCCAAGAAGCAAAGGGATTTGCCTTAGTGTAGCTGAAATTAGAAGCTGGGCTGTCTCTCCCAGATTCCACACAGAAAAACAGATCCAGTTTTTAGACTTTGTATTGAATGACTCCCTCATGCCTGGGAGTTAGAAATTTTCTTTGTTAAAAATGAAGTGTACTCCTCGTGGGTCAGCTTCTGAGTTGCTGATGCTCTGCTTGTTGAGTGTGTCAGCCAGGCCCTCAGGTCCACAGAGAAAAACACCTATTCTGGAGCTGTTAAGAAAAACAAAAATGCAGTCAGAAACTAGGTCTGGAGCAGACAGATGCACTTCATGTAAATCATTTTTGTGTTCTATGGATGCAAGGTTGTTTGTTTTTTTCTCAATTGCAGGGACTAAAGTAAAACTGGATGTCTCTTCCTTAAAATTTATAACCCCTTAAAACTTACTGCTGCTTCTAAAATAATGGTGGCCTAAATCTCAACTCCACAAAAGTCACTGAAAACATGTTTATTGACCTCACTGGATCAAGGAAATAGAGCTTCAAAATCTTACAGCACAAAATCCTGAGACAAGTTGACTGGTTTTTTCCTACTAATTTTAGCTTCTTAGTTACAGGTCATCCATATTCAGGTTTGGATTTTAGTGGTAGAAGGTGTTTTTGGAGGTATTTGGACATCACCTATCATTCCTATCTACTTTAGCTGCAATGATGGGGTATGGGGTTTTTTTCCTAAATCTTTTGCTAGTAGTTATACACTCCAAGAAGTACCTAGCCAAAAAAAGGATGTTGTGTTGTGTTTTTTTTTAATTGTAGATCAAAACATTTTGGTCAATCACAGATCATGGCAGAAAATAGGACAGAAAATACCTGGAAACTGTTAGAAAAAAAGCTCTCCTCAGACTTTATCAGCCAAAGGAACAAGATTGTGCTGTAAGGCATTTGGACAGAGGAATCCCACAGACACTATAAATTTGCACAGGTTTACCCAGGATGCCGCTCTGCAATAGTTTTGAACTCATTTTCCCAGTTAGGTCTTCCATACAAAGTTTTCTGTTTAAGGCCTGTAATCACATCTTTTTCTTCTTCATGATGCACCACAAAGTGAGTGGCCTGTGGGAAATGGAATACAAAGGACAGTGTAAAGAGAGAGTTAGATGTGGCAGCATCATGTCCTGGTAAAAAAATCATAACGTCTATACTGACTGAACTGTTTTCCAGCCAAGAATATGGAATTTATGGTATTTTGAAAGGAAATCTAACATGGGTAAAGTCCTGACTAATCAGTGTCTACCTCTTTTCCCCAGGTTGGGTGATCTCAAGAGTTAAAGCTATGAAGCACTGATCACAGCAACCAATTACATTTCTTTTGCAATGAATTTGCTTGGTCTAAGAATTCTAAAATAGGGCTGAAAATTGGAACAAAATTTTCTGTTCAGGCACAGTAAAAGAACCCCCTTTACTGCAATGAAGTTCTGCCAGTTTGTTCTCTGGAAGGTTTGATCCATATGAGGAGGCTTTGCCTGTGTACCTTTCACCTAGACCAGCTAAGTGAATAAAAGTCAAGAGGAGCAGATGAGGTTAAGGGCATAAGTTTAGGCCTTGTAGGGTTCTGCAGAACTTTTATACGAGGGGAAAAAATGTTTCAAGTAACTTTCTCCCCAGACAGAAATTGTGGGACTTTTCCTCACTCCTTCCCGTTTCTTAACATTTCACATGTGATGACATCCTACCTTGCTTCTCCCCCTCCCTCTCTGACTAGCTGAGCTACAACACTGTAGGCACGTGGTGAATTTTGCAACAGGGAGATGTAACTAAATGAAAACATCACTATACGGAAGAGTGAGCACCTTTCCTGACTCATCACACATTCTCAAGAGGCAGCTCCTTTCAAACCTTGTGCATTAACTCCCCTGGTCCCAAATGCTGTTAACGATATTCTCTAGGCAGCATTAGCTGGTTTAGAGATGGTCAGCTGAGGTTGCTGCTCTGAGGACCGCTTGCTTCCCACAGTGCACAGCCAGAAAGGATCTCAGAGTGCACATTAGTGGCTGATCCCATGTAACTTCTGATGGATAATACCCGTCTGCATTCAAAACCTCTGAGAGACAGGATGCCCAGGATAAAACACTCTGAACATTTATCAAAACAGACTTGCTGTCATTAACCCCAGTGCATGTGGAAGTGATATTTTCCACCCTGTGGTTACCTGAGTTTCATCCCAGCCTGTAAGGTAGATGTTATAGCTGAGAAAATCTGCATTATTCCTCTCCTGCATTTGAGCCTCCAGAGATTGCAAGAGGTCAGCAAACCATTCAAAGGCATGAGTGTCCCTGCAAAGCCAGTAAAAATAAATCTGGAAGAGACAAGAGTGAGCTGTCAGGGGACGCAGGCACTTACAGTTTGGGGGTTTATGTCTGCAGACAGAGTGAGGATTATAGGATTCTTACAGAAATTGTCCTGACCACTTCAGTAGATGGGTATTAAGCCATTCAGGAGTTTTTATGCTGGGAGGGTTGTAATGCTGAATGACTGACTTCAAGAACAAGGAAATACCTTTCTATTTCTGCTCCACATTTTTAGTTCACAATGTTTTCCCACTTACATCCTTGTAAAACAGTTTGTTAGGACATAAAGAAATGATTTAAAGGTCAACTCTCTTTCTGTCTACTGGCAGGCAAGATAAATAAAAGCAGATAGCAAAACCAGTTCTGTTCTCTAAATAGGACCATAACTTCAAAGTGTGACCCTACACCTCTGCACAGGATGTTTCCAGGGGCAGGAGGGGAGAGGAGGATGGCAGCTTTGCTCTTCCACGGTCAAAAAGTAGTTCTCTCTGTGCCTGGGAAGGGAATGCAACATTTGACCAGGCTGTATTAGTGCCTCAGAATTTGTGTTCCTCAGGCAGATTGGACACCATCTCCACTGCAAGTGGAGATCCCCAGGGCCGCAGTCAGGATTAGCCTTTGTGCTTTTCTCGTAGGCTATTTCTCCTTTCATTATGTTTTTGCCTTTGATCCTCCTGCTAACCTCGAGGTAGCTGGACTCTTCCTTCTTTTTGAACTCACTCATATATGGGTCTAGCTCACCTGTGCTGTGCCTGTTTTGATTTGGGCTCTTGGCCCTTGAACACTTACGTGTGTACTGGGAATGAGGACACATACCTTCTTGAGTTTTAGGTTGGTTGCATCGTGGCAGTATTTGTACCACACAGACTTGAGCACCGACGCAAAGGGGGTGACCCCTATTCCAGCTCCAACGAGCATAACAGTTTCATAGCTGAATACATCCTCACTTGCTGTTCCAAAGGGGCCATCCACAGCTATCCTGAAAGGGAAAGCAGTGAGTATTTATTAACACCATTTCAAATAACACTAAAAAGGTATTTGTCCGCTGCAAAGCATATTTGGACTGAATACGAGTCAGCAAAAGGAGAGGTGGAATCAATAGAAGAAACCGCAAAGAGGCCTGTGATGGAAGTAGTTGAGGTTCTATCACTGGTGGCACCAAACTGGCCGAGGAAAATTTAAACTGTCATAGGTGTTTGTTAACTTTACCATGGAGATGCTTTGTACATACTTGGGCAACTTCCATGCCTCCTGGAACTCTTGTTTATCACATCCACAGGCATTGAACAAGCCCTCTGTCCAGTCCCCTACAATGCGGACGTGAATACTGAAGTAATCCTCTTCTGGAGCAGAGGTTAATGTAAAGGGATGCCATTCCAGTCTAGACACTGCTGGACATTTGACAAAAATGTACTGTCCAACCTCCATCTTGAAGCCTTTTTTCATCATCTGGAGCTCAATTGTCTTGAAGGGATGAATGACCACCTGCAGTGAGAAGCACAAGGGAGAAAAACAGCAAAAGGAAATGTCAGTCTTTGCTGTTCACTGGGTGTCTCTTCATCTTCCATCACCATCATCATCCTCTGCCTTGAGAGAACAAGGGAAACAGGTTAAACTTTCTTCCCAGCAGAACTGAGAATGAGGAATAGCATGTGACAGCCAGGTGGAAGCCTGCAGAAGATGCTGAATTTTTGGATTAAGTAGTTTTTCACACCAAACTTACAGTCATTCCTAAAGGGACATGTCAGACCGGCACATCACCAGCTCTGTGTGTCCACTTTATTAATTCCAGATGCATCTGACACAGTGGCACAGAGCACAGTGTTAATGGACCTGGCTGTAAATAAAGGGGCAAAACCATAGGACTATCATGTAGATAGGGAATTGGATAGGTAGTACCACTGGAAACTGAAGTTTTCTTCTTATAGTTGGGTGGGACCTTGGCTATTCTTTAGCTAAGAATAAATAAAAGCAATATTCTAGAAGCAAGGTTAATAATTCTGTCACTATGATTTTTTTAATCCTAAAGTTGTCTGCAAAATTTATTTTCATTTTTCAAAAGAGACTTGCAAGAGGGAAAATTGAGTCTATCTGTTAATGGAGGTATTAATAAAAGTGTTTGGAATTGTGAAAAATTTTCTGCTGGTAGGGCACTAAATGGAATATGGTGTAGAAATGGGTAATGGATGTTTTAGCAAAATTATTCTGGTAATAATTTTATTTTGGCACAGTAGTATATAGGAGCCTTCCAACATGTCAGCATTGTTTCAGAGCCCAGTAGAGACATCTAATGTCATCCCCTAAACCATATGATTTGAACAGAGCATGTCCTTAAGATGTAGCACTGTGTAATGTGAGGAAATTACATTGGGAAAGGCCTGGGTAATTTTTATATGTTCGAGCTTAGTGCCATGCTAATTAGGCTGTCAGACTTTCAGAACCAGTGCTAATATTTCTGTAATACATCATGGGGAGTGGAAGCTCAGTATTAGATTTGGATGCATAAAATAGGCACCCTCTAAGTCTCATTTTCTGGAGTCATTTGTTCTGTATCATAAATTGCTCCTAAGTCTGATGAATTTCTGCATTGTAGAATATTTCACCCAACACAAAGAAAATTAATTTCTCCTTCCTAAGATTCAGTCCTGTGCCTTGGCCAGCTTCTGCCTCTTGGTCCCTTTTACAGGCAGGATGTTAGAGGTTTGCATCGTGGCAGCAGTCAGAACATGCCTTTCACTGCTGACTTTGGTGTGTAGGAGCCTCTGGCTTTGCTGCACCATTTGGAAAAAAAATGGTAGTGTTTTGCCTGGTGTTAAGGGTAACATTAGCACATACCTTTGTTATAACAACCTTCTGCTGTGACCTCCAAAACCGCACCAACCGCTCACACAGGTACAGAAACATGGGACCTACCACCCACTTCCATGTCTGTAAGCAGAAGAGAGTAAACCAGGTGATGAAAATCACAGAAAGGTTTGGGTTGGAAGGGATCCTAAAGATCATCTAGTTCCAACCCCCACCTTCTGTGGACAGGGACACCTTTCACTTGACTAGTAGCAACTTAAATCAAATTCTGGAAATGCAATAAGCAGAGATGAAGCTCAAGTAATAAAGGTTCCTTATTAACCAGAGCAAGGGACTCCTTAAGATACATGACACCTTCAAAATTCTGGTCAGAGAGGAAATTTCTCTCTCTCTCTCAGAGTTATAGCTGACTTTTTAGTTTCACTAGGGTTACAGCAAGAAGTTTTCCTATAAGCAATTCTGTCTCTGTCTGAAAAATAAGGTGACCAAGTAAAATGTGGAGTAAAACTCTAAATGTTTTAACGACTCAGGTCTGTATTACTGCAGAAAAAAGATGTGGTTTTCTGTTAGCCAGTCTGAAATGTGAAAGAAAAACCAGCCCGGTTAGCTAATCAAAGCTGAAGTTTCAATGTCACATTTCCAGAGGCATTACTTTTCTGTTAGTGATACTTAGTCCGTTCATAATCAGAAACTATTTATTATGTGATTCTAGAAAATCCCAGAAGCCATTGTTTACTCTTTGGATAAACAATTCTTAGATATCATTCACTCGTTTGCTTTTCCTGTTAATTGAGCTCATTTCATTGCACTCTGAAAGTGGGCTGTCTGTAGTTCACTTCTGCTTATAATCCACTGCTTTGAAACCTATTGCTTCATGTAAGGAAAGCTGCCACTGAAGAGCACTGAGGGTTACGTAGCTGTTTTTATATGCAGTTGCACATATTATTTAAGAAAAAGAGTAAACTGTAAACATTTTTAATTGGATTTATTCTCAAACCAACTTTTCTTACCATAGGAGGATTTCCTGAAAACTGAGGGATTGGGCAAGCCTTATTCTTCCCCCACAGAGTGAAGTTCTTGTAGCAAATCTCTGGATTATGTTCAGCCAGACTCTCAGCTGTCTGTCCTCGCACAATACGTCTGGAAAGAAGTAAAGGTCATTAAGACAATGAAATTAAAATGAAGGTATATGTCCCTTATTGTTATTCTATTTATGTACTACTCTATTTATGCAGACTTGTGGATTTCTGCACTGCTTTGATACAGCTTTACTGCTCTAATCAACCCACAAAATTACTATTAAATAAAATAAAAATGGGGAGGAAAGTTTATAGGAGAAAATACTGATTTCATGATTAGGTGAGGAACTGAGAGTGTTGTACATTGCCATTTCCAGAATGTGGTCACAATAAGAAAGCTTCATTCTTTTCTGAGTTATACTACCTTTTTCTTCAAATAAACACCACCACCCCCAGACAAAAAAAACAAATACATAAAAAAGTGCCAAATCCCCCCACAACCTGGAGTGAACAAGTGATCCATTTCCTCCTTACCAGTACAGAGATTATTTCTATTATCTTAGAAATTCAAAGCATCCTTTCCTACATACACTCTTGCTTGGACTATTCCTCTCCCTCTAAAATGTGGAGCAGCTGCTCAGGTGGTGTGAATGAACACAGATGTTTCTGACACAAAGCAGCTACACCAGCTATACCAGCTTGCATCAGCTGATTTTCTGGTCCCCTATATTCTTTCTTGGTTAGGATTTGTTGGTGGTGGTTTTTTTTATTACAGGGAATTCCAGTGGCAGAACTAGTGCTACCAGACAGTTTCAGTTTCAAGGGGAGAAAGTGTATTCTGGTCTTGTTTCCTGCCTCTGTCTGGAGTTCTGCCAATCTCAGGGGCATGTGAGAGTCTGAAAAATGATGCTAATTAGTAGATGAGGATCATAGTAGAGAAATTCAGATTAGACCTGCTGATTTTCCCTAGACACAGTCTGATTCTGATCAGGCTGTTCAGTTTTATGCCTATACAAATCTATTGATATCCTTCTCATAACTTTTCTGCTTTTCTAGCTCAGTTTCTGCAAATTAGGCTGTATTTCTTGTATTTAAATGTGGCAGTCAATTCAGAATTCATGGTATGGAAAAATTCCTGCCAGAAATGGGCAGAGGAAAAGAACCAACCAAATAATGTTAATGCTTTAAACTGATGTTTAAAATGTCTGTTTGTCTTGTCTCTGCTGCCTTCTTCTTCCCAGGAGGCCCCTCTGTGAGCTGAGGAGCGGGAAGAAGTTGTAACACTTTGATATCTGAGGCCCCTTTCCTGTCGAATGTGAATTCCACTATCCCTAAAGGCTTCTGACCAGATAACCCTTTTGTCCCCTACTGGAGCATTCAAGCTCATCTCCAAAGTGCATAAAAACCCCTGGCTTTTTTTGAATAAAGGTTCTTTGTTCATTTCCTCCATACCTAGATGGTCTGTGTGTCCTTTCTCTAGGGCTCATAGGCCACATGGCAAGGGGGGTAGGGCAGTGAACACACTAATCTCCTAAAAAATGGACTAAAAAAACTCCAAATCTGAGAGATTAATTCATGCCGAAGCTGACCCACTCCGACAGACACAGCATCTAACGAGGCTTTAAAGAATCCCCACCGGATTCATTTAAAAAAACCCAAACAAACCAAACCAAACCAAACAAAAACCAACCAACCAACCAACCAAACAAAACAAAACAAAACAAAACAAAACAAAAAACCCACACAAACACAAAAACAAAAAACCCAAACCAAAACAAACAAAAAAACCCCAAACAAACAAACAAAACCCACAAAAACCCCCAAACAAACAAAAACAACAACCCAATGGTATTTAAATCACATGCAAGCCTTGCTTTGGGTGACAGATTTATCAGAGGATTATTAGGAGGCCTGAAAGTTAAGATATTGCACTGCTCATAAATATTACTAAAATGAATCTCTTCCTCATTGGAGGTTTGATTAATATCCTGCCTGAAAAATAAAGGGAAGCAGTGACATTGTCCCAGGAGCATCACGAGTTTCAGTTTGCAGGAACATCAGCAGATGCAATTTACTTCCCCACTAATGACAACGGGTTCAGCTGAGTTGCCCTCTGGGATGAGTTATGGGAATGGGAGGAGCCCATTTCCACCACTGCTCACCCCATTGCTTAAGGGAAAGGAGACCTGAGGGTTCTTGCCTTGCCCTATGCTCTGTTCAAGGTTTGACAAAGCCAGTACACTGTACAGGAGAAAGAAAAACCCCTTTTCCCTTCATTATTCTTCTGGTACTGTAATTAAACTTTCAGTAGTATAGCCTTTTCTTTTTTTGGCTGCAAGTCTTTCTTTAGCTTCCAAAGCAGAGTGAACTGCACCTCTGTACTCTTTCCTCTTCACATTTACAATGATGGGAAATTTGGGACATTTGTCTGTGACACGTAGCTCATGCACAAAAAAACTTCAGTGCCACAAGATTGCTGTAACAGCTTGTGTCAGACAAGAATCTGCCCCTTTGCTTCTATTAATAATATTTGGTTCATTTTTCTGTGTGTGTGTGTGTGTATATATATATATATACAGAATATACATAGGTACATGAGTATATATATACACACATGTGACAGTCTGCTGTCTCCTGAGATAAACTCACATCTTTGCCTCTTTGTGACAGCTTTGTGTAGTAACTGTGGCAAGTTTGGACATTGTGTCAGTAACTGTACAATATTTTCTGCAGAAAACATGAACCACTTGTTCTTTTCCTCCCACAGGCTTTGCTCAAACCTTCTCCTTGTTTTGAAAGCTGGAATGGACAAATAGTTGGGGGTGATCCCCATCTGCCTTCTATTTTTGTTCTTCCTGTTTGACTCTCGTTTCTGCCTTTTTTTTTTATGCCACTACTGGACTGAAAGGAAGTAGTTTTGAATAGTCAATTTTGGCTGGGCATTTTTAAAGCATGCTTTCTAGTGCACCTAGAATTTCATCTAAAATTGACAATGTAGGGTAATTATGAACAATGAAATATGGCTTAGATACTTAAGTCTTTTTTTTTTTTCTTTATTCATCAGTTCTTTGGCTTTATAAAATGGAACTAAAGCTTGTTTTTCTAAGGGATAAAATTGTGTGGTGCTAGAACTGTTGCATTAGGCTTTTCAGCTTTTTCAAAAGAAGATATGGAATGAGGCAACAGTGGAAAAAGGATGTCGGCATTTGGATGTTAGAAAAACTTAACAGTTGTCTATTTTAAGTGGCAGCAGCTATAAATCTATTCTTAAATTCTGACAATATTAAAAGTTCATCCAATCTGAAACAAATCTGTATCTGTGATTACTATAGTTTTCATTTACTCAACAAAATTCTAGACTCTGTATAATTTTTATACTGAGATCTCCTTACATGCATGTGTGACACAATCCTGTTTAGAAGAGAAAGGTAAATTAACAATCAGAAAGAGGAACTCTGGGAAAGAGTTTTACAATGAAGATAACAGAAGAAGCTGAGTGTCAGTGAACTCAAATTTGCCAAACATAAAACCTCTTGTGTGTGGACAGCTTGTTGCACCTATCAGTGAGAGCCTCTGGGCTCTCAGAGCCTGTATTGACCCATCACTACCATCAAAAATAGCTGCTGCTCAGTGACTGCACTCCTACACTCATGTGCGTAGAGGGATTTAAATTAAAATACAGTAGTTATCACATATTTTTTGATAAATGCAAAAACTCACCCAGCACCATGGATGACCAGGCCAATAAAGAAGATGACGAAGAGATGGTGAGTGTACCAAAATACTTCAAAATACGACCTTCGGATGGTTTTGGTGGATGATGTGATGATTAGAATGAGGGCCAGAGTGATGATAACACCAGTGAGACCAGCCAAGTACGTGAACGCCACGTATAGTCCCCCCACAGGATTCTGTGAAATAAATGCACGTGTTGGTCTAAGAAAGTGGTTGCACTGAAGCAGAGCCAGTTGAACCATCACTTGACAAACCCTGTACCTTGTTATAAGTCTCTAAGTTCATTCTCTGTGAATTTGTATGCCAACAATGCCAAAATCCCACTCCAGTCAGAAGACTGTTCTACAGGATTTCTGTTTTTACGTATGATTTAAAACCACTTTGAAATCCTGAGGTGAAAATTTGAAGTGCTACCAAACCTCAGCAACAATATTCCTGGCAAATATAGAGAAATTAACTACACATTGTTTTGTTGCAAGACAGCCCAAACCTGGATTTTTCACATCAGAAACATGCACCCTGTTTTTATGTGATCATCTAACCAAATGCAATAATGATTTCACAGCTTGATGTCACTTACCCCAATAGTATTTCTAAAAAAGTTGACGTAGCTTTCATTTGGTTTATCACCAAGGCTAGAGAGCACAGCTGCCAGAGTTCCTTTCTCTTCAACACGGGCTTGCACACTCCACTCTACATTGAATAAGTGTGCGATGGTGTGAATTGCTGTGAGTGACAGGAAAGGAATTATCAGCATTAAGCAGAAATACTTAGTAGTTCTGAGTTACATTTGAAACTTTGTCATATTTATGGACTGCAGTTTAAGATCTTTGTCATTCTGACCCTCTTCATCACAATTTCAGATCACTGATGCATTTTTCTGTTAAAGCTTTACCCCCTAAAATTTACATTTTTTGGATGGAGGAATTAAAGAAGGAAAGGGAAGTTTCCAGCACACCTTTGTTTAACAAAGGCTTTCAACAATTCAAGTAGTAGTACCCTAATACATGGGAAACTGAAATAAGGGATGGCTTCAATTATTTGCCAGGATCATGCTCATCCAAGATTTATGTAGAAGACCCAAGAAGTGAATTTGGATTTCTTTGGAGTCACATTTGTTAGTGATGCTTTGTTCTTCTGTATTGCTAATAATAATTAATAATATTCTTGCTGGGTCAAATGTATCCAAAAAGCTAAAACAGCTGAGGTGTTTCACACTAATTCTACTACAGATTACTGGTGGATAAAGTTGTACAACACTTTTCAAAACTTGTCCCCTCTTGTATAAGCAGATACTGATTCACCTTCAAAACAGGTACAGAGCAAAAATTCCCAAATAATCCACCTCTGCTGCAGATATCCTCTGTAGCCTGAAAACTGGATGACCCACCTCCTTTTTTTATGAAATCATGGTCAGATTTCAGACACAGCTCAGAAAGGGAACCTGCTCAGCTCAAGCAATGGGCTGATAAAAGGACTGTTCTAGGATATGTGATTCAGAAATCCTTGCGTCGAGAAGGGACAAATTTGATGGGGGGGGGCGGGGGAGGAAAGGTAGAAACCCCTTAGATTACAAAATGAGAGATAAAATATAAATACAGTTTTGTGTCCAGCCCAAGTTTTTATGCCTTTATTTTGTTTTGTTTTGTTTTTTTTTTTTAAATAATTTCTATCATTTGGTTTGGACATGCCAGCTAAGAAATAAGTCTAAGCAAGAATTCAGGCCAGGACATCTGATTCTCAGGATACATCTAAACACCCTGTAATAAACTACCATAAGTGATGATGATAGTTCAAAATGAAAGTATTCTTTCTTGATTATCTTTTGCTCCCTGTCACTTGACAAATACTTGGAAACTGATTTAAGCTTTGGCACATGATGAGTCTTTCAGGTTAATGAAATCAGGTGTCTTCCCACATCCTTAGGAACTTGAATCCCACTTGGACTGTGTGTGGAAAATGCGCAATAAAGCAATAAACAATGAAAGGTTAGAGTACCAACCAGTGTGAAGGGCGATCATCCATGCCACCATTTTGTGAAAGGTGAGGTTCCTGTCCAGCTGTCGTCTGATACGGGTAGAGCAGCACTTTAGGTTTGAAGAAAAAAGTATTTGAAGACTATTTGTGTTGTTTATGTACACTTTTTAAATGTAGGGATAAAAGTAGTGGCCCTGAGCACAATAGCAGAAAAAAACAAAACAAAACCAAACCCAAACAAAACCACAAACAAACAGAACCCCCAACAAACAAACAAACAAAACCAAAAACAAACACCTAGAATTCCTAATTCCTAAATATAGGCAAAAATACTTCACCTCCATACTTCAGAAAATGGGAATAATAGATTATGGATTAACATGTCCCACTGAAACAAAGTATTTGATAACGAGAAAAATCCTAACATCCATTATGACAAAGGCCTTATCTGTGTGAAGTTGCACATTATAAACAGAAGGAGGGATCATAGTCTGCCGTGGCAGAGTGACTGCTTTGGTAAGATTCTCAAGTTGCTATTTAGCATCAGGATCCTGTCGTGGTTCACACCGTAGAAATGGACTACAAAGTTTGGGTATAATTGTCTCAGGGAGCTCCCACCCCAAATGTGCTGGTCACTTACGGCGGTAATAAAAAAGTAATTCCTGCCCCAAAATTCTGGGTGCACTTGCCAGGTATTCACTTACAACTCCTTGTCAGAGTTACCCAAAAAGAAACAATGATACAAACTGGTGATACAAAGGAAAGAAATTAGTTCTTAAGAATCAAAGAATGACATTTTCATTGACGATGGTGGTGGGTTCCTAAGAGGCCCCATGTGAATTGTGCTGCAGCCACTGGGAGCCTTCAGAGGACTTAAAGTTCCTGTAAAGCTGGTGTTTGCTGTCTCCACACAGCATAAGTATCATGTGTTGTACCTTTGTATTGTTTGCTGACTAGCCAAGGGAAGCAAACATCATGTAAATCAACACAAAAAATTCCTCACAAGAGGCAAACACTTTGGGGCTGTTACAATGACTTCAAGACTACAAGAAAAGCCAGGAGAAACTTGGCCTTCCCTGTATCTTGAGATACAATTTAAAAGATTGTAGAATAAAATGTAGCATAGTGAGGAAGTGCCAGCTCGGCCTGGCTGCACTGCAAAAGCCACTTGATCTTTCTGTTTAAGAAGTGAAGGCCAAGCAAAGGCAAAGGGCTGCTGCTGGTGAGGCAGTGAGGCTCAGTGTCAACAGTGAAGAATACAGCAGTGAGGGACATGCAAAGACAACACAGCTGTTCCTCCAATTAAAAACAAATAACTTTGTAGCATATGATTTCTGGGTAACAGGACGGAAAGACTTTTCAGCATGTTCCTATTGAACAGTGGATTTGAACAATACTTCCCTCTTCTTGACACCAATGACATTGATGTTGGGAAGGTCACTACCCTTCCAGTAAATTATTTGACATTTCAGAATCCTGGTTTTTCTTAGAGATCCTCACAGCTGTTACTTGCAGAGTATAGCTAATTAGACACAGCAGCAGAACCAGCATAAGCAGCTGTACCCCAGTGCTAAGGCCACCACAGTGCTGCCACTGAGCCATGCGTGTTTTGCTTAAGATCTAAAATTACTTCCTTCCTGAGGTGTAGCTTCATTGCAAAAAAGCAACTGAAGTTAAACAAATTCCAGCTGTATGAAAGTCCTGTTTTATGCCCCTCCCTGCTCTCCTTCCTCATCCTCAGAGTCCTCTTCTTCCTCATTCCTATCAGCCAGAGGGTGTGCTGGCAGCATGCAGCAGCAACAGAGCTGTATCTCCCCGACTGGATCTCACTTGCACACTGGTGTAGCCTGAGTGAAACTACCACCGTGCCCGAGAAAGAAGGACTTACTCTGTAGCTTGAATATCAAGATAAGAGGGACATATCCATCAAGACCCTGGTTAGAAAAGTTAAGCTGTAGACACTAGGAGATAAGCAATTCAGGAAGAGTAGTATGAAGTCTCAACTGGAGTACAATTCTCAAACGCTGGAATCAGGTTTTAGCCTTCAAGTAACATCACCATATGTGTCTTCAGCTCTGCCACTGCTTTGACCTCAGAAGACCTCTGCCCAACCTACTTTCAGCTCGACCCTGTGCAATCTCAAGGAGGCCTTGTATGATCAAGAGCTCATCATTATCTTCCAGTTGCTTTCGTCCAACAGCAATATTAATTATTACTAAATTTATGTTCACTATTGACTTCTGCAGACTGGGGAGTCAGCTCTGAATTTTGGCAGATACTAGTTGATCTGTCTTAAGGGAGGGGAAGAACAGTTTTGACCCTACAGTTTCACTTGCTATTCTTTTTCCTTTTGTATACATGGAGGGTATGCTTTTGTAGCAGCCCAGAATCTGAAGGGGTATAGGAAAAGACTGAAAGTCCATTGTGTGTAGTTCCAACTTTAGATTCCTAAGTGTTATGCCTTATAAAGTCTAGGACACTGGCCTGAGGCCTTACTCCTAAACATAATTTAGGCTTAATGTGGTGGCACATCTCATTTATTCAGCCACACGCTATCCGGATACATGTGCTAGATGTAGGTACAGCCTGGGTTGTCTCTGTTTATTTCCTTAGTACTTCATATTCCACACTCTTCCCTTATGAAGGACTCCTGAAAAACTGTATCTATTTTATCACTTCCTCTTCTGCTCTGCTGTTTCAGCCCCCACAGTCTGTCTCATCGGCATGAAAGAATCTATACTGGATTTGGAGAAGAAAAACAAATTGTGAACTGCTTTTCTTATCATGTGTATATTAAGGTGTCCAAAAAAAAAGGAGGAACCATCACACATTTGGAAGGACAGTTGATGACCTTAAGGAAAATACGTTTTTTCACTGGATCATGGCCCACATTGTTGCATTACATCTTCTGTAACAGCCATAAATCTTGATTTTGACTGTGTGATACACTCAGTACTATCACAGGAAGCCTCTCCAGCTGTCACTTACAGTCAACTGCCCTTTTCTTAGTCATGGTTCCTCAGTGCTGAGTATGACATCTGCATTTGGGAGATAGAAAAGGTCAAAAGACCTGTGAACTGTTTCATTCTGAGATGGAAATGCAATTCAGAAAAGAAAGAATGGAATTTATGAAACAGGTGAAAAACCCTGCCATTCTGGAAGTCTGTTGAAAGACTACATTTACCTTAAGCACTGAGCATACAAAGACCTCCCTCTCTAAGTGGGTGCTGTTTCAGTGACCAACAAGGTGAGTCTGTGTAAGCACCCACAGCAGCTGCCAGACAAAAGGGCTTTGCACTGAGGGCAGCACCATGCCCAGGAGGCAGCAAAAAAGGGAGGACTAATTAAAGGCTAAACCTTCATCAGAGCTGTAGATACACCATGGGCAATAGACCTCAGCCTTGCTCACAGCAAAACTCCAGGCTTATCTGCTTCTTAAAAGAGGACATCCCCAAAATGCAGTATATTTGGGGAACTTGGACAAAGTTTCTTGGTATATTTGCAAGGCTGTTTAGGTTATTATCTTTCTTAAATTTTGAAATACTTTCTTCATCTTACCGCACTTGATCCTCTGAGGAAGGAGAGCAAGTTTCGACACACTGGCAGCAGAATCAGCATGCAGTTGAAATTCAGGCAAGCTGCAGGGGCCCTTGCAAGGGCCAAGGCACGCTGGAATTGGAGAGATGCTGTTATTAAATGCACTACCTAAGACATTATCCAGGACTAGGATAGGCAGAGATTTCATTTATGTGTTCTACCACAGCTTATGATGAGTGTGAGATCTAGAGTTCACATTAACAAGGTGAATGTTCACATTTCAGAGTAATTGTGCTCTGGTCAAGTCAGAGATGCACATGAAGGCAGAACACATCCCTCCAGATAGACACCCTCAGTTTTGAAAGACTATGGTTGTATAAAAAGCTCCCTGCCATGTCTGGCAATCAGCACTGGAACACAGATGCAAACCTAAGCCATCAGTAGAGTTTTGTGTCCCAAGGCTGTAAAGAAAGTCTCACAGCTGTGGTTTCAGTTGCCTGGGGGTTACGGTAGATGCACCGCTTATTTCTGGGTAACAGGACGTTCTCTCTTGTCAGTAAAGGGAGTCTAAGGAAATTTTTTTGCATTGTCTTTTAGGAATCTATCTCCTTAGTGTTGGTCTTCACAGACTGAATTATTCCAGATTTTTGAAAATAGTCTGTTTGAAACGAGGAAATAATGACCATAATAATCCAAACTCAATGAAGGGAAGGAAAAGGTATTTGCTCTCTTTGTGTGGATTGGGACCCTTTCAGGTTTCAGACCACAGCTACTGACTTGGGGTTACACTGAGCCTTACTTATCCAAACATGGGCCTCTGTGACTTCAAAGACAACTGCACTATGGTTGCAAAGGACAGGATTTGGACCATAGATCTGAAGCCATATGCAGAATGGGATTTCATGCTTTGTTGAATTAAACCATGGCTTTGCAAATCTTTGACAAAACTCTGTGCTCTGTGATTGGAAGGTTAGGCTGATTTCTATGTCTCTGGTCAGGGTTTTAAAATATGTGAACAAATTAATTTCCCCAGTATATTGGTCATGACTCATGGTAGCTTTGGAAGCAAGTTTTTAGTAGGACGCATGATGCTGCATTAACCAGTGGGATTATATTAAATAGCTCAGGATCCAGGAACACTTCACTACTTGACTATAATTCAGATGCTTGATGAATATGTGAATGATGATTGCTTTTCAGAGCTAATATCTTTGCAAACTGTTCATTCTCTGGAAAATAATTGCAAGGAGAAATGATTGCACTGTAGTTCAATGGCAATACTTTGTTCATCTTTTCCTTAATAAAGCAGCCACAATGAATGTTTACTTGAACTAGCAGGAGCATAATAGCTACCTGAAAGCATTTTTAGGATGGAGGTTCTCTATTTTGTGTATCAGTTTTCATTTCAGAAGCTATGGACATCTGTCTGCATTTAGTTTTCTGTTTGCACATGACTTTTAACTCCTACATGAGATTACTGCTTCAGCCACTTGAGCCTGTTTCAATCAAGTAAAACTATGCAAAAATGCTGTGCTGTGTCTATGCCAAGATAATGTCTTGTACTTACCCCAAGGAGTACTCTCGTGTAGAAGAATTTTGGTGGGACATCATACACCAGATAGTACCACCAAAAGAGGAAGACATTTAACCCCAGCCACACCAGCTGAAAAAAAAGAATTAAACAGGAAGCTTACAGTTTATTGTGAGAGATCATCCGAATTTACAGAGTTCAGATAATGGGCAGTCAGTTCCCTGTGCTCCTGTTTGCACAGAGGTAGAGATGTTTCAGCACCAGGGATAGACATTTTTCTGGTGTAAATGGGCTCTGATGTGTGCACACAGGGTGCAAGAGTGGCAATAAACCCAAATACAGCAATATGTAGCTGAAACTTCTGCACAGCTCAAGGAGTTTAGACATGACTATATAAGGACCATCATATTACAGGTGTTTAACTAATTTTGTGACTCTAGTTGAATCTCCAAACAGGATTAAAGGTTATGGACTCTTCCAAATGGCAGTTCCTCAGACACATTAACCTCTGTAAGAGAAAGACTTGGGAGCTGTGACAAAGGACAAAGAAGATTGAGATCTAAACATAGATAGCCTAAATTACACATAGGGCTGAATTGAAGAGGAGGTTTTGAGGGTCTAAAATCAGCCATCAGGAAATAGTCAACACACACCCTTTCGGTTGCACTTGGACTACCCAAAACTGGGCTTCTTCATAGCTGTACTGTAGAATTTTCTCAGACTTGCACAGTTCATAGTGCAGGTTTCTTTACGGAAAAACAAGTTACCAACTCTTAGTTCCATCTGGGCAAAGAGATCATCATGAACCTGGGCTTTTGACCTACTGGGGCTGCTTGGCTGATTTCATATCCCATATTGAAACAAATCTGTATCAGTGCATGTGCTCAGTCTGATTAGGTTTACTAAGTGATGCATGAAAACAGAAAGTCTGAGAATTGGGATTAAAATGAGTCTCTGGTTAGAAGTTAAGGATGCCAGAAACTGTGACACTTCAGTCCCTCACCCCTCCTAACCTGTATGTTTTGCTAGTTCTTTCGGCCCAACTGACACTGAAAAAAAAAATACTTGTGATTAGTTCAGGTCTTGAGAATGTAAATAAATACTGGGAAATAATGGAATTTCCACCAAGGTAAGGCAGTTTGTGGAAAATCCCCAAGTCCTCATTAAAATACCAATCTCATCTCAGAATTAAATGCTCAGGATGCAATCTTGCACACTCTGACTTTAAATAAATACCCTAAGCCAAGGTGCTTGGCCTGGTTTTGATGGTCTTTTACAGTTCTTCTTGGGGTTAACCCATATAGAACATGGACCCTTTGAAAAACTGTGACACCCTCTGGCAGTTTGGGATGAGTTGCAGAGTCAGCCATCCACGCTCCTCGGCTGGGGCCAGTGGAGGCAGCACAGAATGGGGGTCAGGCTGCAATGTTTCTGTTCTGTTTAGGTGCGTGAGTAGAAATTGTGTCTGCCCTGTTTCTGTCAAACACTGGACAGACCTGAACCTGGTCAGTGTGCAGCAAAGCCACCGACTCCAAAGCAGAACCCTTTGGTAAAGCTTCCAGTAATCTGTCCTTTTAGCTGGTTTTATCAATGTCTCCATCGGTTTCCTTCCTTATTAGCTGACCTTGTCATAGCTTTGAGGCTATAACCAAATTCCTTATTTGACCAAAACAAAGCCCTCTTACCTAATTCTTTTAGTATTTCAGTTCTGGTGGGTGGAAAAAAAAATTAAAAAATCACAAAATTCATCTCTTGACAGTTTCAACTTCCTCAAGTCACTACAGGTGACAGCAAACATAGTCACTCCCTTTCAAAGCACTAAAGAGCCACAGCTATGGAGTTATGTTCCTAAACTAGAGCTACACATCTACAATGTAATATGCAAGTATTGATGGTTCACAGCAGCAGAAATACTGCTTTGAATAAAGATGTTCACATTTTGATCACCACAAATACTTAATTTCTATGCCTTCATTTTCTTCCTCACAATACACACATCTGCTAATCACACTCAGCAACAAGACCTTAACTGCTCTTATGTTTTTGTGTTGTATGTGTTATTTAATACGTATTTATATATAACATATGTATATAGGAATACCTGTAGACCTTGTATCACACTGTGAAGTGAAAAAAAACCACTGGAATATTAGCCTGGTTTTCTCCAAGAAGGACTGCCCTGCTTACTTCAGCACTCTTAAATGCAACTGGAATTTTCAATACTTTTTAAATCTTGTTTAGAATTAATTTAACCTACTTTCACAGCCTCTCAGTGCAAGCTGTAAATGAATTAAATTAAAATACTAGTTTTCTTGGTGAAGGATTCATGAATCTCTGCTCTAAATTCTCAAATCTGACTCTAATACATATTTTATACCAAGACACTGTGCTGTCAGTTACACCCACTCTCACTTACACAAGTGCAAGACACAGTGGTTGTAGCAATTGCTTTATCTGTTGAAGTGAACACAGTTAAGTGAGTTGTAATGTTACTTGTTTTCCTTAGCTAAAAGATTTTTAACAAAGCAAATTAAATTTAATATACAATCATTTCTCAGTTAACAATAAAGCCTAGAGCAACAGAGACACAAGACAGAGCCTTTAAAAATTCCCTTGAAACATTTCCCTGCACTTGCTGCCCTAGTTTCAGCATAATCAGGTGCATCATTCACTGGCACAGTGAGAACTGCTCAGCACAACTTTCTGTAGAACTTTTTGTTAGACACAAATCACAGTAAAAATTGTACTTACAACGACAAAGATGGACAGTCCTTCATTCTCCACCCAGTTACCCATGACTGCCTGAGATCTGTGTGCACAACAGCCCTGGTCTCTCTGGGACAGCCTCTATGTCCTGTCTCATAAGGAAGTGAGAGCAAAAGCTTGCAGCAACCTGTTTCCTTTCCTATTCATTTAGGAAATAAGATAATAATTGAATCATGCCCACAGTTCTGTTTCAAACATGTTTCTACCATCCTTACATATAATTTTTCATAACTCAAATGCATATAAACTGTTGAAATAGCCTACTTTTTCTTTGTGATAGAGGATAAAGTAAAAATTACAACTGGTCAGGTTTTCTGCTAAAAAATGTATTGCCACTTTGTATAAATTTCAATGCTGGTGTGTACTATGGAAAGCACAAAAGAATTATCTCTACCCAGACTTGTCATTTTTTATCACCTCAGGTCTGAGATGCAGCTCATGCTGATCCTTGTTGATAAATAATCACTGGTATTATTCTCTTCCAATAATTCAGTGTCCATAGAAACTTCAAAATGTAATCTAACACTCCTCTTGACCAGTACATGCAAACCTTGCTAATTCCTCTCTGCTCTGGCCAAAACTGAGGACATGTATCACCAGATAGGCTATGTGTTCACACCTTCCACTCTCAACTGAGTCCCCAGCTGAGGCAACTGGTCACTACATGGTGTGGTTTAACCACAACTGGCACCTAAGCATGACACAGCCACTTGCTCACTACCACTCCCCTGGTGGGGAGAAAAGTGAGAAAAAAACCTTGTGGCTTGAGATAAGAATGGTTTAATAACTGAAACAAAATAAATAAACATAATTATAATAATAACAACACCAACAGTAACAATAATTGTAATGAACAGGAGAGAGAAAGGAATAACATCCAAGAAAAACAAGTGATGCACAATGCAGTTGGTCATCACCTACCAACAAATGCACAGCCCATCCCTCAGCAGAGATCTGTGGCTCCCAACCAATTCCTCTAGTTCATATGCTGGGCAAGGTAGTCTACATTGTGGAATATCCTTTTTCTCCCATTTGGATCAGCTTTCCAGCTGTGCTCCCTCCCAGCTTCTTGTACAGCTCCTCTCTGGCAGAGCATGAGACACGGAAAAGTCTTTGACTTGCACTGCTCAGCAACAACTAAAACATCAGTGTGTTATCAACCCTATTCTCATCCTGAATCCCAAACACAGCACTGTGCCAACTATTAGGGAGAAAACTAAATCCTAGCTAAAACCAGGACACTATATAAGAAAAAATATTGAACATTTTGCTTTTGTGATAAGGAGAAAACATGGGAAATTTTCCAAAAATACTTTAGTGCTTACAAGCCAGAGGATATGTATCCCAAGTGTATTTGTCAAAAAAATAAGAAAATTAGGGGAACTTAATGATTTCTAAGTGTTTTGTCTCTGTAGTATTACAATGCCAACATCTGCAATAAATAGTTCAAAATGGTAGGCTGGAGGAAGCTTTGTGATTTAGAGGGACCATCCTCTGGCAAGGCCCTGGAAGCAGCAAGGCATCCAGTCCTGCCTCCTGATGGCTCCTTTCCTCCTGCATTCCACCCACTGTGCCTCAGAAATACAGATCTTCCAAAGTTACTGACATGACTCTGCCTCCATTCCAAGGAAGTGAAGTATGTTGGTTTTTTAAACACTTTTAGGCTTTGGAAAGCAGCAGAAGGACAGTTTGAGTGGTGATGTCTCTCTCTGCCAGAACTGCAACACACTGTTGGAGCCTGCAGAGTTCCACAGACAGGGAAGGCTGAGCCAGCCCAGAGCAACCCTGTGGTGTGCTGAAGCTTCTGAGCACACCCACATTCCCACAGGTCTCATCCTGCACCTGCTGGAGCCAACAGCAAAGTGCCCATTGCTCCTGTGTGACTGAGAGTTGCTCTCCAGAGGAGACACTGCTCTGATCTGCAACAGAGAGAGAGATGGTGAACCACTACTGAGGGCAAGAGCTGGAGAGGTGGGATAAAACCCATGTGTTTTGTAGCTGTCAGGAAAATTACTTGGCACAGTCTGCCTTACCCCAGATTCAGAGACTATATTAGGCTCTGATTGTGACAGTGATGGGATATTTGGTCATGATGTAAAAATGAGTGTGAGGGGACCTGGCTCAGTGTTCTGGTGAAAGTCTCTCTTCCCTCATCTACTTCCAACATACCACTCCCTTAATTAGGTTGCTCCTGGAATATTGCCTCCTCCAGGTGACATAACTGGGACTTAAACAAAGATCCATACCAGAAAAAAAACCTCGGGCATTTCTGCATTTTCCTAAAACAGACAAACGCAGGTGGTTTCTGCATTATTGTTCCTTCTGGAGATGTATAGAAGAAACGCCTCAAATGTTGCCCAGAAAGAGTTCACCTCACGTGGGCAGGACTGGCAGTGTTATCATAGTCTTCCTCCTGAAGCCTCTCAAGTTTCAGTAACTGAAATCCAAAATGCAGCCTTCAAAACCTGTTAAAAGGGGTTTGCAGCAACCTTATTTGACAGGCTGTGTGATGGGCCAGGCTCTCATGTGGTATCAGTCACTTTGATGGCCATCCCAATTGGATCATAGAATCACAGAATGATAGAATGGTTTGGGTTGAAGGGACTTTAAATATCATGTAGTTCCAACCCCCTTGCCGTGGGCAGGGAGGCCACCCACTAGAACGGTTACTCAGGGCCCAATCCAGCCTGGTCTTGAACACTTCCAGGGGTGTTGGATGCTACCAGATGTGGTCCCCCACTTTTTTGTTTATGGAGGGAGCCTCTGGAAGCCGAACAGCTGGAGAAGGAAAGGAGGGGCCCCATTCTGATTTCTGGATGTCCATTCTGCTAATGAGGACTAGCCTGTTCTCCTTGCCCAAGAATGACAGTGTTCTCACTGCCTTTTACTTCCCCTTATCTCAGGCTAAGTTCCTTGCCCCTTCTCTGGGCTAAGCAAGTGCAGGCAGCCAGAATGCTCTGAGCTTTGGCAGCTCTGCCTTGCCTGGAAGCTGCTCAGGCACCAAAGCCCCTGAAACACAGATTTATTTGCTCAGGAGGTTTCTGGCAGGACACAAACCCAGCAGGAGCTGATCTTGGATCACTTGCAAAGTCTGACATCCTCTTAAGAGCCTGAATACAGGCCATGAAACAGAGTGCATTTCAGCTGCCCCAGCCCAGCAATTATTAAATGCAGGTAGTTGATATCACTGCCAGAAAAGGTCAGAGGTTCTGGGCCCCTCTACAGATGGTGAGTTTTGGTGCTTGTGAGTTTTCCTATTAATTTCAGAGTGACATGACAACACACAGAAAACTGCCTGTTGCAAGAGTGAGTAGAAACAGTACCCAAACCTGCCATGGATCACCCCTGATTTTCTGGTGCCTCCATCTTCTGAATAAAACATCTTTGCTATTATAAAAACTTGCATGTTTTGTACTTTGTTCTGATTCGGAGGATGCATCCTGTACAAGAAAAGGCAACACTGACAGCTGTGTATTGGATAGGAATGGTAAACTGGAGTATGGAAAAAAAAATTAAATGCTATCTCGTTCTGTCCCTAAAATTTCTTTAAAGATTCTTGATTACACACAGCATTTTTCATCCTTTGGGCTGAAAAGTTCAGTGAACGAGGATCCTTTTGCAGCATGACAGTATTGCAAAAGTACTCAGGTCTCAGGGTTCTTCACTTCCTTGCAGTAATTTTACCCCATTGCTTTGGAACTAATATAGTTCCTCTCCTGCTCTGGGCAACAATGGGCTGTGTATTGCTGCACCAATTTAATGCCAGACACTTGCAGTAGGCCTAGGGGTTTCACACCTGCCTCCTAAAAGGGACAGTGAAAAATCCTGCAAGTATAAACTCCAAAAGAGAGAGTGACATGAAGATGAAGTGAAACAGACTCAGCTCCTCCCTCCTATGTAGCAGGAGGAAAGCCAAGGAGAGACCTTGATTAACCTCTTTTGCTTTGTATGCTGAAGTCTTTATTTTGACTGCTGTGCAATCCTTGTTTACCAACCATCCCATGATTCTACACCGAAGAGAAAGAAGCAAACAAGAGACTTGTCAAGCTGTCTTCCTTGGAGAGACTCTTCACACACAGCCTGAGGCTGTCCCTGTGTATGCACTTGCCTTCACTCAAGGGAATGACATAGTCTGAAACTCCTGCTCTTTCTGTTTTGTTTACAAAATAAATGATTCCATGCTGAGAGGAAGGCAGAGAAGTGCACAGATAAGAGCTAGGAAAAAAACATGTCAGCGAGAGTCCAATAAGGACTGGCAGATCCTTCTGGGTCTTTCCCTACACTCTAACCCTCAACGTAGACCTACTCCAGTACTTCCTCACTGCCTTTTGCAATGATCATGAGAGACCCACATGCTGTATTTAAAAAAACCACGTATGATCCAGATGCTATTTGCCACACAAGTCTTGGCTTGAAGTCAAACAGCACTATCACAAAACGGGACAGAGCAGCTGCACACTGCTGTGTTATTGGAAGGAAGAGCCACCACCAGCAACATACCCTGAGTTCAGGCAGACGTGGGACTGAGGGAGAAGGAGCTGAGCTCACAGCCCTTCAGCAGGGTCCCATCCATAGTCTGCTAGTCTGGCCCTGGAGCACCACTATCACCTGTTTGCTCTCCCTCTGTATAGAGATTTTCCAGAGCTTCACTTTACATGGTGCCAGTGATAGCCCAGGATATCTCACCTCTGCCTGGGGACAAGGACTTCAGCAGCGATTTCCCACTCAAGGAAATGCCTCGGGAGATGCGAGGGAGGGCAGTTTCTCCTAAGCCGGTGGTTCGCTGGCCCGATGGTGCCACCAGCTGGGCAGCGCCGGGACCCTCAACACCCACGGGGCACAGCCCAGCTGAATGTGCCCATTCTGCCCTGGACCTTCCCGCAGTGTCCATCTGCCCTCGTGTCTCCTTTCCTGTTGCATCCCTGTTCAAAATCACTTTCCTACTTTTCCCTCTCATTCGCAGTGCTGGGCTGCAAAATCCTATTTCTAATTAGCAGCCCACGGTCACAGTCTGGGAAAGGTCCTTCATAGAACATCAGCCCACTTCCATTCTGAGTAGGAGCCACTGGAGATATATCACTCCAGATACACATTTGCATTCCCACTTCCACATCTAGAAATAAGAGAGGTGCATCTCAGCCTGCTGTAGCTGTGCTTTGGTAGCTCATGACTGAGAGTGGGCTCTGAGGAGTTATTTAAACACACATGAGAGGAAAGGTTTGTTCAGCTGGTGTTAATGGACTGGCCAGGCATTGGGGAGTAGGATCTGTGTGGGTCATTGCATACTGCAGTGGTCTCTGGGCTGGTTCTGGCAGTGAAACTTTTATTTGGGCTTGATCCACTGGCTGGCTGGGTGTCTTAGTGTCTGTGTTACAGCAGTGGAAAAAAGGCATCCGTATAACTACACAGCCATAGAAGAATTCCAGCATTGCCCCTCATGCACAGCAACAGCCACCCGGGTGTGAACCCCGCAGTGTCTACACAGGGTAACATTACAGGTCTTTGCATCGCTGCAGTTTGTCTTATGAAATACAAAGGAGTGCTGGGATTGTTTTTTTGCTGATTTTTCTCTCTCACAGTCCTCATGGGAGAGTAACACAATGACCCTATTTAGTTGGCAGCTGCCTGTCCACAACCAGACACCCAAGAGATACAGAATCACAGAATATGCTGAGTTGGAAGGGACCCACAAGGATCATCAAGTCCAACTCCTGACCCTGCACAGGACCATCCCCAGTCACCCCATGTGCCTGAGAGTATCACCCAAACACTTCTTGAGCTCTGTCAGGCTTGGTGCTGTGACCACTTCCCTGGGGAGCCGGTTCCAGTGCCCAACCATCCTCTGGGTGAAGAACCTTTTCCTGATGTCCAATCTAAACCTCCCCTGACATCTTCAGGCCATTCCCTCGAGTCCTGTACAGTATCTGGCTTGGTTCTGGTTTTACCAGGGACTGTTAGGTTTTAGAATTATCAATAGAGAAAACACAGAGGAATGATATGTTTATTGGAGATGTCTAAGCAAGATAACATGATACAATAAACTGTGACACCGAGGAGCAGGCTTTTGCTTAAAAATTATCCTTCAGCTAGATTACTAAGATAGGGTTCACCCTGTGCCAAGATTCAGCGTGAAGCCCTTGTGCTGCTAAATCATACTTAAATTGCCTCTTATTACAGAATTACACTGCTCCAGCCACACAATCACTGGTTTTATATGTTTCCATTCACTCATTTGTCATGATAAAGTTTTTTTTACTTCTGGATTTGCCCTGATAACTTGGACACTTGCCTGGGAGTACCTCACAAAGCCCTATCTGGCTTAAGTTATGCTCCAGAGAGGCTCAGAGGCATCCATCCATCTCTCTCAGGGAAACTTAATGAAGATACAAATGTCACACAACCTGGGCTTTGATCTGGGATGACTTTCTTCCAAGCTGAATTACCACTGGATTAATAGCTACTGAAGCCTCCTGTTGCAAGACCGTTTAGAGCAGCTTATACATACACACATACCCTTCCCACCTATAACATATTTTTCAACACTTCCAGAGGAACCACTATGACATGAGTGGCTTAGATCAGGGATTACGAATTCCACAATATTATTTATTCATTATCTTTCTTGCTTTTATGAGCTTTTAATGTAAGGTTTGATGATTTAATGATACTCTGATATTTTCACTGCTTAGGCTTTCCTGGAAGCAGCAATAGGCTGGAAACACCTCACTTCTTTCTCAGTTGGGTTTAGAGATCCTTCTCAGTTTTCTGACAGGGTTCAAGGAGATGTGTCCATCTCTGTCAAAATCAGAGCTATTGACTGCTAATTACAGTGACTAGTAACATTTTCTTTTGCATTCAGAGACACAACCCCACCTCACTGAGACTTTTGCTACCTAGCAGGGAGAGTCTGTCAGATCATACTCCAATACCTTGTCAATATTTTGTTCCATATAAATATGCTCATACATGTGCTAAAATTGCATTTAGTTTTCTTTGACACTTGAACTTCTTTTGAATGAGTGATACGCTTCAGACTAAAGACAGTTTGAGTTTTTAAATTTTAGATCTCCCACTAGTAAATCTTCCTTTTCCCTTGCCTTTTTATTTTTTAGTTTTCTTACTTGCAGAGACAACTGCTGCTTTGCTGTTGTACCCTGGTAGGAGCAGTGATGTATGGTTTGTTAAGATAGCAGCTCGAACACATAAGCCCTTGATAGCTACAGGACACTCTAGGACAAGTGATTGATAGGTGTTTGCTAATGGATTCCTGCTTGGTGCCCTTATGGGCTTCCATTACATTTTGTACCAATGGCAGATTATGCTGAAGAGTCAGGTGTCATTGGCATTTCAGTTGTCTGATGAGTTAATGGTATAGCACTTTTTAGCCTTCCCTGAATTTGCCTTACCATCAATCCTCATGGCACAACACCAACATCCTTACTGAGGCCCGTATTTCATGGCAAGACAGAGGTAATTTTTCACATATTATACTCCTTACCTGTTCCCAGCTGATAACGTGCCTCCCCTGCAGCGTTTCCCCCTTCCTCTGAAGCAGCTTGGTTCATTTCTGATCTACACAGCCAAATCACTGTGAATAAGGCTAAGCATGTGCAATGTCCCAGGTTCCTCCAACTGATTATATTTTATCTTTCAGTAAAAACAGATTTTTTTCAGGGCATCACATCTTAACAGCTGCTGAAGAAAACAGGATCCAAGCAGCAACCATCCAGCTACCATGAAGTTTAAAGAACAACCTGAAACATTTCATGGCCTGTTGTTTTTCTTCACATGCATAATGTGGAACCAAATAGGCAAACTGCACATATTATGTCAGTGCTAATATTTCTGTCCTGATCCTTAGCATGGAAACTGCTTGTTTGTGTTGAGATGCAGAACCAGAACTAATGTGTATACTGCCACATGATGCATATAATTAAGATTGCTGGCATTAAAACAGTCAAACAGATTTTTTTTTTTTTTTTTACATAAGGCTATGCCTAGACCAAAGAAACCTTCTCACTTTCTGAGGCTGGGGTACACTGCCTGGCTCTGCCTGGATTCCTTTATAGGGTTTGCACCATGCACCTTCAAGAGCATCAGTGGATAAGTCTAGACTTGCCCTCAATGCAACACGTTTCTGAGTTGCCCCACATATTATAGTTTTGCAATGACATTTTATTTTTTAATAAAATATTTCTTTTTATCCTGCTTGGTCTTTTTCCTTCTTGTTGCTTAAAAAATAAGAAAGGAGAGCGGAAGCTCACAATAAACATAATGAAAAAAAGTCTAAAAAAAAACCTAATTACTCCACTGTTGTGGGGCTCCCTTGCTTTCCCTGTAGTACAAAGTCGGTGCTACTCCTTTTTGAAAATTTCCTTTCTACTTTTTTTTAATGACACCTGAATGCTTTTGAGTTACTGTACTGCCCCCTAGTATTGAAATTTTCAACGTGGCAATGAATTGATGCACTCCATGAGTACAGCCCTTTTTTAAGTCTTTCAACTTAATACAACACAGATTTGCAGAAGAGCAAATCCAGGTATAAAGACAACAAAATGCAATGCTGGCACCTTGCATATACAGTGTTGTGCTATTTGCTTTTGATATTTCTCTCTCACTCTAGAAGCATATATGAATTAATCTTCACCCTGACTACCTCTGGCATAACTTCCCATCCATATCTGTTCCTGATCATTTTCTGGAAAGTATTTGTGGCTGATTAAAGCTCTGGACTGACAGGGCACATTAATAGATGAAACAAGTAGCTGATGAAAGACATTTCAGAAGTTAAAATAGGTAACATCTATTCCCTGTAATTTTGTTTGCTCTGTCAAAATAGGAACTTAAAACAATTATGAATGTGAAGGTACATAATGTGTTTAAGATAGTCTGTCTCTAGTTCATTCAATCATGTCTCAACTTCAGGGCCAAAAAGTTTGAACTGTGATGTTATTCCAGGAGGATTTCAGCAAGCAACATCTGACAAATCAGCATGCATCCTCTGCTCTGTTTACCCCTTAATGCTAGTCTGTCATTAGAAGCCTTTACATACAGATGCAGTCACATCTGGATTTCACACCTGAAGGGCAAAATTTCCATACCTATATACACTCATATTTTCTGCAAAACTTTATTTCAGTGGCAAGAGATATTCCTTGTGACTGCAAGAAATCAGGGAAAAAAAAAAAAAAAAAAAAGATAAAACTGTCCTTTTTATTCCCAGAGTATGTATGAAGTTGTTCATTCTAGGGAGAGGTTCAGTAAGCCTTCACATTGTCATTTTGAAGAACTTACCTTTCATTTTTAGTTTTGGGGTGAACCCAAGACCTAACAGATTTATTACACTTATTTTTCTCAGTAAGAAATTACATGATCCTTAGTACTTCTTACTTTTCATCTTCTGTCTCTGGTGAATCAAGCTTACCCTCTGTGCCAAATTACTATATATTCACATTTCTGTGATGATTTCTGAATTACTAGAGGCAGTCACTGAAACTCCTTTTTAAAATAAAAGATTATAAATATTCACTATGATGTCTCACTTGCAAATATCTGAATTCAAAATCCCATTTTCTTTATACATAAGCCCTTCAAAGAGGTAGAAAGTAATTAGAAAATGGTTTATTGCTTTAGGTTAGATATTATCAGCTGCTATAGGAAAAAAAATAAAGGAACTACTGGGCAGTTAAAAAACCCTGCATGATTTACTTTTTTAAATTTTAAATTACAGTTTAGTAACCCAAATATTTTTGCAAGAGTAACAAAACCTTTCTTTTATTAGAATAGTTAGAAACTGAGCTTAAATAAGCTGTTCTGCAACCAATAGATGAATGCAGAAAGTATAACATCCCATACAGTCCACACTGTATCCTTCCAACTGAAGTGACCCCCATCACCTCCCAAGACTTAATGATGTTCTCCTTATCCTCCTCACACTTCTGGTCCTCCTTCATGCTAAGGGCAAGGGTTAATAACTGGTGTGGCACACAGGTTTGTAACTCCTACAGTGTGCTCACTGCTTGGCTCGCGAAGTTGTCGGTAAGAAGGTCACGCTGAAAACTTTCTCATCAATAAGATCATTTTATCAATTCCCATTTTTCCCTCCTGGAAGCTGACAGTGAGCACAAAGCTTTTACAGACCTCTTTTATTTCCACAGATATCTGACCTCAGAAAAATGTGGGTTTAATGTGTCCAGTGATGTTTGATATGTATTAGGGAGAACAGGGATGACAGAGAAACAGTGTCATCACATACACAATTCTTTAAGGAACCATGCTGGAAACAGAAGTTATCACCATCACATCTAAATCCAAAATTTTTCATTGAGGTTTATTCTCCGATTTAAAAAAATATGTATGTTGGATATTAATTTAAAAACATCCCTTGAGACTAATGCCAGTAAGACAGGATTAGTGAGTTTCTATGTTATAGAGTGCAGCAATAGCGTCCATCACCACCAGGACTTCTAAAATCCTTTCTTACTACTCCTTATTTAAGTGATATACACACAATTTGTATCTATTTAGACCTGTATTTACAAAATAAATATATATCTTATAAATCTACAAATACTTCAATGTGTTGTAAAGTTTTTATGCATTCATTTTCCTCCACAAGTCCTCATCACGCATTTTGCTGGCTATTCACAAGGTCAGAGACAAATACCTGGTAAATCCAGATGAAAGTGAAACAAGTGTGCAGAAAAAAAAGTTAAAATATTCTTTATAAGGTAATGATTTGTTCCTGATTCTCAATGTAAACATGTAAATATTCTCATCCTGACAATAAATAATATATGTACTGATCTTGACCATATAACACTGGTCTTTTAAACTTCACCCCTCTTACAATTTTTCCTGCTAAACAGCAATGGAAGCATCACAGGTTTGAGTTAAGGAACTCCCAAATCAGTCACAGATTCTTCTTCTGTCACATCTGCTTGAAAACGTCCCTGCTGCTGTGTGGTGACAGATCATAGCGTCTTCTATAACCTTTACTCTGGATTTCTGAAAGCAGCAGAATAAGAACTGATACCAAGACACTTGAGGGATAGTTTCAACATTTTAATTTGTGTTGTTTTACAAGTACAAAAGAAAACCCATGTATCAGATCTTGCACACTCTTATATACATGAATAATGCTTATTGAGCAGTCCTTTGTGTGACTCAGGACTACTCAAGTGAGTACAGTTTTTAGCAGTAGCCCTAAAACGTTCCATTGAACACACAGGCCCCTCTAATATTCCTAGAGGAGAGAAAAATTTTGCAGCAAGAGATCACTCATTCATACACATACAGACTTTGTAGCTCATATTATTGTCTCCATGAAGCCACTGGGTGGACTGATAACAACACTCTCCAGACTGTTGTTATCTTGAGAAAAAAATGCCTCTCCTGGCATTATAACACACTTCAGAGAAATCAGCTTGTCCTTTAAAACACTGTCTTCTCCTCTATGTCTCCCTCTCATACCTTTCTACCAGCAATGGCAGCACAGGTGGATAAAACATCTCAGAGCAGGAATGCTGCTGGTGAAGCTGCACTCCAGGCCGTGGTGACATGAGGAACTGCACAGGCAGTGGCCCTCATGCTGATGGAGTGTTTAAACTGTGTTTGGTTAGTCTGCACAACTAAGGCAAAACCATAGGACAGTAATACAACCCATACAAATATTTTAATTTTTTCCCCCCTCTCATAACATTGATTTAAATATTCTGTTCCCTATTCATGTACTTCAGGAGGGTGGTATAAAATTAGGAAGTAATATGGCACACACTCTAAAATATGCATATACAGTAGTTTTCAGCATTGTTAAGTGAGGTTAAATAGTACTCACTCTGTTTTCATACTCGGCTCCTGGCTGTGGAACTCTCCTATACTTGACTTCACTGTAGCACAAACATTTCACTGGCTGAGGTTTGTGAAGCTTTCACTGTTTCCAAATGGCAGAATCACAACTACACCATCACAGTGTCCAAAGTCGGCTTGAAGTATCTGAGAGCTCTCTTTAGATATTAACTACTACTACATATGAAGCCATTTTTCAAATTTTACCTCAAAGACTAAGACTTCAGACCCAAGTACAAGTATCTGTAGATAAGCAACAACTGTAATTCCGTGATTACTGATATTGATGAGTATCCAGCTATAAAAACAGATACTCAGTTTTGGCTAGGAACACCAGAAAATTTGGGCCTGTCTGCTGAACTCTGCAGGTTTGGGAGTAAGGGTTACATTCTCCCTTGTTCCTTGAACTCACTACCGAAAAACAACAGAAAAAGAAATACTCTTTTGCATCTAGAAGAGTAGAGAGAAAAACTATTGTACTTCTACATACAAAAGTATGGAGAAAACATTTAGTGTCTTCAAGGAGTCACTTCCCTATTTCATGCTCCTCAGAGAGAGAAATTAGAACTGAGGTGTTTCGTGTCTTCCCCAGATATGAGGTACATTCCCATGGCAAGCTTAGGTCAAAAATTCCCATTACCACCCACCAATAATTTAATGAAATCTACATACACATAACATACACAGACACGTGTTAAGTTAAATGAAAACATAACTCCATTATAAAAATTAAATATGAAGATATGCATTTACAGTGCAGTAAAGAAAAAATAAAAGCAGCTTAGCTCTTTGCAGAACTGCAGGTGACATATTTCATTAAAAATTACTTCAGACATGAATTTGAGGCACTTCTAATACAATGCTGATGTCATCCCTACTGAAGAGCTTCATCCTCCATGACGACAGAATGGAGGCTGAGTTCAGGACACTGGGACATGCTTTGGGTCACCAGTTATTTGCTCCCACGAGCAGCTGTACTGTGTATCACTCAAAAGGAATGCAAGGTGGTAAGCAAACAAAGTGCAAAAAGTTTTCACTTAGATTTTGAAAATACAGATGGTTTTGTGTATTTCCACTGAATTCCTGGGTGTTCTTCTGCTAAAGCTCTCTCAGAAACTTGCAAAATACTGAAACCCTTTTATTTGTTGTGATGTATTGCTGAGAATAGATAGACAATAACTTCCATTTTTTCTTTCAGACTTGAAGCCTGTGATATTTCTGAGGTAAAGAAATCAGAGGGATTTTGAATTAATTATATTAAACTAATCATAACAAATTTCAGCCTCAAAAAGAAAGAATCAGTGTCTTCTCTCCCCACACAGAGTCACTGAGCTTCCTACTTGGTGCACTACCAAACCCCTGACTATCAGGGCAGTGTTCATCTCTTAACTTCAGCCACCTAAAAGAGAGATGGATAGGCAAAAATCATTGTCAAGGCATCTGGTTAACACTGAGTAAATGGTCTCCAGAGAATGATTCATATCACCTGTCCATGTTAAGATCAGGTGAATTAATCCCTGGAGATGTGAACTGGAGAGCACCTGCACGACTAGAACATACTATCTGCCCAATTTCCAGATATTTAGATAAAGTGAACACCACTCCGACACCAGAATATCACAAAGTATTAGATAAATGGTAATGTCAGAAAAATGAGCTATTCCA
The DNA here is from genome assembly GCA_013399695.1 of Formicarius rufipectus. NCBI lineage: Eukaryota > Metazoa > Chordata > Aves > Passeriformes > Formicariidae > Formicarius > Formicarius rufipectus. The sequence continues at coordinate 241,626 of VXAU01005470.1, read as the reverse complement.
CAACATCACAATTAATGCGTTAAATTTAATTCCCTTACCAACAAGCAGCAAATATGAAGGGTGAAACAGTGCAAAGTCAATAACCCTTTTGTCCATCCTCAGTAACAGTCACATTTCAGTGTTAGTGTTGGCTAATTGGTTGTTTCATGGCAACTCAGACTGCAGTGCATTATGGAAGTCCAATTTTTATACCACAGAGAGAAGTATTATCTTATTACACTGATTAGAGTGTAAAATAGTCTGCAATTTGATTGAAGCAGACCACAGCTACAGTCTCCATATAGTCCAAGTATAAGCTCTGTTTCTGTGCTAGCATGGCATGTCATGGGACATCCCATCTCAAATAAAACTCATTGCCTTCCATCCTCAGACTTCCTGAGTAAGATGAGAAACAGGCCAGTTTTTGAAGGATGTCTCCAATAATGACTTAAAAATAAGCATGTGATAATAAACTTATGTGCAAAAAACCTCTGAATTGAAGTCTACAAACAACAATTGCTCTCCATACACAAACACACAGAGATACAAATACCCAAACACTGTTCTGCACAAAGACAGGCTTGTCAGCCATCATGCAGTGCTACACCTTCAAGAAAGAAACCTCATCCACAAGACACAAAGTCTAAGATATGCAGCGCTCTCAGCAGGTGACCTGCCACCTTTCAAAGGCACCTTCTTGCTTCCATTTGTACTAGGCATTGGAAGAAGCACTTTGATGAAGATTCCCCTTTTGAGAATCTATTGTCTTGCTACTGCTCTGGGCTTCGTTGGTATTTTCAGGAGATTTCACCACTGCCTTGTCTCTTAGGACAGCCGATCTGGGAGACTTGTGAATAAAGAAGAGGAACTTGAAACAGGACAGCAAAGCTTCGGTAATGCTGGATGAGAAAAGTTTTTTGCATGGGTGGCAGTACTGGTAGAACAGCAACATGAAGAAGATAGCCATGCAGTAACTTAACAGCAGCCTCAAGAACAACAACGGGGTGCAGACATAGTCGTAGGTATCTGTTTTAAAAAGGTACCACATCAGCAGGAGGAATGAGTTCTCGATGAATCGCAGTGTGTAGTACATAGTCATCCGGTACCAGTTTTGGGATTTGCTAATTAAGTCAGGATCATTGATCACCACCTGCACTGCTGACCAGCAGAACATGTTAATGCCAGCATACAGGAAGGTGAGAAGGCATAAGGCGATGGTAGTGCCGACCCTGCTGAATTCCTTCTCTATGTTCTCGGGAAATGGGGATTTGCTACGCCAAAAGAGAATCCATGGGAAGAAGTAAAAACCAAAGAAATTCAACATCACAACAGGGAAAATCCAGATGTGAAGGACTGAACTGAAAAGGACCAGCACTGTAACCCGTGTAGCAATCTCAAAGCTTCTCCACAGGAATATGCAGAGGTAGGCGGATGGTTTCACACGGACATTGTAATCATCGTACTTTATCTTAATAGCCAGGATGTTGCAGCGCAAGGCACCATATACAATTGACAGGAGAGAAAGGAGCATAAAAATACCTACAAAGAGAAAACACAAATCAGGACCTTCAGCTTAGCAGAAGTTAAAGACGTTGCATCAGAGTAATGCAGACACATTTTCACTGCACTCCTGGGATTCCCAGCAGGGTGTAATGCCACAAAAAACATTCATTGTGCATATTTGTGTGCAAAATTAACTGTACTCCAGCCAAAACCAGCACTTTATTCTAGCCCTACCTCTTATTTTGGTCCCTGTTTGTTACATTTCCAAGTAGCTAGAAAGAAAAAAAGGCACGTAGCAGTCTCAAGTGTCTCTCCCCTACCCCAGCCAATGGCTGTTTGTACATATACTGTCCTTGGGGATTATACAGCTCAGTCATAAGAGTATCTAACTTGCTCTCAAACTTACAATGCAAGGCATAGGGGTGCTACTCCCTCTCCACACAGATGAAAAACTGCAAAACAGAAGCTGAAACTTTGGAGTAACTTAGATATGCAGATAATGTGGTACTTGAGAAGTTCTATGTCCAAAACAATTGCTGAAGATCACAGAAAAGCTGTGTGATAGAGCTCAAAATTGAAAACCAAAGCAATTTAAACCCAGAAGCATCCACACTGTCTCTGACTGTATAGACAGATATCTGATCACTTGTCTGCACTGTTTTCCTATATATCCATTTTCTTTACATATTTATCTGTACCATGCATTTAAAAAAACACCACTTTAAAAATGCCTTTAAATTCAGATCAACTTTCAGTATCTCCCACCCATGTAGAAATCCCCAAAGGGAAAGTTTCACAGCATTTAAATTCTGCATAAAGTGAAGGCAGAGGCCAGGTGTTAGCTGACTTCCCCAGATGAAATAGGGGAAAAGCCTTCTAGTGCTACAGGAGGGTGTCTTTTCTTGCCACATGAAATAGGTACAAATGTACAAGAACACTGGACACAGAATAAGCAGAAGTGCCAAATGCCCACATTTTTTTAGCATTTGCATACAGTTATGCAAATATATATTCACAATTTTTACCAACATGTTGAACAGAGGATTTAGAGGGCTAATTTTAGGCACCCCCAACCTATGCATTTAGTTTCAATCTTAGCATTCTGTCCAGGCAAGGAACACTTCAAATGCAAATGATTTATGCACAGTAAAAATGATTCAGTTGTTTCTTTTAGAGTTGCAATGAAACTAAACAAGCCAATTGGCCAGGCCATTATATTGCACCAGATTAAATACTCAAAGTTGGGAATTCTTCATTATGTCAATTACTTTTGCAATGCTTAGCAACCAGTGCTTTCTGCAGCCTTCAATTAATTTGTGTGTCAATACTGTACAAATGAACTGGATTCACTGCTTTTCTATGGTGATATAGGATTTGTGGTTTTTTCCCTAATTAAAGTTATTCACTTCTAAGCATGACTTTGAAAGAAACAAGAGTATTTTAAGATCTCTAATAACTTTCTAAGACAATTTTCTCTATCACTTCAGGTAAGTGATAAGATCTCCCATTCTGATCAATAAACACCTCTGAAATATTTTAAAAAGTTGATTATGTCTTTATATCTAATTTTCCAAAGTACTCTAAGCTGAAAAGCATTTACTATTTCATACGGTAATTTTGTACACACCATTTGATAGTGCATATGTTCTCTGAAAATGGTAATGTTGAAATTTTCAGTAGGTGTTTTCAAACATCTTTCTTACAGCACTGTACTTGAGCTGAGAATTTTTAAATGTTATGTCTTGGAAAAACATTGGCTGAAAGCAGAAGAGCAGGTGAGTGCTGTCAAGAATATTGCTTGATATTCTCTAGCTTTTTACAAAATCTTTCATGTCATTTTGAGCTGTGAAAGAATATACCAGAGCTAATGAAGCTCAGAGTTAAAGAAATAAAAACCCACTCACCAGAGACTGAGTGCAGCTGTCCTGGAACACAGCTGGCTTTGATAAGCTGAGACATTGATCTTATTCCCCAATTTCTCTTTAGCAAATCTGTATTAATCTCAAATTTATCCTCTAAACTCAAGCCTTCAAAAGAGACATTTCTCCATTGATAAAAACTAGGTCATTCTGGCTTCAGTTTAATACAGTAGTCCAGTCCTGCTCCCTTCCCAAAAACTCATTACTGGCAACAAACCTTCAGTTCAAACATCACTTTTAACTTTGTGAGAAAGATGGTTTGAAGCAACCACAATGGGAAGTGTGGCAAAGTGATACTGTTGCTTTTATAATCCTGAGCAGGTAAAGAAACGAAAATTTAAAAGGCAAAGTATCTTCCCTTGGAACAGTCCCAAATTCCTTAACAGTCTTTATAAAGGTAGCATTTCTTTCCTTCCTTCCTCCTCCCAAAAGGCTATAGTTTTCCTACAAATAAGAGGTGCACACTCACTGAGTCATTCAGGCAGGCACTGTTTTATTTTGTTATTAAGTCTAAAGTCCTTTCAAGACCTGGTCCTTCCCACTTCAGAAATTGCTAAGATAGTGAATTTTGCTCCAGATGAGCTCCATCACCACTACCTATTACTGAGATCTATTATATATACTATACTTATATATCTATACATGCACTATATCATACATACTATAGTTTTTTTAACTAATAATCAGAACCCTTGAAAAATAAGGGCACTTACGCTGTTCCTTAGGGAAGACACCTAGACACATTCTTTTTTTTTTGCCATAAGCTACAGCTTCAATGCTTCTAATTATTAAAAAAATGAGAAAAGTATTTTGTGGTCAGAGCTTAATGAGTTGAGAAGCAACTGTAGATATCTTAAAAGAATACTAAAATTCTAAAAATTCTTAAAAGCATCTTAAGATCTCTAGTAAGACCACCTACAAAACCCAGTAAGGAACATTAGGAAAGTGACACTGCAAACACTAGTAAGTTGTAAAAAATCCTAAACCAAAAACTTCTGTTTGTGAAGATGGCTGCCACTGCTAAAAATTTTCATTAAAAAAACCCCCCACCTTTCTCAGGAGAATGATTTCTACCATTTAAATGGTAGAAAATCCTCCTTTTGAGATTATCATGATAAGCAATGCTTGAAAAGATAACTTGCCTGCTGATAACAGCACAAAAACTAAACACACAAAACAAAAAGCATTGCTCTTAGGGGAAGCAGATCTTTCTCATTCAATATTGAACACTGAGAACTGGTCCTTAGTCATAGGTTAGGAGACAAGTCACACATCTCCCATGTCCAGCTTGCTGGTTTTGCAACTACCATTAGCTCTGGTCTTTCTGGCACCTCCTGGCCTTTCACTTCTCCAGGTAGTACTACCTAGGTGAAGTGGTCTGGAGAGCTCCCCAGTGGGTGAGTGAGCCTGAACCTGTTGTCAGACCCTCTTCAAAGCAAGGCTATATCTGGCTCTAAGGTAAAGACAATACTGACAGATGACGAAGCATTTGAGTACACAATGTAGCCCAAGTGCAGAGGAGAGACCTCAGTGTCTGTTCTGGGAGTGCCAACTACAAAGTCATTTCATGGGCATTTCATCAAGTAACAATTTGAATGTTTAGAACTCAGACTCAGATTAGACTATTACATGTGGGTTTTCAATGTTGTGTTACATCCAGCATTTCCATATGTTTCTTGCAGTCACCAAAGCTTTATGTCACTGATCACTAACCTGAAGACTTTGTCCTGCTTTTGCAACTCTCTTTAGTCCTCTTGATTTTCCATTCTTGGCAGACAGTGAAACGACAGTTTTGTAGAATGCCAGACACTGGCAAGAATCAGATAATCCAGAGACAACCCAAATACATCCAAATGTGATAACCCAAAACATTCAGAGAAATTAAGGCTTGCCATGAAATACTCAAGATATGTGCAGCACAGTTCTGGCTGACAAAGGGCTAGGCAAGGATGCACACTCTTTTCAGAACTGTTCAATCCAATACTGGAAGAAATAAGGAGTTTCAAATATTTGAAAGGGACAAACCATGCTATGAGCATGATGGCAAACAGCTTTAGGTTCATAGGTGATACTGACCTTATTACCCCTGAACAAGCAGAATTTACACAGAATAACAGACAGAATAGTGTAGGAATCCAGAAAAAGAAGAGATTGATGAGGAGACAAGACAAAAAGTATGGAAACCAAAACACGAGACAGTGATAATTATAACAGATGAAAATGGAAGAACCAGTGTCAAAGAACAGGGAAGCTGAAGCTGAAGACATCTGAAGTGCGAAATACAAGCTGGACTGGCTGTTAAATGACTTTGATGATACTGCAAAATAAATAGGTTGAAGCCACGTCCTTATATGTGAGAATCCTATGTACACATAAAAAACAACCAGATAAAACTGTGCTATATGTCATTCCTCTTTACTCTGGAAGGTGAATAATATGGTGGACAAAAGATACTACTGCAGAAACAAGCTGGATTAAAGAGATTGCAGAAAGTTTCAATATTTCAGTAGGTAAGATACACAAAATGGGAATAGGGTAAGGACTCTTGTTTTGCTGCTGAATTATCTCTAACAGACACTGCCACTGCTCCTAACATTTATTTTTATTTGCATTTCTGTATTTTAGAATTGCACCTGCTATAGAGAAGGCTCCTGAGAGACCTGAGATGACTACTGCATTTGCATCTCTGTTTGCTTAACTTCATTTCACCCACAAAAGGTTGCTTATCAGTCTGTCATTCACAATTTATCTCAGCAGTGACTGAAAAAGTCAGAAGTAATAGAGTGTTACAAATCATTATTAAATATGCAATTCTCTAATCATGTGGAACACAGTGCTTCTCCTTGGCAGTCAAAACCAGTAAGGTCAAAACCAGTAATAAAAGAAACACAATAAAAAGGTGACTTTTCTGAAGTAACTGGCATCTGCAGCAAAGTGACTGGAAACTTTGCTAATTGCACCATTCAGCAAAGGATTCAGGTGCTTTGTCCTCAAACCATGTCACAAATGCTATGGTTACTTGAACCTACCTTAGCCATGAAGAACTCAGAAACTGTCAGGAGCAATGTCTTTCAAGAAACTACTGATATGATGCCCTGGTTTCATCTAGGGTAGAGTTAATTTTCTTCTTGGTAGGTGGAACAGTGCTGAGTTTTGATTCAGTATGAGAATAATGTTGTTAACACACTGATGTTTTAGTTGTTGCTGAGCAGTGTTTACTCTAACTCAAGGACTTTTCAGTTTCCCATGCTCTGCCAGTGAAAGTACACAAAAAGCTGTGAGGAAGCACAGCCAGAACAGCTGATCCAAACTAGCCAAAGGGATGTTTCATAACAGAGTGTCATGCCCAGAATATGAACTGGGAGGAGTTGTCTGGGACGGTCTGATTGTTTCTGGGGATGGCTGGGCATTGGTCACTGGGTGGTGAGCAATTGCTTGGGTTTGACTCCTCTCAATCTCTCTCCTCCTTCCTCATCTACCCTCTTACTTTTATTATTATAATATTTCCCTTTATTCAATTAGTAACCTGTGACCCTAGTCCCAGCCTCTCTAGCTGTGACGCTGGTAAAGATCCTTGGCCACTCAGGGCCTTAGAGATACAACAAGAGCTATTTTGTATTTCAGTGGAAATACATCGCCAAGTTCACATATATGCCCAAGTCCTTTCTTACACTGAAAAGCTACATGATCAGCTGGAGTAGGTTCTTTATTTAGCAGCGAGCCAGAAAATCAAGAGTTCATCATGGAGCAAGACGAGGAGTCCCACAGTAAGACAGATGTGTCCTGGTAAGTCCATGTGTGCAGCCCTGCTTGGTGAAGGTTTAACAGCTTGGCTCAAGAGATGAGATGACCACAGTTGCCTACTAGCTTACTGAATACTGCCTTTTGATTCCAAAACCAGTCTGGCACAAGTAAAGACAGTTCATGTCCTCAGTCCATATTTAAAATTGCATTCCTGAAAGTACACTTTCCCTAATGCAGCATGGCAAAACATGCTCCACAGTGTATCCCAAGGAATTTTCCAGAAAATTTGCTCAAACACCAAAATGGAGTAGAGATAATTTTTTGCCCCCTCTACACAAAGACAGTTCAATCCCTTCGGCTGCCTCTCTGTCATGCCATAATGGCCACTTTATCAAATTAGTGTTTTTACAGCAACCCAAGAATGCTACAGAAAGTGCCAAAGTCTAAAATATGAGACGAACTTGGAAGCAACACTACCGAAAGCCGTGAGGAAGACAAAAACCATTGCAACATGTTTGGCCCTTGACCAGGGAAGCTATGCCTGATGGCTGACCTCCTCTCCCTCCCACCAATACACCAAAAAGGTGAGAACAACAACTCTACCTACTTCTGGAAGCCGTGATCTCCCTCCGCATGATACAGATGTAGAGCTGGAGCGTGAGCTGGGGCGCGGAGCCAAGGAACGCCTGGATCACGGAGGCCCTGCTGAATGCAGACCTGTGTGTGCACAGCTTGAGCTCAGCCTGTCCCACCTCCTTCTCAATTTCTTCTGAGTACCCATCCTTGGGCACCTGCCACTTCTTTGTGATGCTGACATAGGGATCTTCAATTCTCCCAGCATGGAAGTAAATACAAAAGGCTTCCACACACCTACAGGCAAATGAGTAAATAGAGCAATGGGAAAAAAGAATTGGAAGGAAAGCATAGGTCTTTCTACTCCTTAGTATTTTAAGCAATCACATACAAAGTCTTAAGTAATTTGTTCATGGAGCAAAGCCTGTATGTTTTCTCCACCTGGTAAATTTGGACTATGACAGATTTTACTCTTTAAAACAAGAACTACATGCGACTAGAGGGCAAGAATCTGGCAGTGCCCTTTGGGCTCTTGCAGTACTCAGACATAGGAGGAGGTTTAGTTGTTTCCTATGAGCTGCCTTTGAACTCTGCTGTCCCACTGAAGTCCTCAGACTAACCATCCACTACAATGGATAGATGGTCAACCCAGGACCCAAGCTGGAAGTCTTTCTTCAGATTCTCATGTCTTTCTCTTCTTGTAATCCATACATTTTGTGACATGCTAATGAGACACGGCCATAAACCCACTTTTAATACTTTTGCCTTAGACAAGACACCTAAAGAGAGAAGCTTGGGGTGCAAGCAGGTGCACATGCCTCAAACTGCTGGACTCTAATTCTTGCTTTATCCAGCAATGGTTCAAAACACCAGTAACTTGCCTGAGCAGCAAGAAGGAGCAGTTTTGAGCCTCACAGCTCTGGAAATCAGCATTTTTTTAAAAGACAAAAAACCCAGGAGCTTTAGTCCTTATGTTTCCTTACATTTCCTGCACTGTTAAAGAAACATTAAATTTAATCTTGCAAAAAGCTTTTAAGTAAGAGCATGCAATGTTTTGTGTTGCTGAAGTTCTTCATATTTTAAACACAGTGGGAGCCAAACCCTCTTGTTTATATAGGTCTAACTCACTGCAGCCTAACTTCCAAGGAACAAACTGGTGGCAGTACATACACATAAATAACATATTGTTGCACTATTTGCTGCCTCTACCTATGCACAAAGAATAATCCATACATTTGGGAGGGAATAGAAAAGGTTCTCTGCAGTAAATGCTGTAGAAACAAGGATAATCTTGCTCTTTGAGAATTAAAGAACAGCCTTGGACAGATTTCTGCAAGGAGAGGACAGTTCTTGAAAATTCCTTTCAATTATTGTTTTTTAATCGGCCAAAACTTTAGAAAAACTATTCTAAGAGAACTACTTGGTTATGAAGGTGTTAAGGGCAGGCTTGGACATCAAGCAGGACCCAAAACACACATGGGAGTAGTCAGCCTTGTCTGGGAAGTAAGAACAAGCAAGGAATAACACAGGTAGAGGTGAAATCATAAGTTGAGATGGAAGGGAGAGAAAAGAAAAAGGTTTTTTCTGCCACATTCCTTAGGGTCCTAAAAACACAGGGCATACTGTGGAGGAGTCCATGTGCTGAAGAATACTCCCTCCTCCAAAAGCCCAAACCCAGCTGCAGTGTGAGCAGCAGCACTGGCGAGGGCTGGCTTCCAGCCAAGGGAAGCTTCAGGGGAGAGAAACCCCCAGAGTGAGGGTGACCTGTGGCACCAGCTCTGGACACTTCCCTCGCCCACAGACTAGAACGCATGGCATCTTCTTGCACAGGAATCATCCTGGGATGGGGACTGAGCTGTCTTTCCTTCCTAGTGCCTGCTGGGGTTCACCTCCTCCACCTGGTTGCTTCTGTAGCTAATACTTGCTGGAATGCAACATCTCTGACTGTCCAATAGATCAGATGGCCAGTGAGTTTTTGTAATTGTATTTAAAGTACCTCACAACTAAACAGAACAGAGCTATGATTCTCTGAGTCCTTGTTGAACTTCCATTTCCTTAATTTGACTTTTTAAAACAATTACCAATTTGGAGTCTTTTAGGGGAAAGCTGTAAAGCAGAACTTATAAAAATTCAACTATAAGCATACTGATTTTTATTTTAATAAACTGTACTTCATTTTTTCTCCTAGCTGGACCATTAGCAAGTTTCAACTGCTCCAGATGAAGAGCAGTTTTAGGACTGTGTAGTAGTAGCCTTGATTCACTAAGCTTCAGCTATTGTTATCACTAAAGCTACTGGAAGTCCCTGGTGTTCTGGAGGCTCCACTCATAGAGATGACTTTCTGTTTTACCCTCGTTAATCTTTTCACTCCCTGCCAGTCTTGTTCCATGTGAAAGAATCCATGCAACCAAAAATAAGGTGTGAAAAATTAATACAGCACTGTGGCTTATGAAGCCAACATAGATTCTGAAACCAACAAATTGATTTTATTCCAGAAGAAAGATCCCAGAACATTTTTGTCCCGCTTAGTATTCACAGCCGTGTATTCACCCTGAGCTGAGGGCAAGTCTGAAGCAATTATGGAAAATGGGATCTCAGCATCAGCCTCTGAACTCTTGCTGTGTGTGATTAGAAGCAGATACAGTTTAATGACCCATTTAAAAAAACCTACAGTAATCCCATAAAAGAGATGATAAGATTTATAAGACAACTGACTATAGCAAACATTATAATCAAGAAAATGCAAGGGTTTGGGGCAAACATTTGATTTGTATTTATTAGCTGCATATTAAGTTAAAGTATTTTGCTTGTGATGGGAAATTTTACGTCTGTAGAGAAAAGCAAACATGAGGTGCAATGATCTGATGAACAAACCTTAGAGCCAAAGAGGACTTTTACTAGCACAAGAGAGTAATAAAAATGGTATGAGCAAGCACTGAGATTACATCAATAATTATGTCCATCTTCTCCCAGGCCCTGCCCATCCCATGCAAGAGTGGTTCTGGAGGTCAAGCCTTCTGAGACAAATAACAAACACACTCAGGACTCTTAACTGCTGCCACTGCCCAAGCAACTGCTTCTAACAGGAGCAGACTGGCAGCTGGCATACTAGAAACAAAGAGCACCAATCTAAAAGTTTAAGGAATACAGAGTTAAGAAGAGCATAGGCACTTGAAGGAACATCCAGATGAGAAGAATCCAGAACTGTGATGAAGAATCAATTCAGACCATGTACCAGTGCCAGATTATGACTTTGTCTATGAAGTACATGTTGAAGGGTCGGGCATTTTGTCTTTAAATGAACTGGCTTGTTCTTTTTTTAGTATGAAACACAACTAAGAGACAGTGCCAGAAGGCGACTGCTTCCTGATGACTTTCCTCCACAGGTACAAACTGCTGCAGCCTGATGAATTCCGCAGAAGTCCTAGTTGCTCATTGCTGCTCTGCTCCAGAGGAAAAGGGGTGAGAGATTCCAACTTCTGCACAACCCATCTCCTGTAATGCAGTGACATTTAGGGCCCCTTCAACAGCCCCTCAGATGGCATCAAGAGCAGAAGGAGTGGAGCTGGTTGTTCTCACTGCATGTAAAGCAACGACAACTGCAGCACAGGCTCTGAAGGAACTAAAATTTCTCTGACGAAAAAAAGTCAGATCTGCTTTCTACAGTGCAAGTTAAGAGGTGAGAAAAGGACAATGTTGCTCCTCTCCTGCTGCTATATCTTGGCAGAAAGAAGAGACATACATTTTCAAGGATCCTGATGGTGCCCACAGAGTGATTCAGCAGCAAACATTTGCCTTATACAGAGTAAGTAGGAAGAATAATCCCAACCTTATAAACTTGCCCAGAATGAGCACCTCATTCCCTCTTTTAATCATGGATGTGTGGGATTTAAATACAGACAACATAACGGTGGTGTGAAGAGGGAGCAGGTAGAGAAAACAGGGAACATTCCACAGGCAAGTGCTCCAAGAATAAACAGCTATTTGAGACTTATCCACACAAGCTCACCGCAAATATACAAGGAGATTTCTCCAATGACTCGATTTTTAGTAATCCTTTCTCTTTAGATGTATGCAAAGGACTTATCAGTCCTGCACACTTACCTGCATCAGGCAAGGTTTTATTCCTCACTCACTGTTCTATTTTCTACCTGCACTGACCTTCTGTTTATCACATCATGGTCACCTAACACATCTGCTCAGGAAAAAAGAACAAAGAAATAGCCTGAAGAAAATCCAGGCATATTCTTCCCATCTGGAAAAGGGGGAGATGCATCAACAGTTGTAAAGTGTAGAGCTAGCAGGATCTTGTGTGGTAAGATCTGCCAATGGAAGTCCTACAAGGAAGGAAAGTTTTCAGACCTGCTCTATTTTGAACTATAAAGCAGGTGACTACGAAACAGAGGCTACCCACAGCACACAGTGCTACTGCACAATGAGACTAAAGCATTATCTGCACCAGTAGAGTTTCTTGGATTTAAAACTGCAGAATGAGATACTGAAAACATGAATGACTCTAAAAATTTTAATCTATAGACATTTTGTTTTGGGCTTTTTTTTGGTGAGTTTGTTTGGATTTTTTTTTTACTTCCTGCACCTCATAGAATCAAACTCTGGCCATAACAGCAGATCCTCTGGCAGTTTGATGCAAACTTCCGCCTCCATCTGCTGAGCTGCTGTCTACAGGGTAGGCAGAGACATGTAATTGTTTCTCCTTATGCCTTGAGAAACAAAGCTTGATCCCATTAAAAAAAATTCTATTGTTTACATCCTTGTCTCATTATAACCTGAGGAAAACATTCATTAGTGTTCTACACAGGGACCTGTTATTATTTGCCTGTGATGTTTTTTGCAAGAGAAGTTCATCCTGCTGCAGGCACAGCCCTCCCAATTGCTTCTCCTCACAAGACACAGCCCGTGGGCTCACATGCCACTAACACAGCACCAGGGACAGCAGTTTCAAAGACACCTGCAGTCCCTTCAGGTTTCCTGTCTGTAAGTTGGTACCAGAAGGAAGCACTGCCAAGTTCACATCAGCTTCTTTTGAATATGCCACTTTAGTAAATTAGAGGGCAGGAAACCACTGCATCCAGCAGATTCATTGTGCACCATCACCAACACCTCTGGAGTGTGACTGTCCAAGTTTAGTTTGCTGGAAATCTGCACTTCAGCTCCTTATCTATTTGTTGTCTGCAAAATAAAAAGGGCAAGCAAGTTAGCAAGGGGTTCTCTGGTGCCCTTCATGCAGAGTAAGGAGAAAAGGAGGCTTGGTGGCACCTTCCTCTCTACAGCTACCCAAAAGCTGTTGTAGCCAGGTGGGGGTTGGTCTCTTCTCCCAGCTTAACAAGCAACAGAATGAGAGGAAATGGCCTCAAGTTGTGCCAGGGGAGGTTCAGGTCAAATAGCAATAAAAATCTTTTCACTGAAAGGGTGTTCAAGCATTGGAATAAGCTACCCAAGGAAGTGGTGGAATCATCACAACTAGAAATGCTTAAAAGGCATATGGATGTGGCACTTAGGGACATGGTTTAGTGGTGAACACAGTGGTGCTGGGTTATCACTTGGACTTGATGATCTTAGAAGTCTTTCTCAACCTACATGATTCTGTGATTCTATGAAGAGTTATTTGCATGTTGAACAAATCCTTTAGTGTGGTACAGTACACTGGTAAAAATACATCCAATTATTATTTATTGGAACTGTGGCAGCACCTAAAATCTCAAGATGACCTTGGTGCTACAGGTGCCCTCCAAATGAACAGGGAACGAAGACAAAGGCCTTGGTGCAGGAGCAGCCAATAATGAGCCAAAACACTCATCGTGACCTTCCCTAAAGAAAATATATTAAAGCTCTCATTAACATTGGCTATTATTTTGTTTTCTTTTTCTGTTAAAATTTACTTCATGTGGTAATCTTCTTTTCCAAAAAGAAAAGAAGTATCCAAATATATCTCCTAAGCATCCAGACACATTAGTGCACTCATAAGAGGTGGCACTGACCTGAAATGCTGCAGAAATCTCCATGAAGTCCAAAACCCTGCAGTCATTTTGTTCCAGCCAAGTCTCTGCATAGTCTCTGGCATGCCTGCATCCTGAGGATCACAGCCAGGCCACTGAGGGAGGCAGGAATTTTGCTCCACAAATTGCCTCAAATTTATAGAAAAACTCATAGGGAGTGGGAGAAGAAAATTAAATAAGGATACATTAACAGTACAGCAAAAGTCCTCTCCAGTAAGAGGGATGCTACCTAATTTTAGTCCTTCCAGTGGCAGCAGCAGGACAGTTAGTGCCTCCTGAACAGGTGGAGTGTGGGTGTTTGGGGAAGGTGGTGGTATGCAGGAAGGTTCTATGGGGGAATGTACTTTCTCGCCATCACACAGATGATTCAAAATAGGCTGGATCATTTTTGCTTTGCAAGTTTAATACCCTCCTTCCCTGCCAAGATACTTCCAAACCATTCCCCAAAAATTAAAGTTGGGGTTTTTCTAAGGAAAAAGGACTGGGAGAAAAATATCTAGAATTTAGGACGAAGAAGAAAACCTCACACAAGATACATGAGCTGTTGGGAAAGCAGTGCACTGATATCCAAGTATTTGAGCCTAAAGGGAGAAATCCAGACTTATTCTGTATCACACCAAACCAAACAGAGATGGTTAAAAAGTCGGTGTTAGCTTTTTTAAAGCCAGCCAAAGCAGCCATCCCTCTGTTGCAGCACCTCATCTCACACAGCCTAAAGCTTCTTTAACGTTTTGCTCTGATGCCACAAGCAGACAGAGCCTGGGGAGACTCTACTCTCTATGTCCCGTTTGACCTAATTTGACCCAGCCCTCCCTAAACAGCACAGGGCTGTGTCAGTGAGATACAAGAGACTGAACAGGGAGGACAGAGTGAGGCTTCACACCAGGGAAGTAGATGACTAAGAGCAGCAGGATTCTCTGGCGCAGAGGAGCAGAGAAGGATGCCTACAAGGATGGAACAAAATGTCTCCAAGGACAATAGTCCTTTTCAGTTTACAAAAGTTAAAGCCACAATGCAGTGAAGATACAGACAAAACATATTTTGCCTTCTAGTTATCACTTGTGTGTACGCCAGTCCACACAGGATAGAAAGCCTCCGGTGCAAAGCAGGTAGAGGTAAGGTATTACATGTGCTGAAAACCCTTCTAGGTATACAGTGCAGAGCTACACCAGATGGGAAGCCTCCTTTTCTGACAGATACAGCAATGTTTAGTGGCAGGAAGGAGAAAAAAAAACAACCAAAACAAAACTTTGACTGTCTCAGATCGACCACTTTGTCTTCCCACACTTCTGTGCTGTATCCTACAAATAGACACATTTCCCTAAAACTTTTTGCTACAACGTTGGTTGTTTGCTATGAAGTTTTTGTTTTGCAGAGTCCTTCCAGCCTTTAGCAGGAAATAAGGTTCTCCATTAGCCTGAGTGTACTATCCTCTTTGTATTAGGACTTATGATTCCAGCTATCCTGGGTTTAGACAGAAGTCAACATGCATCACTTTTTAATGCCTAAAGAATGCCATAGCTTGTTGCAACATCTTCAGGACATTTTCAAACCTTCTGTAAACTCTGGGTTTTTAAATCTTTGAGAAAGAGAGAAGTACTGTTTGCAACACACCTGAAGAGAGGACAGGGCTTCCATATGCCCACTAGTTCTACAGCTGTGACTATAGCTGGGAGCTCACCAACAGCGCAGAAAGTGTGCTCTGCACAACATGAGACTTGTGTTGTAAACAGATAAATGTGATACTGAGAAAGAAAGAGAAAGCCAAGTCATGCCTGGTGATTAAGGTCAAAGCAGAAGTCTGTTTCTTTCAGATAATTAGAAAGAAAACCCTCCAAGTCCTTGCTGTTTACATCCTTTGTTTGTTTATTCACATATTCCAGCTTCAGGTGACATTCTTTCCTTGTCTGACCTCAAGAAATTGATTTAGAATGACAAAAGTCACAAACATACTTTTTGATAGTTTATTTCTCTTTGGCTCCCCTCTTACTTTCCAAAGACTGTGGAAGTATTTTGTTCTCAGTTGTTAGAAAATCGGAGCTTTTCAAGAACTAATGGTTTAGCCATAACTTAAATATCTTTAAAATACTAACAAAAGAAACAAATATCCAGTCATGGCTATAGAAAAAGTCAACGTTTTTGAAGGATATTTTGTAACATCCAAACTGTCCAGCCTTTTTAGTGTGAACAAATCTTCCCTTTCCCACACCATCCAGGAATTGCAAAAAGTTGCTGATGCTTCTCCCAGCCACTACTACAGACACACTGCACTTAATTCCCTTTCTCTTTAAATAAAAGATTTGAATGTAAATTTAAAATGAACTCCCAGCAAACGTTTTGTCTTGGAGTTGCACCACTGCTGTAACTTTCCATCTACCTGGGATTTTTGTTTATTTTCCTAAGTGAATCTTCAGTGAGAAGTTAAACTGGACATGAAAAAAATCTCCAGTGCAATTTGAGGCACGAAGACAATGGCTGGAAAGAGACTGACCAGGGCATCACTAGTATTTCCAAGATGCACGGATGGGTGGGGGTAGTATCTCAGACCTGACCTCCCCACCAAGCAGATCCTCCCTTTTCCCTCCTGGGAGCCACCCGAGAGTAAAGTGCTAAGGATAAACAACCACGGCCACCCGCACGGAGCGCCGGGCATGCAAACCCGGCCCTCCCAGCTACCCGCGGGCTTGGGGGGGCTGAGCCCCTTTACTCTGGGGGGCCAGCCCGCAGGTCTGTGCCTGGGGGTAATCCCGAAGGGCGCCGTTCAAAGGCAGGAGGGGCTGGAGTGGCAGAAGAGAAGGAGGGGCAGAGGGGTAAGACATGCAGGTGGGGCTGGGGGGGCAGAGGAGCAGAAGAGGCAGAGGGGCAGGACAGGCAGGAGGGGTAGAAGGGCAGGGCGGGCAGGAGGGGTAAGATGGGCAGGAGGGGTAAGATGGGCAGAGGGGCACGGCAGGCAGGAGAGGCAGGAGGGGCAGAAGGGCACGGCAGGCAGAGGGGCGGAAGGGGCAAGACGAGCAGAAGGGCAGAGGGGCAAGGGCAGAGGGACAAGGTGGGGCAGAAGGGCAGAGGGGCAGGAGGGGCAGAGCGGCAGGGCGAGCAGAAGGGCAGAGGGGCAGGGCGCGGGTCCCCGCGGGGGGCAGCGGGCGCGCCCGC
>VXAU01005470.1:165204-224454 GCA_013399695.1 Formicarius rufipectus | reverse complement strand
GAGGAGCGACACGAGGCCGGAGCCCGTGAATTCCACCGCCGCCGCCCCAGCCCCAGCCCGGCCCGCCCGGCGCCGCGGAGCAGCGGAGCGCTGCGGTGCGGTGTCCGCCAGGGGGAGCCCCCGTGCCCGCGGCCTCCCCCGGGCCGGCCCGCCGAGCCCGCCGGGACGCGCTGGGAGCGGAGCGGGTGTGTGGGGAGCGCCCCGCACCACCGCCCCTTCTTCGAGGGGAGCATCCCTTCATTACGGCTCCTTCACGGGGAGAATCCCCTCCTCACGGCCCCTTTGTAGGGAGCATCCCCTTGTCATGGCTCCCTTGTGGGGAGCATCCTGCACATCACGGCTCCCTCATGGCGATCACCCCTTCATTATGGCCCCTCCTAGGGAGCGTCTCCTTGTCACAACCCCGTCTTGGGGAGCATCCTCTCATCACGGCCCTTTCGTGGGGAGAATCCCCTTGTCACGACCCCTTCGTGGGGAGCATCTCCTTGTCATGATTCCCTCGTGGGGATCACCCCTTCATTATGGCTCCCTCGTGGAGAGCACTCCGTTGTCACAACCCCTTAGTGGGAAGAACACCCTTGTCATGACCCCTTCGTGGGGAGCACCCCCTTGTCACAGTTCCCTCGTGGGGAGAATCCCCTCATCACGACTCCTTTGGCCCCAGGATACAGGACTGACCTGGGGGGCAGCGGGTGCTTCCCGGGGCACCTCATCAGGTGGGGATGATCACAGAATCACAGGGTCAGTCTGGTTGGAAAACACCTCTGAGGCCGTCGAGGCTGAGCTGTGCCCAAGCAGAGCCATGTCGACCGCACCGCGGCACTGAGGGACGTGGCCAGTCTGTCCTCACACTCCTGCGGTGTTGGTGACTTCCACCACCTGCCCAGCCAGCCCATCCCAGTGTCTGACCATCCCTCCTCTGAGGAAAGTCTTGATGTCCAGCCTAAAGCTCCCCTGGTGCAGCCTGAGGCTGTGTGCTCCTCTGCTGCCTGGGAGAAGAGGCCACCCACCCACCTGGNGCACGCAGGGCAGGAGGGCGAAGAACAGCGTCAGCCAGTGCCACATGGGGTCCCCCCCCGCGCGGTACGCCGCGCTCATGCACAGCGCGGCCGTCGTCTCGGAGAGGAAGAGGACGAGGGAGACGAGGNTCCTCTCATCACGGCCCTTTCGTGGGGAGAATCCCCTTGTCACGACCCCTTCGTGGGGAGCATCTCCTTGTCATGATTCCCTCGTGGGGATCACCCCTTCATTATGGCTCCCTCGTGGAGAGCACTCCCTTGTCACAACCCCTTAGTGGGAAGAACACCCTTGTCATGACCCCTTCGTGGGGAGCACCCCCTTGTCACAGTTCCTCGTGGGGAGAATCCCCTCATCACGACTCCTTTGGCCCCAGGATACAGACTGACCTGGGGGGCAGCGGGTGCTTCCCGGGGCACCTCATCAGGTGGGGATGATCACAGAATCACAGGGTCAGTCTGGTTGGAAAACACCTCTGAGGCCGTCGAGGCTGAGCTGTGCCCAAGCAGAGCCATGTCGACCGCACCGCGGCACTGAGGGACGTGGCCAGTCTGTCCTCACACTCCTGCGGTGTTGGTGACTTCCACCACCTGCCCAGCCAGCCCATCCCAGTGTCTGACCATCCCTCCTCTGAGGAAAGTCTTGATGTCCAGCCTAAAGCTCCCCTGGTGCAGCCTGAGGCTGTGTGCTCCTCTGCTGCCTGGGAGAAGAGGCCACCCACCCACCTGGGTACAATCCTCATTTCAGGTAGTTGTGATAAAACACATAGACCGAAAGGAGGAGGCAAGGGAGAAAATACCTCAAGTAATAATACCAGGAGAAAGTACCTAAAAGAAAATAACCCTGTGCAACAATAAAGGCTGAGAAACAGCTGATTAAAAAAAATAAAATAAATACACACAAAACACTAAACAAACAGTAGGCAGAAAAGGCACTGTGGGTGCTGTGGAGCCTCCCCTGACACACCCAGCTCAGACCCACCTCAGTGGGGCAGTAAGGCAGTGGCAGGGCTGCCCTTTTAGCGCTCTGCCAGTGCATCTCCCCGTGCTTGCCCACCCTTTTCCTGCAAAGGTTCCTGGAGTCACAGAACACCAAGCCCTGCTGTGACATCAGCTGTTGTCCCAGAGCACTTGCCCACTGTCCCTGGGCCTTTCCCCCTCACCATCAGGATCCTTTCTTGCCCACCTGGAGTCCTTCTGGTGATGCACAAGGTCACCCTGGCAGTAGCACTGATGCCTGCATGGACGAGCAGCACAAGGCGACAGCCTGAGGGAAAGACAAGCCTTTGCAGTCTCTCCCATCTCTCAGATCCTGAATCTGAGCACCTGGCAAGAAACAAAACTCATGAGGTAGCAAGTCATGTTGGCAGATGGTGCCTCTGCCCTGCACAGGGGGGCTCTCCAATCACTGCTACTTCTCTCCTTCCCTTGGTGCATGTACTTGGTTGACACTCAGCTGACTCTGATGCCTGTCCTGATAGATCTGGTTTCTCTTGCCTGTTCCCAGGTAACTGCAGACTTGCACATGGAGGTTAACTAGAGATCTGGGACCTACCAGGAGCATGACAGGAAGGCAAGATAGAGTTAAAAATGCTATTAGCCTATTAATGGGATAATGCTAATAAGGTACTTCTGCATGTCTCCTGTTATTTTTTAATGCAACTTACTTTGTCAGCAAAATTTTACAAAAAAAGTGTCATTTCTTGAACTGTTGTACAGGGAAATCTGGAGTCCCATTGCCCAGGTCTAGTTGAGTTCAAGCTCATGATGACAAAATGGAAACCTTATTATGGGCAGGCCTAGGTGAATTTAATGCTCAATGTCCTTCACTGGGAATGGAGGTGGCTTTCTGGAAGAGGCGAGGGCATAAAAACTGAGATTTAAACAGGCTGAAAATAAACACCTAAGTGGGAAACTTTAATCTACAGGCCAAAAGCAACTTGCTCTGTCTGATGGGAAACTATCATGAGGTAGTTTTACCTAAGCACTATGTGCAGCCTGGATGGTTTATCTAATTTTAAGATGATTTATTTTACACAGTACCACTGAAAAGCTTTTGGAGCCCTGAGTCATGACTGTTCTGGAAGAAAAAGTACAGAAATAATCAATCCAACACAAAATCATATTGTTCAAGGTTGGACTTTTATTTAAGGCAAAATATAATCACAGCTTTAATATTCATAATATGGATATACACAGAGTTTTTTCTGCCACTATGAAGCTTAATATTATCACTGCTTTTAAAAAGCTATAAAATCTAGATTCTATCATAATGTACAATACAAAACTAATACAATAAACACATTCTGAAAGATCACAGTGTTTAAAATATTAGAAAAGCAGGGCACGGGCCCTGCTTTTAAACAATAAGGTGCATATCTAAAGAATCAAATCAATCTTGATCCTACGGGCCTGTACCACATCATGGCTGTGAATGGCTGTAACACTGAGAAACCAATCTAGGATGTGGCATGTACTGAAGGAATGAATATCACACGCTGGAATATATTAATAATCAAGTGTCACCAACACAAACTAGACATGAAATAAAGTAATTTTAGTTCCCTGTACTTTTCATTGGTATTGGCATTCATGTGTATTGCAGATACTGAGAGAAAACACGTATAAACTGCTATCAAATGGGGCCCTGCATATGCAAACATCTGTGCTTTCCTCCTACTATACAAACAAGCCTTACAAATTCCATGGGACTCATGTGTGAAGGAGTTTGTAGGCTTGGGGTCCGGAATAACAGTTCTGTCCCTGTTTCACATGTGTGGAAGGATCTAGCTGGCATGCCTGGAATCAAGTGGAGGTTCACTGCTGACATCAGCAGCTGGCATAGCAGGCCCTTAAGTGAGTGCAAGAGGCTGAATCGGTGGTAAAATCAGACCATTGTTAGAGGAAATCTTTCTTCTCTCACGTGTGGTCATGGTAATGAAGACAGAAGCAAAGTTATATTTCTGGTCAGACAGCCTTTCTCTTTTGTATGAAGTAGAAATACATGTTTGACTAGGATCACTTTTCTATTCCCTATGGGATATAATTCGCTTCAGGACTTCTATGTAAGATTTTCTGTGGAATATGCACATATAGTCATGCAGTGCTGTTGCTGAATATCACCACATTGTAAATTATCTTTTATTCAAATGTCATTATACAATTTGGTAAAATGAGTTTTTAATTAATTTGCCTTCATTCTAGTTAGTATTGCTGTATTGACCAAAATGCCTCCACCTTTTTTTTTTGAATCATTCAATGAAAAAAGTCAAGGGACTCCCTTCTAAGTATTAAAAATAAATATGGTCCTACGTATTTCCAAGTAGACTGCTATTTATAAACTGGTATTTTTGAGAGCACAATATAGAATTTTATATATACAGGGTACAGGACCAATAGTGACAGTACAAATTAGTCAGGAGGTTTAGTAATTCAAAGACAGGTTTCAAAGTTGGTGCTTGTTGGCTTCCTGAATGTATTTTTATTAAACTGCCTCAACACTAAAGAGTGTACATCACTTCTATTCCAAGAGGCAGTAGGTTCAGCTACAGGCAAACTCCTTCACAGGCAAACTTTTTTCAGCATACGATGACTTTGCTATAATGGCAATGAAGTGCTGTTCAAGGCAGCTAAAGCCTGCACAGTGGATGCTGTGCCACTACCTGTGCAATGAAGCACACTGTGCTATTCTCTTGGAAAATGCCTATTCACATCCCTAAACTGCTGTATTGTTTTGTGGGCCCTGAGTGTTTCTGGCTTATGGCTTTGAGGTGTGTTG
Organism: Formicarius rufipectus; assembly: GCA_013399695.1. NCBI lineage: Eukaryota > Metazoa > Chordata > Aves > Passeriformes > Formicariidae > Formicarius > Formicarius rufipectus. Next base: position 219,660 of record VXAU01005470.1, on the reverse strand, counting down.
TTCCCCTAGTAGTGTGATTTTTGGTCATTTTCTCATTTCTTTTCAATTAAGCTTTCTGCTGCTGTATTGTCCAGGACATAATTATATAAACTGAAATGTCCAGGCTGTGCGGCTAGCCAGCAATTGCTCAGCAGTGTAGTTCTCCACAGCAAGATTACTCTTTAAAAATCTATAGGGCAATTCTTATTCCTGATATACTAATCTTCCTACAGATTAGAATATGCACTCATGCCAGTGAATATTCAAAGTATACAGGAGATTACTGCACCTGAGATTTACTTGGCAGACCTCAGAGATGCAAAGAACAAGGGTATATTCTCAAAATGCATGCATATGCTAAAATAGGTCACTGTTGGCATAAAACATGCAATATGTTGGCAGATGCTGTAACTGTATATGCAGATAACTACGTAAGTACAAATAATTGATTGCTTATCAAAGTTTCCATTTGCACATATTATCCCTGTATGCTTCTGAATACATCACATACCTACATTTTGATCTTTTTCCAGAGTATTTTAAAAAGCAGTCAGTATTCTGATACTGTTTAAGTGTCCATATATAATTAGTATTACAACAGCAAAATGACATTAATCTGACAGAGTAGCAATAAGGGTGATTGCTTTACTTGCATTTGTTTATGCATAATTCCCAGAACTAATTAAAGGTGTGTTTTGGAATGTTTAGCCATTTCACTTGGTTTTGATTGTCATTACAGAATTGAGATACTAGAGATGTGACCATGCTCCCAAGTAAGTCTCTGTTTTATTTAAAGATGTAAAACATCAGTGACAGTTCTTACACAGTATAATGATTTTTCCTTATCAGGTGGGAATGGCAGAGCTTGTGAGAAGAGACCACTTGGAAGCATAAAATAACATAATGCAAGCTAGTGGAACACCCTGCTTAAGGAAAAAATAATCAGTCATATTTTCAAGAACCAAAGATCTGGGATGCTTCTTTAGCCTTCTCAAGTTCTTCACAGGTTGGGAAAGAAAGGCAGGGAAACTGAAGGCAACAATGGTGCAAACAAAGCAGATATTGAAAGCAGCGGCACAAAATGAACACATTGTTGTGATGAGAAGTTGCGAGTAGCAGGTAAAAATTAACATATATTTGTTAGAACTATACTGTTGATAAAACTTATTGCATCTGATTCTATGAATCCTGAAAACAATAAATAGGGATGTTAGAGAGATCTAGTTTCCCTCAAAATTATTCCCTGACAGTAACCTATGGATGACAGACCAAAAGTCATGTAGAGTATATAGCTCCTTAAACGGATGTGTAATCTACAGCTTTACTCACAAACAGCACCACACAAACACAAGTATATCACAAATAAGCACCAATACCCACACAATGCATCCTCTTTAACAGCATAATCAGAAATACTATTATATCACTTAAATTCCTATTGCCTACACTTTAGGAACTAAACAGAGTCAAGAAACTAATGTGCAAATATGACATAGTTACTCGTGTTTTACACTTTGAAAGAGGCCTCTCGAGTTTCCAGCAACACAGTCTTTTGTCACAGCACCATGGCATAATCTGTTCAGGAATACACCTTTTCAGTCTATTGGGGCCCAATTCAGGAGCAGGAGGAGACAGCATCCCACAGAGAACATCTAGCAAAGGTTGCATGATTGATTTCTCAAAGCAGAAAGAAGGGAACACAGAGAACCTATTTTTTATTACACCGAAAAGTGCCAACAGTTCTGCTCAGGTTACTTTCCTGTCACTGTCTTAAAAGCAACAAATAAAGGTTGTAACAGCACGTATGGAACAGCATATATAGTACAAAGAAAAGAGAGGAGGGAAAAAGGTGAAAAAAACAAACAACCCAACTCATTTAATGACTGTCATTCTCTGAAGAGCCCTAGGGTGTACTCTGTGTTCAGAAGCTGTTGACTGCAGCACATGTAGTAGCCACCTTAACCCAGCCAGGTCAGGTAAGAAAAGCCACAAAGCGCTAAGAATGAGCTCAAACTGCCATGTTTGATGAAAGAGCTGAATAATAATGTTCCAAAATTTTTACAATATGCAAATCATGAGACTGGGTGTTTGTATGCTGCCCTTGCTGAGGTCAGTGACCAACTCGCATAACCTCCAGAGAGATGTCTGGAACTCAGATTTCAAAAACTGGGTGGTTGCATGTTTTTGGTTTGATTTTTCTTTTTGTTTTGTTTATTTGGGTTTTTGTTTTGATTTTGTTTGTTTGTTTGTTTTTGTTGAATGGACTAACTCAGTAACTGTTTTCTTCCTCACCAGGTTAGTATCAAATGAAGTCAAACACATGGCCTCATATATGGAGAACAGCTGTGGAGACAGAAGATCTGTTTTGTGGGTGCTGTTGAACACAACACAGAGAAGATGAGAGTCCCCTCTCAAAGTAAATTGGGAGGAATTAATTCTACAAAGAAAAACCACTGGAAAACATATACTGAGTTCTTAATGTGTATTTCCTGTCACTTATAAAGAATCTCATTTAAAGAGAAATGCAAACTTGACCATTGGAAGTTAACTGTAATAAAATAGAGTGATTTTACGTACTGCAATTACAGCAATTTTTAACATATATGCAGTATATGTTACAGTATCAGCACTCTTAACTTGGTCAGAATCTGATTTATCATGCTCTAGATTTATTGAGGTTTTAGCAATGATTTTCATTCTCAAGCATCTCTGGAGAAATAACTAACTGGAAACAATTAAATGTCATAGCCCACTGATAATTAAAAAGCAGGTACTGGGGACAAAATCAAAAGGTTGTGATTACTATTCTGTTATGTGTAGATTCTGTTAAGGCTTAAGTTAGGAGTTGTTTAGGGGTTTTTAGAGTGAAGTTATCAAAACACTAGATGATTTTGGTTTATGTTTGCATTTCTAAATAAAAGGATTAGCAATAAATGCAAGATTGCAAAAGTTTGAGTCTAGAGCACAGCAGAAAGTATTTCTCTCAGAGCAAGACAGAACACAGTCACAGCAGCTGTTTAAACGCTATGGCACAGATGCTGTTACTCACTTGTTTGAGCTGAGTGACATTACTCCAGAACACAAACTGAGACTGAAAAGTGGTTGACCATATGGAAAAGCTAGATAGGCCAAGTTTTACCTTCATTAAACATTTGTTTTAAAAGGTTCCAGTTATGAAATATATGAGCCACATGCATTAGAGTAAGCGACTAGATAACAATCCCAAAGGAGGTGCGATCTTTACAAGTGACTTTGCTGTGATCTAACAGGAGAATTTCAACATGTCAGGGCAGAGCTCACACGCATGTCCACTGACTTTGTGATTCAGCCTCACATGTACACCTCTCTGGAAGTCATCCTTTTGTATGCACACATCTCACATGCTCAGAGTAATCAAGTAAGTGACATTTATGGCTTTCTTAAAAGACCTTTTAACCCACAAAGAATAAACACATAGCAAATGTATATTGAAGTTTAACATTTCCATTCATTAAAATACACCTAAATTTTGACAAACTGATACAGAACTGCATTGCTTTATTCACTAAATATGGTTATTTCTAACATTAATTAATTAGAACTGCACAGTGCAAGATAAAATAACAGAAATCCTTATCCGCAGCTCATAGTAATGCAAGCCATCTCATTAAAATAACAGTGGCAAGAGCAGGAATGGGATTATTATATTAAAATATGGAAGGATTGCAAGACCCGGCTCCAACTTATAGCCTGATCAAAGCCCACTGAAATGAAATGGGAACTTTAATCCATTAGGCATTAAAAATAAAGAAATTGTAATCTCCTCCAGCTGAGAATGCAGAAAGAGAGACTGCATTGTTTGGCAGTGCACATACATCAGCTTTTTCTCTCTAACTTCAGTTTCTGACATACTGGTTTTCCCAATTTGTCTTTATAGGTAATTCTGTTACACTATTTCCATATAAATAAAAATAAATAAATAAATAGTAAATATATTTTAGCTACAGGTTTTTTTCTATTTTTCAGTACAAATCTATTTAAGTGGTTTCTTTAGTTTTCAAGTACCATGTCATATCTATAATACATATAAACCAGCATATAATAGCAACCTTAAGTGACAGTGCAACTAGTACTGAGTAACCCATTTACTTCTATAGCTAAAAATAATTTGGGTATATACATTTTTGTTTTACTAGGAAAAGAAGCAATTTTGATTTTTTTTTTACCAGGCTTTTCTTAAGATCAGTATGTCATCCAAGGTTTGCATTCAGTTTGCAGGGTTTATAGTGAAGAATTGAAGATATTCCATTGTTTGTAATATGCATGTTATTGTTCAGAAATGCTCCTATACGTAATTTTTAAAGGAAGCTTTTGTATCACTGAACAGTATTTATCTAGCAATGCTGTATCATGAAGAAAGCATCTGCCTGCTGTATCTTTGCTACAGAACTTCCTGAAACAAGTCCTCTCCACAGCTCCACCCACCTTCCCCGTGACAGGGAAAATATTGACAAGAAGTGACACAGTTACAGCAAGTCAGTAAGGAGACCAGCTCCTTGCCAGGGATGGAGCTCTAAAAGCAAGGGTCAGATTCGGTGCCTGTTTACACACATGAGATCTCACTGGATGAAACGAACTGTGAAACTGCAGCCTGGACACACAGATACCTACAGATTGCATCATATGCATTATATGCATATGAAGATGAAAGAGCTCCAAGACACATGTATTCCTAATACATGTCACTAAAATTAGCAGATGTGGTTTAGGTAAAAAAATCCCAGATTTTGCCTTTGTGCAGTGTAGTGACATGTCTACAACACTCTCCCTGGTCAGTGCATGGTTTCATGGATTGTTTTTGCAGGACTCTTTCTAAAAGCTAATGGATACATCACTGTTTCTTCTTTGCATGCCCCTGCAATTCTACCTTCCCTTTTCCCTCCTGTGTAGCCGCCAAATTAAAAGAATGATAATGCCCCTATCTCTCTCACTTGAATAATTACATTATGCTTCTTTTTACAGCTAAATATCTACCACATCGGAGTCAAACACTTTCCTAATTTTTTTTTTTCACTGACCCCTTTTTTGTGACCATACACTTCCCTCCCAAAGCCCCAGTGTATTTTCTTTTTCACCCAACTCCCAGCTACTTAAGGCTAGCATTAGTGGTACCATTGGCTCGTTTTGTAAATAGCCTGTCTTGACAAAACAGTGAAACCACAGGTGCCCTCTCCCATCGCCACGGGCATGTGGCCCTGGAGGATGTCAGTCTTTAGACAAAGACACTGAAGAGGGGAAACTCGGCTTGGTTGGGTTGCAGCAAGTCAGTCAGGAAACACACAGTTCCTGAAAAACCTTCATACAGACTATAAACGCTTTCTAAAGCCCGGGAACCAGCCTTAAATTCTTCTGTAAATAAGAACTCTGCAAACCTAGGAAGGGAAAAAAAAAAGTTTGTTATTATTTGATACCCCTGTCTACTTGTTTGACAGCATCACTTTAGTAACATTCGGCAATTAAAACAAACAAACAAACAAACAAACAAACAAAAAAACATCGAATGATCATTATTTAACCTTATCCGCAAATTTTAGACTATGTAATTTACACAAGGAACTGAGGATAATTAGATGCAGCAGAGACAAACCTTTGCAATCTGTATATGCATTATGCTTAAGAGCTATAAACGTCTTCTGATTTCTATAAGACATATAATTAAACAAAAACTTTTAAACAACTTTCACAATGCAAACAATGTTTCATATTGATGCAATTCAGTAATGCTGAAATAACTACACAAATAAAAGGTTCTCACTTCAGAGCAAATGGCTGAAAATAAATCACCCTAATTACTATACCACTTTCCCTTGTTATTCTATGCTGTAAGAAAGACTAGAACAAACACTGAATACTATGTTTTTAAACATGTACAGTAAATTATAGATATATAATCTAAGATAACTGCAGCACTGTGACATAATTTTCACTAGACCATACATGCTTGCATCTGGACAAAATGGAATTAATGCCACTAGCTAAACTGAACAGCACAATGTCAAACTGGATAATAAAGGTGGGAAGGATAAATTAAAAAACTGTAAAATGACAGCAAATCACGTCCTGTACTTACTTTCCCACTTCTAGCATTATATGCTATTATAATAGTATTATATAGCATTAAATGCTATATAATAAATAGCATTAAATGCTCTGAAAAAAACATAAAAAATCATGTTTTACTCTGCTCCTGGACTCAGGTATACAGGTTGGCTGATCTCTGAACTCACATCAGGATGAGACCTGGCTGTATGTCATCCCTCCACATCCAACCCAGCTCCCTCTGAAAGAGCACAGGGCCTCAAGCAGGCAGGGAGGGAGGCAGCCTGTGCTTCTGCCACCACAAGCAGCTTGGGAACAGGACTGCAGAGCTCCGGCAGAGTGCACCACCCCACAGCTCACTGCAACCCACTGAGTGCACACTGATTTCCCGAAACTTTCCAGTATGACCCTAAATCCAGAATACAGGAATGCTAACCTTTGTGCCCTGTATATGTATTTTGAGTTTCCAGTGAGCCTATATAGCAGCAGGAACACATAAGCACTACCAGCCACTCCATGGCATATTCCAGGGCCCTTCTTCAACAGGCCTTTCTGCCAGGTTAGCTCTCCACAGCGGATACAAGTGTCCAGGTACTGAGGCTTCTTGGAAACCAGGTAAGCTTTGGCAAACAGATATGCAATGCCTAAGGAAAGAGCAGATTTCTGAGATTATCTTTTGTAAAAAGTACACCCAGAGTTTCATAGAACACATATGAAAATAAAGATTAATACACTAAAAACTGAAGTCTCATGCCAATGTTACCTCTATATGCTAAATGTGTAGGGGGTAATATGTCAAGATGGACTTAGCCATTCCCTGTAACAATATTTTCTATACATTACTGAATTTCAGGGTTTATTGTAACGTTCCCAGACTTTTATGCCTTTAAAACAGTAAGCTCTTAGCACTGTGTTCTACTGGTTTCAAATCCCCATTTACCTCACCTACTTACAGTGACAGAAATACAAGGAAGGGCAAGATAATTGCTTATGCTGGCAACTGATAAAATTTTTTACTAAATGAGAAAAAAAACCTCACTTTTTTTCCCCCCCCCAGAGGAGCCCATACTGCTTCATTCCAGTTTTATACAGCTATNAAAAAAAAACAACCCTATTTGGCTTAATTTTAGAGGGGATTTAAATAAATTAATCATAATCTTCAAGACAGCACTGCATGGCTCAGTTCATGGTAATGTTGTAAGAATGCATATGACACATAACCAAGTTAGAAGCCCAAGGAAATGTTTGGCTCACTTGTGGTCTGAATATAACACATACTGAAGTAGCTGGAAGGTGTCCTTGTAAGCTGCATGTGTGTTATTACCCAGGAACAGCAATGGGATACAGGTTTTTCTGGGAGAGAACAATAGCAATTCATGAATTTGTACATCTCTAAGTGTAACTTCATCTTGTCTTTTGGGATTTTGTCACTTTGGTCGAGTCTCACTGTGTATGTCTCCATTAACAGCTAAACCCAAGCCAAAGGCCACCCTAAACAGAGTGCTGAAGCAAAGAGGGAATCTTCCCTGCAATTTTCACCACCAGGCCAGTCATACTGTAAAAGTAATTTTTTCCTCTTAAAAAGAATGAAGCTTGGTAAGCAAAAGCTGTTTTTACTCCACTTCATTAGAGTGCCAATGCTACAAAGCCAGTATCAGAAGTTAGCAATAAAATTCTGCCTGGAGGTTAAGCAGCAGGTTCAATATACAGCATTAGTTGCCAAAACTGCTGACAGACGTCAACCTTACCTCATGAACCCAAACTAAGGACTGATCCTTTTTTCCTGAAAAGCAGTTTTATATGCCTTACTTTCAGAAAAAAAAAATAGCTCTTGCTAGTACAAACTGAAAACCACATGAAAATACTTTGGTCAAGTTTATGCATCATCCATGTAACAAGTGCAGCTTAAACTCTGATCTCATCATGGGGAAAAAAGGTATTCTCAAGTCCTTCCCCAAATTCACAGATGTGTCTGCATCCGTGTTCTTTCACATGCTATGTTTCTTTCCAGCCACATGCTGTCTTTTGAGTCAGCTGTACCAGTCTTTGAGGTCTTGCCATGAATGGAAGCAAAAGCAGAAAACATACAGTTCAGGATCACCAGAATTCTTTCAGCTGTGATCATCTATGTTTTTAAGGCAGAAAATACACCTATTGCACCTAATACACCTATAACAAATAAAACACTCTTAACTGGAAGTCTAAATAGTTTGCCTGCATCTCACAGAAGGTCAAACCTGGTTGAATTTAACCTGAGATTATCATCTACATGGAATCACCTAATGTGGAAAAGCAATGTGATCAGCATTTGGCTATTCATAGCATCAATGGGAAAAGAACCTGGAGCTCCATGACACCAGTGTACAAGCTCGTTCTCCCGCTCGATTGTCTCTCCCAGCTCAGGAGGCCAGTTGCTGTTCTGCTCTTGGTCCATAAGGAAATCCACACTCTGCCACACAAGCTCCTGGTCTGCTGGCTGCAGGTACTCATAGTAGGAGAGCAACATCTGAAGGATAGATGAAAGCCCATGTGCTGCACCTGTAAATAACAGAAACAATCAAGTTAGAGGGAAGGTTTAGGTCCTACCTTCACCTCACGACAACTTTCCCTTGGGATTGATTTCCTCGTCAAGTGTATGGCTCCTTCATCTTCTTTATGCGTATTACAATAATGCTTAGAATAAAAGATTTCTAGGGGTGTAACACTGTATTTCACTACTTCTGCTACTTCCAGTTCCTCCAGCTTTGCAAAAATATTTATGGATTTTTTCTGCTGTCACTATGATATGACTGAAACTCAGTGCATGAAGTGGAACCTGAACTGAATACTCTTTCAAGATGTTATTCTTCTTGACTCACTGCTGAATCTGGACAATTATTTTAGAGTCTTTGTTGAACGCAAGTTGAAACTGGGCCATAAACAGGTACACTCAGTTACTGACTGCCAGTATCAGTCAGCTAAAACCTAAATTTCAGTGCAAGAACTGTCTGTACGTGCCACGGTCTGTGCTGCACACCACTCAGTGACTTCTCCCTCTGCTTCCCTGTCAGAGAACTCATTAATACATGCAAATCAATCTCACACTTTCTGCAGTGTGATACTGTACCTTGAGGATCCTGCCAGTGGCCTTTCACCACTGCTTCAGATGAGCTGCAGCTAAAGCTTCTCTTGATGGACAGGACCTGACCATGTGCCTGAGTTGCACTGCTACAGCCAAAATCGCTCTGCAAGTCCCTGCATGGCAACAGCACCCTACAAATAACATCCCTGACAGTTCCCTCAGGTAACCTGCTCCACACAAGCATGGGCGCCACACCTCTCTCTGCCTCCATGTGGCAAAGGCAGATTTACCAGGGCAGAAGGGAGGAGAGGGAATGAAGCTGCTGCCTGCTGCTCCCCTGGTGCACTTCTTGTGTTCCCCAGGGCTCGGCAGCATCAGGCCTTCCCTCCAGCTCCTCGTCCCCCTTAGCAGTTTTAGGAGGCTGGATGGTCCCAACTGGGTCGGGAGAAATCCCACACCACAGATTTCATGTATTTTATTTCTGAAGTGCCTACTAGCCCAGCATCTACACACAGCATCACTCTCCAAGTTGTGGTGTGGTTTACTCACCAAGATACTCTGTTCCATAGTAGGAATACATGAGTGGGAATGGTTTCCTCTTCTTCACTGCATACTGTTTTCCCGATTCTAGTATGGCCAGGCAAATTGATTTTATTTGTGCTGGGGTCAGCACCTAAGCAGAAACATCAAACAAACATCAAGGCTATTGTAATAATTTCATTTTTTAGGACATTTTTCAGGACTCTGCGTTGTTGCTGGTGCACAAGACAAAGTCCTGCTATTAATCTTATGAGCATGCTGTAATGTACATAATTATTAAAAGTTCCTTACATAACACAGCCAATTTACATAATGTTTCTCAAAAACAGAGTTTCTTCCCATCTCAGGAAGGGAATGTCAAATCTTTAGCTGCACAGATGAGGTGAAATGAGGCCCACTAAGAGCTTTTCTTTCCCAGAGATCCAGCAGTCTGCCGGAACCTGACAAGAAGTAGCAGGTGAGCTGCAGAACAGCAGCCTCCAGACTGGAGGAAGAGACATAAGGATAAGGCAAAGAAAAAGACTAGAGAAGAAGTAAATGTTGCAGGCTTTTTTGGGACACACTGAGCTAGACAGACTTTTCTACGGACAAGATTAACAAAAGAGGAAGTAAAGAAGAGGGTACTGGATTTTACTGAAAATCACTATTATATATGTGGATTCAGAAACATCTTAATAAAAGAATCAGGCTTTCTTACTTCAAGAAAATGCTATAAAAAATGAAGGTTTCTATGAAGACAGGCTAGCTATGCTTATGGGGCCTTATCATCACAAACAGGTCAACGCTGCCTTTACTACAGTCCTAAGAAATTGATAATGCCTTTCTCTTAGTCAAAAGTAAAATAGACAGATCGTATATTTCACCAGACACGAACTTTTCCAAGTTACTGACCCAAAGCATTCAGTAAGGAATTCAGGTTTTACCTGTTTTAACTACAGCTCTAATTATATGCAACTCACTGCAATCATCAGCAATTCCCTCTGTGTCAGCCACCCCTGTACATACTGACCAATACCTAGGCCAATTAAATACTTTCACTGAAGTAGTTTTTTGGCTTTAGGGGAGAGCCTGTATGGCAGCAGTACTTTGAAGAAACATATTCCAACTTATGAAAAGAGAATTGAGAAAGGGAAAAGTTAAAATGAGACAGGAAAAAAAGAAAAAAGAAAAAGGCTGTACAAATAGTCTTGACAAGATAAATGGTAATCCTAAAACTAACTGGAATTATCAAGATGTCTTTGAAATGTTTCTGAACTCATTTGCTTTTCTAGAATTTGTATTATCATAGGATTTGCAAGTTTAAAAAATACTGATAGCATTAAGTATGGAGGCAAGATCTGTTATAAACTATATTCTCTCATTTGGCACATAAAGACTACAGATGATTAATGTCACTTAAAACTTGATGGAAAACTAATGGCTGAAAAGTCTTATTTGTCTGGCTCACCTTGCTCCCTGATAACAAGGGATTTTATTACAGGTACTCCAAATGTTATTTGGACCACAACCTGCTTCTGATCTTGATTAGTGTTCTTTACTGTTGCTGCAGTATAAATAAATAAGCCATTAACATCTGGAGACTACACTCATTACCAGTTATTTTTAAATGAATTGTTTTAGCTTCACAGAATTTAAAGAAATGGTTTAAATCCCAAGCAAATGAGGAGAGCAGAGACACACTGAGACACCAGGAATGCTCTGAAATGCTTTCATTCTAATATCTGGCAGTTCGGGACCTATTCCTCCAAATTCCATACCTTGTAAAAGCATTAGGAAGGTAATCCCTTAGAAATAAATGTGAGTTATCATTGTAATTCTGGAAGGCAAAGGCACACTGGTTAGAAAAATATTAATCTGTTCATTTTCTCTATGCAGTGATGCTTTTCCTTAATATTTCTAACTAGCTTACAATACAAACTGTGTTTTGCTAAGCTTATTTTTATGTTTAGCACATTTAATTTTTAAATTGAATTAATAACTGTTTTAAAATGCTGATTGTGTAATTTTAAATGGAAATAAACTTCTACCCATAGCCAGCCTTCCACAATGCTGCATGAATACTTAACAGCTAGATAGAAAATCATGGCTCACAAATTTTTAATATAATGCAAGTGTAAAAAGTCAAGCACTTAAGCACTATGAATGCTTAGGTGTATACACAGTATACCCCTTTGGCTGGCATAATGAAATATGCTAATGAATATTACCTCTTTTTCAGAATGTAAAAGCAGCCCACATATAAAGTCAGATGAAAAATGGTATTGAAAATCATGATTAGAATGGATGATAGAAATCAACCCACCTGATCCCCTCCCTTCTACATTACCAAAGAAAATGGGAAAAAAAATGACCTGTGTATCTTGAAAACAACATTATTTTTGTGCTGACTACAAAATTCTCTCTTACCAAGTTTACTATAATCATTGTAGGGCTGCTGTCTGATTCCCAAAACACTTAAATATAAAGGATTTATGTTTGCTCCCTATTCTAGGGAATGGTTGCTGGAACAGAAACCCTCAATTAACCATAATTTTTAGTGGCCTGGCAAAGTTTGAATAATCAGAAATCACATTTAAGATCTTCCTTTACTTGCTGTATTTTATTTCAACAAATTCTGTATCAAAACCTGCTCAGATTTCTTTCACCTTGCCAAGAAATAAAATTTGTGACTTGTCTCTGTATGCTCCCTCACACTATCTTTAATAAAACTGCTAAATCTTACAACCAAAACAACAACCATAGAATACACTAACCAGACACACTGATGATGAAGCTGTGGTTCTACAAATTTCATTTTCATTTCAGTGTAGTCACAATGCCTCCTTGCCCCTGGGAATTGCTGAAGCAATACATTTAATTAGGAACAGAAAAGAAATAGACTGATCATCCTCAAGGCTTTGAAAGGATAAATTGCACATTGGTATCACATCCTCTGGAGCTGTCAGATGCTTTGATGAAAAATAAAGCCAATATGAGAATATGCTACCTAGAAAAAATGTCATGCTTGAGATAGATATGTTCTTTGAGGAACATCTTGAAAGTCATTTAATATAAGCATAAGCAAAATAATCATGTCGCTACTTAGCCAACAGACTAGTGACACCAAGAGATATATTGCTGCTGCTTTAAAAATTTAGCTAGCTCTTTTTGTACTTTTAAAGACATCACTTTTCAACCTTACAGAAAAGGTTGGGGTAGAAGGCACCTTAACCTTCAAACTCTCTGCCATGGGTAGGGACAACTTCCACTAGACCATGCTGGTCAAAGCCTCATCCAGCCTGGACTAGAACCCTTGCACGGATGGGGCAGTCATAACTTCTCCACCACAACATGTTCCAGTGCCTCAGCACCCTTACAGTAAAGAATTTCTCTCAAATATCAAGTCTAAAGCTGCATTCTTTTAATTTAAGGCTATTCCCCCCTCTCCTGTCACTTATGTGCCCTCTTAGGCTTTCAGCTATTTAACAAACACATATAAATCATACATATTCCTTTTCCAAGGTAAGTATAGGTGGTCCATCCACTTAAGTCAAAATTGGTGATTTTGTCTCAATCAATGTTAGAAATGTTCACTTTAGTCTTCTCAGTAGTTGGAAGTTTGGAATACCTGCATTCCACATTTCCCCTGCAATTTCTGTATCAATAGGTTGGTGGAGTTCTTTATTTTCTGTTTTCTAACATTGTCCAGTGATTCTGGGGGCTGTTAAATAACTGTTTTTCTTGCACTGGTGACAGCTACATTCCCATTTTCCTTTCACTTTAAGCACAACACTTAGGAAGCACTGTAATACTTAGTCTCTGCACTACTGTCTGTGCTCAGGAGCCCGACCTACAGTAAATAAGCCACTGTAATTGGTTTCAAAGTCCCTCCATTTTTCTCCTGTGCCACTGCAGGCAATATGCCTTTTGCCATTAAGGCACTCCACAATTTTGTGAATTATTTAAGGCAGATACTTCATTCAGTAAATCCCTGTTAAAAGCCAGCAAGGAAGTGCTATGTCTACAGCAATCACAGAACATCGTCCTTTTTTGGTGTTAGCAGTCTTTCTCAACCTGAGATTGTTTAGTTGGAAGTGAATAATTTCACAGCTCCTTTTAGTCTACCAAGAGAGATTTTGCAATACATCAGTTATGACAACACTAAACCCTAAGGATGTGTTTTGAAAACTGTAGACAGAAATCTTGACCTTGAGGATTAGGAAGAAAAAAGCAGGAATAGTTCTTTGCTTCTGATTACAGTAACATTTCCAGCACCTCATCATTCCTTGCACAAGCCCCTTGGCTCATGCTGTGCCTTTTGAAAACCACTGCTACATAGAGTTGCACACTGTATTGAGTATATTTGATGACTGTAAGCTTTTAATTCTTTTAAAAGAGCTGTATTTATTTTCTTAGAGCTCTCTCCTGTCTGTAACTGAAGGCATTACTGAAGCCTAGTATGATTTTAATAGATGCACAAGTACTTTTAGGAGGTAACAGCCACATCTACATTATTCTGGAAAAAACCTTTTAGGCATTTAAAAACATTTTAAAAAGCATATATCAAATCAAACCTCTGTCACACTTCTAAATAGCCATTTACATTAATTTAATCATGCACTTTTTCTGACGCTGTACAAAGTGTCAAAATAAGCTGAAGAAAATGGGTCAGTCTTCAAATAACGTAACAACATTAGTCCCCTATGCCGGGAGCCCAGCAGAGGGAGCTTCTGAATTAGTTATAATAATCAAAAATGCTGGGAAAAAAGATATACATGTTTGTGTTCGGCAGGACAGCCGACTCAAACAGAAGGATGCTGGAGCCAACTCGGTAATTCGATACCTTTTGGCACTGCACGGTGTTTAAGTTCACTCTTTAAGCGGGATCTTTTCCAACCAAAGACGGGCTGAGATTGTTCAGGGACCTTTCCATGCAATGTCACAGTCAGGTTTTTTCTTTCAGATGATACTGACACCTGAGGCCATGGAAGAGTAGCAAGTACAGCAACAGAGGGGTCTGCCTCCCCCCAGTGTTGTTCCAGTCTGATTGATGTACCTCTCCTGTAGCACAGTGGGAAACCAGCTCCAAGTGCACAGCTCTCTGCTTCCCCTACGAGCATTGTCAATGACACCCTTCTTTTCAGAATAAAAAATAGACAAATAGTTTTAAATCTCCTGCAAAACTCTGCTCAGGAATCAGATTAGTTGCAGAAGTACTACTGCTAATGCAGTAAGTTTGATGCTGTAACAGCACTGTGAATAATACTTTCTCGACAGTGCACTTTCCCAAATTTCTCATACTAGCAAAACCACATGACAGTGTGTGAGGACTCAGAACAACTACTAATATGATTCGGGCAGTTCACTGGAGAATGGTACTTGACTGCGATCTTAAGTAAGCCAGACTTCCCTGTAGATCCCATTGCTGTTTTTAACATGTAAATTTGGCGAGTTTTGAGGCTTTTTCTTTGCCTCAGCAGCATGGAAACCAATGTCAGTCCTGTCCTGTTTTGTGAGTCCAATCAGAAGCTGAAGGCTGCATTTATTCCCGATTAATCAGATTACTGGTAAAGAAGACAATACAGAACTGTTTTTACTACTAACAGCGTACAAAATTTCCACAGGTCTCACTTGCCACAACTGTGTAGCATTAAACCCATGAAATTCTGCTGGTAAACCTGTTTTTCAGAAAGGGAACATGAAGTCTTGTGAAAATGGGTGGAGCACAACTGTTACTGTAGACAGGAGGCTGTCTGAGAGCAGCTGGTGCTGCTACACAGTTGGTCCAATGCAATGACCATCCCCGTGTGTCAACTTCAACACTGGAGAGTTTCTAAGCAAAAACAGCAACTGGCCTTCTGTGACAACAGCAGTCAGGTCTTCCAGGCATCGTCCACACACACATACACACACATACACTCTCTCCCTTGTGATTGTTCTCTGATGGGCATTTTGATTTGTCCCACCCTCAGAACAGGAGGTGGGAACTGCAGGACTTCCCAGTTGGTGCAATCTCCAGCAGCATTTCGTTCCCTTTTGCAGGACCAAAGTCACTCACAGTTATGACAGCTCCCCCACCTCTGGAATGCATTCATTATGAGAGCATCCAGACAGTTCCTCCTGCAATTCCCACTTGGCATCCTTATCTCAGGACAATTCTCACTTGGTGTTCTTATCTTAGGACAAACCACAATGCCCATCAGAGACAAGGGCAAGGGAGAGAGACAGTGTGTGGAGAAGGATGATGCACACACAAGAAGGCTTGACCAGTCTTCAAGCTCCCGCCTCCTGGGACAATAAAGAGAGAGGGAAAACATGAGTTTCTCCTGGTTATGTTCAAGCCCCAACACGTTTCACTCCCCTGCACCAGGATCTGGCTGGATACAGCTATCTAGCTCTAGTAAAGTGGCTCTCCTAGGCCTTAGGAAGGAAACAAAAGGTCCTCATCACTATCATTACTTGAGGAAAGTAGGGAAGCACAACCCCCCTGCTCTCTGCTGCTGGAGAACTGAAGCAGGACAGACTTCAAGGAATGGATCTAAGATCAGAGCAGGTCTGATAACCACCATGACTGAGGAGATATCAGTCTGCCTGCTGGGAGCTGAGGTCCTGCTCAGTCAAAGCTGGCTGGTCAACAGCACAGACTGCCGGGAATCTCTGAGGAGGACAAATCCTATCTCAGAAGTGAGGTATCCCGGGATACACTCCTGTGCTGAGGCTTTGGAACAGCAGCTGTCTGCACCCCAGCTGCATATCCTCTACTGCCCAGCAGAAGGTTAAGAGTTGCCACAAAGACCCAACAATTTAATTTCAAGCATCTCTCCCTAGAATTGCACCCAAATTCAAGAGCATGAAGTGAAAAGCATGTTTAAAAACAGTAAAAAGATTTACTGAGAAACAAACCCAGCACTGCTTGGAGAGACTTCTTCTTACATTACAGAATCCTACCCCAATGTTTTTCAACAGGCACATAAAATTCATCCTCACCATCATAATCATTATTATTACTACTATTAAGCAGCCCCATAAAGCATGGCTGAGCAGTTATGGGGACAAAGACCCAGGGAACTGGCTAAAATGGATGCATTACCAATCACTCTTCTGTGATCCAAATCCTTTTTTGGAGCTGCTGTGTGTCCACCACTCCTCCATCAAACATTGGAGCAGTTTATGAGAGCTGCAAGTAAGTGGGAAATTAGTGCAGCATGGGTACTGCCTTCCTTCCACCTATTCTCCCCTCACAGGCAGGAGGAAGATTATTCATGTAGAAGCCATCAGTGGGAAGACCTTTGACTCTGTTTAGTCTCAGTCAGAGCGTACATCAGTACACAAGTCCTGTAATTAGCTTATGCCAAAATTGCAGCGAGGAGCTGTCAGCTCCTGATGGGAGATCTATCCTTCTGCACTCCAGAAACCTGTCCCTGACAATTCCACATGATGATGACAAACATCTTCCAAGCTGGGCACCTTGCACTCACTCTTGTTTGGGTAACAGGCAGCCCAGTGTGTTGTAGCTGTGTTGCCCCAGGATCCCATCCCACTTTTCACACTACTGGGCAAGGAACATCTGCTCTGCCTGTGTATATTGGATCAGCTTACTTCCCTGCAACAGCAGGTCTGCTGGTTCGTTGGAAATGAATCCAAGACTTCCTCTGTTCCACAGACATTTCTTGTAGCAAAGCTGTCCCAGTGTTTGATCTGGTTGATATTTGCACCCTATGCAGAAGCAGAAGAAGCATTACCCATTCTCCCAGCTCCAGAGCAACAGGAGTAGGATTCATTATACAGCCTTAGCAAAAGATAAAATCTTTGTACCCAGGAATGAGAGACTTTCCCCAAACACTCCAGGAACCATGGCAGTGTCTCTAGTCTAAATTAAAAAACGATGCAAGTCCAGTTTAATTGGGCACCGTTTGCTATGTGGAATTTAGGCAGACTGCTTCTTGGGAAAATTTCTTAGTGTTTGCACACATCTGAAGGTCAGCATGACACAGGCAGAACTTCATGTCGAGTCAGTCAGTAAAGGCTGACATTGCTCAAAGGGAAGTTGACCTAGGCTTAGAGTTCTACAAATGAAAATGGCAACTCTATCTAGAAACCAACATAAGTGGGTAAGCCATACTTTAAGATGCTCTGAAGGTCTCCAAAAGAACTGGACACTGCCATTTCTTCATTCTTTTGCTTCATCTGTAAAGGACAGCACTCAGCATTGAGTAGGGCACTGATCAAATACAATGTAATGTGTTTACCTCTGAGGAGTACAAACATGCAAAGAGAAATGTTCATGCCAGGACTTCTTAAGATGATGAACTGTACAGCTGCCAAATTTGTGAAGATACAGGTAACTTTGAAGGTGCCACTATACACAGAAGTGAAATCAGGTACTCAAAAGTACTGCTGCAAAGGATAAGAGGAAACAAGGACATCTCTGATGCATCTCCTGAATTTAAGCTCCAAGGGACTTTGTCTCATTTTCTTTGGGAAACTGATAATACCTGTGAAGCTCCTTTAAACTGATGCTTGGTTAAAAAAGTCAAAGGGACAAGAGCACTGTGTATCACTCGACAATTGACAAAAACGTCCTGCAGTAGTGATCTCTCCTGGCAGCAGTTATGTCCTTGGTGACTGGATAGTATTCCTTGTCCAGGCAGGGGAGGGCCAGCTGGATGCTGTGTGGCAAAAGGTGTCACAAAACAAAGATGAGGGGCCTGACTGGCCTTGGGAGAGAGGAAAAGGGGCTAAAGAGAGAGAGGTGAAAGAGGTCCTGGGCCCTCTACGTCATGTTAGAAGGCTATGTCTGCAGAGAGTGGTCTACATCCAAATTCAGTGTGGTACTGGGCTGGAGAAAACAGTCAGAGGTTTGTATACAGCGTATTTGGATGATTAAAAGCTTTTCCACTGCACCCTCAGTGAACTGAGGGATCTCCCTGACCAAAATACTGCACAGAACCTGTATGATCATCACACCACTTCTCTATTTTCGGCCTAGTCTAAGTACCATTCTGATGCTGCAATTGTATAGAACACTAAAGCTTCACTTGTTTCAACAACAGTGATTATCTTGTTGATCTGAGATTGACAAAATAGAAAAATAAAACTATGAGATTATACTGAAAGCAACTAAATAATACAATAAATAAGAAGCACAGGATGGGGACAGAGAAAGACTGATTGCTAGTTCCTTGAGGATATCTCTAAGGATGCTCGTGGTTCAATTCATCTTAAGTAACACCATCATATTAATCACTCAGAGTGATGGAAAAGAGCCTTTTCATTCTCATACAGCTTTTTTTCCCCTTTTTTTCCCAATTTGTCAAAGTCATTTCACCTATTAGATCATTCCTATGGCTTTCAATATTAAAGTCCTCATTGACCTGAATGGGTCTTGACTGGCTGGGGAGAGGGTTGTTACTCCTGGCAAGTATTATATAAGAAATGCTGAAAGTTTCACCACTTGCTTAGGGTTTCTGTATGTGGACATTTACCCCGACTGAATGCCAAGCATCCAGGGGCCCAAAACAAAAGCCTCCCTCCCAGCTGATAGCAGGGAGAAAGGGGGAGAGGAAAAAAAAACACCACTCTGGGGAAGTGAGTTTTAACACTACTGAAGCAGGATGAATTTATATACAAATATATAGAGAGAGAAAAGGAAGCTTAGTATTACTATATGCACACACACAACAAAGAACAAAGAAACAAGGTCTACTTCCCAGAAACAGGCATGCTGCCCTTCCCTGACGAGACAGTAGGGTCCAAAACCGATGCCTTTCACCACCGGAAAATGACTAACTCAAAACTTCCATCTATCCCCTCTTATATCTAAGGTGATGTAAAATAGGCTGGAATACTTCCCTGGATACTGCAAACCATGTGATGTGTCTCTCAGGAAGGCCTGAAGTCAAACCATTACATTCTACCATGTAATTACTCTTGTAAATTCTTGTTATTTCGTGTCTTGCCAGGACCATCATGGGGCTGTCTCATAGTCTGTTGAGACTGGTAATAACTCAGGCTACTGATGTAGCCTTTAAAGGCTGAGATGATGAGTAGAGACACCTGACAGATACAGCTGAGCAAATATCTAACACCTCAAGGACTGTCCCAGCCCTCATTTCAGCCAGTTTGGAGGGAACTGACCAGCACATATATTGTCATTCATTGCTCTAAACCAATGTGGAGCACGTGAAGTATTTGAGGTTTTTAATCACTTTTTTCTAAGGATGTGCACACTCTATGCTTCTGTTGAATAAAACCGCATATATAAGCAGTAGTTCTCCCTGGAACTCTGAAAGAATTGTGCTTCATGTCAACAAATATTCTCAAGAAGACTGTCTCCTGTGGCGAGCTGGGCAATACGTTGTCTTCCATGAATGAAAGGGAGTAAAAATTTCAGTATAAGGTACCACTCCCCTGAAGATAGGATGCCAAATATTGGTCTGTAGTTTGTGTTGAGGCAGAGCTTTACACTCTTGCTGTAAATCTTCTTTGCCACTGCAAATACATTGTTTGAAGAATTAAAGTAAAATGAAGGCATCTGAAGAATTAAAATAGCAGTAAAACGAAAGACTGCGGTTTATACACCCACCAGCAAACTGTACTGGATCAGATTGTTTCTGATCTTCCTCACTGTTCAGTTTAACAGGAATTCATTTGCCTTTCAAGCTGTTATGCTAGGTCAAGGTTCACAGATGCAGCTGTGCACTGTTTTCCAGGGGGAATTTTTTTGTCAGGACTGGAGGAGTTGCCCTGGAGCACACCTGTCAAAAATATTTTACCACTTTTCAACTAATCAAATATTACAATGGAAGCAATTGTACACCCGTTTAATTTTACATATGAAATGGGATGCTGGCTATCGTAACTGTATTTTTTCCTCCTTTTTCTTTGGCATCCTAAGTGTTTTATTTAGTCATTGCTGACAGGCAGAAACTCTCAAAATTGAAATCTAAAAGACAGAGACTTCATTCTATACATTATTAAACAGCCTTATGTTTTTTGCCTCTTTATGTTAAAGATCTACATTCCTTGTCTGTCATCATTATTCAGTCCTTTTATCTTCCTCTTGCAACAATTCCCAGTCTACTTCCAATGCCTTTAGGCTCATTTTTTGAGTGTTCAGACTTCCTCTCGCTGTACAAGTGAACGTGCGTCATTCACAGGCTTACCAAACTAAATAGGAAAACAGATATGACTCCTCAAAGCCTCACTGCAGAAGTGTCAGAATGAAACAAACTGATGGGGGAGGAGAGGCTACAAAAGGCAGCATCTGGAAAACTATCCATTAAAGACTTTATAGCTTGTTACTGTCAAAACTTGCAGAGAGGAACTACAGAAAAGTAAAATAGTATTCTTTTCTTCATTTTTTTCTGATTAAGGTTCAGAAAGAGAACAGAGTAGCTGTCAGCATTAGAGGTTCCCAATCACAAGGCTTGTCGTAGTTGTGGGTTTATTCCCTATTTAAAGCCAGTAAAAACTTGGGCTTTCATCTTAACATGCTAGCTAGGGATGCAAGGAATGCCTCTCTGTAGCTGTATAATACATGGATGGTTGTAACAATTCAGTACCTTAGAGGAGTCCTTGACCTTCTCCAAATCTTACACTCGAGGAAAAGTAAGAAGAACCTAAACTATAGCTGACAATTTGCACAGTGCTGTGAACAGCTCAGTAAAAATCTCTGCAAACAGAAAGTGTTACAATGCACAAAAGCAATGCTGAAATGATTATTTAAAAGCTACTTTAGCAGTCACTGTTTTGTTATTTCTTCTGATAATTTTCCAGATCAGATCTCCCATTATCAAAATAAAACAACAATCCAAAAAAACCTTTAAAAATCAAGCAGAAACAGCTATTTTAGGGAAAATTAAGAGCTTCTCCAAAGTGAAGGTAAAAAGACGGCAACAATTATCTTCTGGAGAGGAGGTAATTAATGTGTTAAAGCATATAAAGTTATCTTGTAATGTCAAGAACAAAATGATAACTTATGAAAAGCTGCAAGTTTAAAGACAAAATATCTTTCTGCTCACCCAACACTGAAGTAAGCTATAGAAATTATTTCTGCAAAATTTAGCTGAGTCCATTCTCACTGTGGAATTTTAACAGACCAACTAAACCTTAAGATGAGAAATTTTAGAAAGATTTTGGCTTAATTGCCATTCAACTGAATTACAGTTCTTTGGAGCCTATGTTGTTTAAATAAATGATTTACCACCCTTCAACTCATCAAATATTTCAACGTAAGATCATTTATTCCTGACAGATGCTGCAAGGCTAAGTCTTACAATCAACTCTCAGAACTCAGCCCACCAGTTCCAGAGGCAAAATAAACCCTTGTGCTTCAGAGCATAGACCCAGCCCTTAAAAAAAAAAAAAAAGGCAGGTTAGGCATGTTACAGACAACACATTTCAAAATTAACTTCCACAGACATTTGTGCAGCTACTCTGAGTCATCCAGTACTGGTACAAGATATTAAACCAGATGGAGCATTGGAAACAAATCCTGAAGAAAGATTTGTTTGTATACTATTGTGCTCCTCACTGCAAACAAGGGGAAGCATCCAACTGTTTGAACAATGCCCATGGTGTGCTGTCTCTAACACAGTTTGTAAAATGTTATTTAAACCTGTTCTGCAGTTAGTGTGTCTGTGCCAGGCAGGAACAGCATCTTTCCTTGCTGACACTGAGGGTGACAAATAAGACTGATGTGAGAGCCCAGGGTTTGGGGCACTTCCCTCCAGGCCCTGCTCTGAAGAATATTTGAGTATTTTTTATCAGTAATTTCAATCAGAGGGAGTATTTTATACAAGTAATTTCAATCAGCAGTGCAATAAGAGAGATTTGCTCTAGCCATCAGCACACTCAGCTTAGAGGCATCAACTTCAATTCTTGCACCGAGTCAGAAAAAGATGTGAATTTGAATGGCCAGGTTAGTGGTGAAATCTCAAGGTTATTGCACATAAAAAGGAAAAGACTATGACCCCCACTTGCACTGTAATTTGCTCAGAGCCCATTTGATCTTAAAAAACGGTAAGGGTGACGAGAGCTGAACACGTTCTGACCTTGCTACTGGGAAGAGATCCGATGCTTATTTCACTTTTACTCCACGGCAGGTCAGACCCTGACTGGGGCTCTGTGAGAAGAGCACTTCCAACAAACTGGGAGAGATGATCTAGGTGGGATGTGCTCCCCAGCTGCAGTTTTATAGCCTCCTGTGGAGGAGGCAGAGATGAGTTATGGCAGGTGAGATGGAGAGCAAACTGCCACTACTGTGGGAAAACTGGAAGGAGCTGCATAAACACCGTGGAAGAAAGAGAGCACTAGAAATCTGTGCCAGAGCATCCTGGACAGTGAGCAGTGTAGCTCTTGGCTTACAGATTTTGGCATGGCTTAGGTGACTCACAACACTCCCTGGATTTGCACACCTATCAAAAGATGCCCTGAAGAATTCCAGAGTGTAAACCAGGTGCCTTGACCTTTTAGACATATGCAACCTTCATCACCAGCATGGGAAAGTTTTGCCTAGAAAACTTTGGTATCTTGGCATCCAGAGTGAGTTTCAGGGAATGGAAAGACCTGAAGAATCACAGAGTGAATCCACAGTATCTCTGTTGGATGGGACAGCTGTGCAGGCAATCCAAAATTTCACTGACCTTCTGGATGCCATGTTGTGTTAACCTCTATGAGTACTGGTTATGTGCTTTGTTCCACCCAGGTGTGCAGGCACAGTGCAGACTAATCTAACACTCCTGTGACCCAGGTGCACGAGAAACTCAGGCCCTGTCATGTCCTTACCTGAATCTCAGTTTCTTCCTAGCATACAGGACAAGTAGTACAGATATTTCTCCCCAGACACATGTGCTTCCACTGCTAAAACTAAACCTTGTTTTAGTTCATTTTTTAATCCTTTGAGCTGTTTTCATACTTTCCCTTTGCCTGTGCATAGTATTTGGCATTTGTCTCAGTTTAAAAGCCAAAGCATTTCTTATCCAGAGAGCTGCCTCTTCTGGATCATTAATGAAGATAATAAATTAGGCTGGTTGCTACATCAGTCCCTTGTTAGTACTTATGATTAGCTTTGCTTTTGGTCTTTCAGTCAATTCCAAATCCACAGTCCCTACCCAAGCCAGAATGAATCAAGTTTTCAAAGAAGATTATCTTTGACATTGCATCAAAAGCTCTATTCAAATGTAAACAAGGTATTGGCTGTTGCTCTTTCATCAGCCACTAATTTTATAATTCTGTTATTTACAAGTGATCTTGCTTGTCTCAAAAGACTTCTTTATTCTAAGTCATGCTGCTTTCTATGTCTAGTTCTCCTATGCAGGTATTTATGAGGCATGTGACATGTTGGAGGTATGTCTAAGTACTTGTTGCTGAGGAACAATGTGGCTACTTGTGAAACTAGTTAAATTAGGTGAACGACAGAACAGCACCATTTACTGCCTAACAAAGGCTAAATCAGTCACTTTAAAGCACCAGCAGTGCTTTCAAGCAAAGGGAATTCTAGAGAACTCCATGCTGGCATCATGCCACTTGTACTTTGTGTGATGATGTGCAATTTGTGCCATGCCAATAAGCCACTGAATAGAAATATCAACTTAAGCTATGGGAAGAATCCTGAAAACATAATGCAGGAAAACCAGATGAAGGTGATCAAGTCCCCTGAGTCATCTGAATTTTTACCCTATCCTTAGACTGTGGTAACAGTCTGCAGTAGTAAAACTCCTCATGTTCTGTATGGGGCTCCCAGATACTCCGAGCACATCAACAAGACAGCTCTGATGCAAAAGACAGTAACTAAAGAGTTTCCAGTGGCATACAGTGCCATTAGCATTGCTTGGAAATATGCCCACAACTCCAAATACAATTCAAGTCATATTTCAAATACAGGCAGTCTTATAATTCAACCCTGCCACATTTCAAGGGCAGAGTAAGAGTCATGGGATTAATTTAAGGAAGTGTGGAATACTGTGCTCTTTAAAACGTAGTTTACTTGGTAAGTAATGGGAGCACTGTCTGTACTTTTCTTCTGATTAAAAGACTGCCATTTGGTACTATAATAAAATCAGGAAAATTGCACCCATCTTCCCTTTGCACTACTTATTCTCAGTTGTGACTGTGTTTAAAACAAGCACGCTTTGGGAAAAAAGAGACTTCTCTGTCAGAAGGCACAGCTCAGATTACTCCAAGGGTCCAAACCTCACACAGCAAGGAAGAAGCGTAGTAGGAGTCAGCAGACCCATCATACCACTGCCACCAATAATAAATACAGCACTTGGCCACGGCCTTGCATACAATTAACTAACAGGAATTACTATTACCTCATGTTAGAGATGACACTGTGGTTGGTGCCCTGCTTCTCTTTTGCTGGATTTGTCATTTTACACAACTGTTCTCTGCAGTCCCATGATAGGAACTGTGCAAATTGAGACAGAAGAGCCCCAGCCAGCTATTTCTGGATCTACAAATCATAAAATGTATTTTCCAAGTCAAGCTTGTTAAGTCAAACTACTTGGATTTAAAACTCTTTGTCAGATGCCTTTCCTACCTATTCTATGTGCTAAATATTCCAATGCCCTTGGCGTGAAACAGCTTCGAGGGCCCAAAAGGATATGGAAATCCTGCTGTGTTTTGCAAAATCTGAAAGAAATCCCATCAAAATAACAATTGAAAAGGACCCCCCCCTCATAACCATGGCATGGAGAGGTCTCCTGGCTAACAGACACCAGGAAGAGTGTTTTACCACCCCTGGTCTGTAACTCAGCTTTCAGGAAAATGTTTCACCACCTTCCCCAGAGGCATCCTCGGCTCCTGACACTGCATGTGGCACACGGAGTGCTCCCTCTCCACTGACAAACAGCAACCAGAAGTGTTCGATTAATATGGGCAGTTAGGACATAATGTTCCCCCAGTGCAGAGGGGCAGGCACTTGTAGGGTATTTCTTGTCTCCCTTTAATGATGGAGGAGGGTCTACCTCTTAGAGATATTTTCCCTAACAGATGTTCAGTGCTGCAAGGCACTGAGAAGCCCTCGAGCTACAGAATGCATTAAAACAGCTTTGTTTTTGTCGGAAAAAAACCAAAACAACCCTGAAACCATCTTAACACTAAAGCTCTTCAGACCCACAACCTTCCTAATTACCTGCCAGAGCCAGGAACAATTTGGTCAACCTTAATATTTAGCTACTAAGAGAAGATTCTGCCCTTCCCTTTATACAACAAAGACTGGTCAGGAGGATGGAACAGGAGTTTGAGGCTCTGGGGCAGAGCGTGGTGCTGAATGGGTCCTTTTGACTCTTCTGGCCTTTAGGCTCTTCCCTGCTTCCAACTGCAAGGGAAGAAAACTGCAATGCTTTCCCCATCCAAGGTACTAAGGTGGGTCAGCAGAGGTGGGATAACATTAGCCTACTTTGGGGGAAAAGAGAAAAACGGAGCAGGAGTGACTGTGTGCTTTCCATGTACTAACTCAGGGATTGCTCAGCCTGGAGAACACAAAGGTCTCATAGATTTCATCAAGGTGCTGAAACACCTGAAAGGAGTTTATAAGATTAAGATAAGACTGAGACAGGCTCTTTTTAGAAGTGTCCAGTGACAGAAAATTCTACTTAAATATAAAAAGTTGGGTGGGTTTTTTTTGTGTTTGGGGGATTTTTTTGTTTTGTTTTGTTGGGTTTTTTTGTTGTTGTTTTGTTTTGTTTTTACTGTGAAGGTGGTCAAGCCCAGAAACAGAGTGCCTAGGGAAGGCATAGAGAGGAGATACTCAAAAACAAATGGACACAACTCTGGGTAACCTGGTCCTGTGGATGCTGCTCTAAGGAGTCTCAACCAGAACATCTCCAGAGGTGCCTTCCAGCCTTGCCATGCTTTGACTCTGTGAATTGTATGCTGATACACTGTTCAGACAGATTGTGTGGATTCACCTCCAACTCAGATTTGTTGCGTAGGTTGTTTTCTTTGTTGTTGTTTTTTGTTTGTTTTTTTGTTTGTTTGTTTGTTTTTGTTTTGTTTTGTTTTTAATTTACCTCACAGTACTTGTTTTACCGAAAAACTAGCAGACCCACAACACTTAGAGAATAAAATCAAAATAGGACAAGTGCATTCATACTACAGCTCTGTCTACATTTTGTCTTCTGGATGTGTAGCAGTTATCTGAGCTGTATTGCCAGGTATTTTTGCTTGCATAATAAAAAGCATGGATGGATGAAAATGGCAGCCCAGCATGAGAAAGCTCATGATTGATTCAGCTCTGCAAGACAAGAACAAACAAATCAATATTTATTTAAAGAGCCTGAATAAGTTTATTTTGCTGTTCTACTGCTAAGAATTTTGCCAGAGTTCATATTTGACCAACTTAGGTCTGATCAGATTTAAACAGCTACATGTGGAATATGTATCTTGTGGTCCACTGCTATTATAACTGTAATTTTGACTATTTAATCACTGGCTTAGCCTTGGAAAACTTAAATAAGCATAGCATTAGCCATTTCACAGATGGCAAGGAGACAACACTGAGCTTTATCTTTACATTAGCAACAACAGTAAATCACAAGAACAGATTAAGATGAACCTTCAGGCACTTCTTCAGATTTCAGTTACTCCTTGATTTCTAATGTGGACAACATAATTAACTTAATACAGCCCCCTCAAATGTCTTGCTCCAACTATACTTCCACGAAAGAACTCTATCACTGCACAGATGTCCCCTGGATAACAATGGCACACCTTGTGTTTCAGTGTCAGGTAACATATTCCCAGTTTTATACAGGGAACAAAGGAAAGGAGGTTCTCTAGTTGCCATTACTGACACAAAGCTCCTTTCAGCCTGGAAGATGCTTCTCATCTTGCATATCACAGCACAGCTTCTGTGGTTCTATGATTCTCCACGTGACCCCTGCCTACCTCACTTGTTCAGAGGCTTTTCCTAGTGAATACCTGTCCATGTAGCAGCAGCCCATTGAGGCTGCAGGCCACGAGCTGGATGTGAGCCAGTGTCACGCTGGTGTGAGGTGCAAACCCCTTACTGAGCTGTGTATATGGAAACAAGACCTGGAAGAAACATAATTGTCTCTACTACTGTACTGCATGAACTACATGTGTGTCCAACTTCTGGCACTCTTCAGGAAAGGCTGGAGGGAGAATGGCAGAGATGTAGAAAACATGACACACATGGGAATATTAGGAAGGATTGTTTAGAGGAGAAAAGATTAAGGATAAAAATTACACCAGTCTAGAAATGTATAAAGAACTTCAGTAAAGAGGATCCTTGCTATTTCTCAGTGGGTAGGACAAGGAATATTAGACTCAAATTACAGCAAGATTCAGATTAGTCATTAGGCAAGACTTTTTAACAGGGAAGCTAAAAAATCCTCTATCAGACAGCCAAGACAGACTGCAGATCCCTCATCACTGACTGGGGGTATGAAAAGCAGGTTAGAGAGGGGCTAGCACAGGTACACCTTCCTGTGGGCCAGCTGGCAGCCTGAATTACCTCTCCAAGGCCCTGTCAGCTCTTTGATTCTGGCAGGGATATGATTTGGTTGTCATGCCTGAGCAAATTGCAGAACACCACCAGTATGGAACATGCAATACCACCACCCTCCAATTCTGCACTGACCCACCAGCACAGAGCTGTTCTGTCCTGTGTTGCCACAGGACCACACACTTTTAAGAGCAGTTCCCACTTCCTTGACACTAAAATCTAGGTATGACCAGCACATCCCCAGCTTATAGTCCTCAATTATGTTAACACTGTAACAATGAGGGAATGGAAGTATCCTGTAAAGGAGAAGATGAGCCACACAAAATAACTGAATGCCTTGCACAGATAGAAGGTGTATTTATCTGTCACATTTGTTTTTCTCCCAGATCATTCAGTGCTAACAGACATCCATTCCACCTCACTCATGATTCACTGTTCTTCAACAAGAGATACTAAGCCATTAAAATGAAGAATTCAGGAATGCTGATCTACTGCAGAAATAGATTTATGGTTCTGCTCTCAGACACCAAAATATACTGAGCTGAGAAACACCAAGTGACTCAGCCACAGCTTGGACTGCAGTTAAGATGCTTTTCGATCGTGTTTGCCTAAAACGAAATAGTACTTCAATTATTTTGCCTTGGTACTCCAGCTCACTAATGATCACTTGAAAATAATCCTACAACACAGATAAGAAATACTTGTTTCTGACAGGGCATTGTCACTGGGCTCTCTTGTAATGGAGTAGACAGAGGGTTACACATCACTCGTTGCTTAATCTCACACTGGTCAATGGTCAAAGAACTCACAGCATGACAGACACAGACAAAGAGGCATTTTGACAGATTGCCTTATCAAAAATGGTGACCTGATTGCATATATTGAATTCTGATTTTTTTTGTTTTTAAAAGAGGTGGAATAGAGAAGGTGGATGACAGCAGGACTATGAGACTTACCCATTTTGATTCCCTCCCATACCCCCTCCACAGAGCTTCACTACTGCTCAGGGGTGAGGCTGAACACAGTGGTTTACTGGCTGAGTAACCTGCTCTGCAGTCTGCACAGCCTGTCAGTGGGGTGGCAGGTTGATTTTAGGACTGTCCAGCTGAATTAACAAAGAAGAGGGATTTATTGACTTAATGAAGGTGAGCCAAAAGATGACAGATTCTGTATTTGGGCCCTGCTAGTTCTGGTGGGTTTCTGTCCTACATATTTATGTACAAATCTAATGTGTATTAAATGACCACAGAGGAACTTCAGGCTTACTTTCATCCCTCCATTTCAGTGCTGTGCAGTGCTGAGGATGTTAAGCTTTTACTGGTAATTGTTGTTAGCCTTGGGCTCTTGTCTAACTCCCAGGAGCAGCTCAGTATTTCACATTTCTGCTTCTTTAACCTGGTACCAAAGTAAGGTTTACCAACAGCAGAACTGTTCAGGTTACATACCGATTTATAGTATTATAAGCACACAATAGGAAAATGTCAGTGTCAGAAGTAAGGCAGCGTTCATGAAAATGCCCATGTTTGCTTCCAGACATCAGTAGTTACCTCTGTTACTCAGTAGAGAAAGAAAGTATGGAATATAAGACATAATGCTGTGCTCTGAACTTTTAAGCACTGAATGTGATGGCAGCTATTTTTGTAAGTGTAGGAGCCCATGCAAAGAGAATATGGTGACAGAAGAGTGACAAACAAAAAAACAAGCAGACAAAAATAGTAATTTTCTCCAACTAAACACAGTTTACTCCTATGCCTGTCTCCTTCTCCCTGCCTTCACTCTTCTTTTTGACCTTTTAACTTATTCTAAATTGAGTACATTAGCCATGAGATCTACGCCTGTCTGTCAAGAGCCTGATTTTCCTTTTAAATCTCCTCTGCTCCAGGATCTGTTATTTCTCGCCTTTCTCCTCTCGTCTTGGAATTCTGCTACCTCTCTGCAACTTTCCACTTTTTTATATTTTCACCATCAACTAATTCTTTTGCTTTTTGTAATCTTTTTTTAACTGGTTCTTTCTTCTTCTTCTCTGTTCTGCCTGTCAGATGTCTTTTTTCCCCATGCCTGCCTGTCTCTCTCTGCCTCCACACACTCCATCACATATGCAGGTTTGACACACTCACTCTTTCTCTCTGCTATGTCATCCAGTGCCAGCTGTGAGCTAACAGTTAACTCCTGGTTTTGGTTCTTTGTAAGAACCATGCCACAAAATCATGAGGGAAAACATCAGTGTTAAATACTGCCATTTGCAGAAACACAATATTGTTATAAAGGTCTTTGGCACATGCATAAAACACAACATAAAAAAACATCTGAATCCCCAAGGCAATGGATTTAAGGAACCTCCTGCACTGTGCCACCAAAGTGACCCCAAGTAAGTAATGCTGTGAAGAACAGGAGCTTCCACCCCAGCCCACTTCACTGCCGGAGAGACCTGCTGCATCTCTGCTGCAAAGGCTCTGATGGCTCCAGATGCCTCCAGAGATTCAGCCACCAGATACACTCCACAGGTCCAAGTAAATGCTCAGCAACTTTTCCACAAACACGTCCTCATCCCGATTCCTGTGCTTTTGGTTTTGTTCTGCAGACCTCACCTTCAAGCCACTCTCCTCTGCAGAGGACAGAGACACTGTCTTCAACACCTCTGCTTCTGGCAGGGTAAGGAGTGGAAGCAACAAACTCCAAAGGGATGACCTCAGAGTTCTCCATGGGGATGAAGACGACTGGACTGACAAAGTTTAAGAGTTAAATCCTGGCTTATGAAATTTAAAGGAGTTAAAAGAAGGCTGGGAAAGTAGAGATCTGTTCTGGATACAAAAGATGCCTCTGCATTAATATATTTATCTTTTTTGTTAACAGCTGTTATTTTAACATCAGTATTACTGCCTGGACTGCTTTTTCAGTAAAAAAGATGCTGCTGTGTAGGCAAACGCTCTTCCAACAGCACAAAGCTGTAGATATGACACTGTTTTTGTTCAGAACTGTCTTTTTAATGCCACTCCTCAGCCATAAGCGGTTCAAATCCGTATTTCTGCAACAGAATATGAAATGGATGTAGCTAAACTTGCGTCAATCAAACCTCCAATTCCAGAAGGATCCAGCCTGTATCACAGGGGTTTTTACTGGCTGGTAAACATGGCACTTGCAATTCAACATTTTCAACCTCAAATTTTCTCCTTTGACTCTACTACTGGATATTCAGTGCCTACTGTGTTGAACTGAATCCAAGCAGCCCTTATCAATATGTTGCCATCTCTGAATTCGTAGGCTGTTAAAACGAAAATGTTTTACTACATTGCCTTGCTGAAGAGAAATAGAGAAATTCTGAAATGTAGATCCAAACCATTTCAGCATGCTTTCTTAAAAAAAAAAAAAAAAAAAGAAAAGAAAATCCAAATGAAAATAATTTGCTTTGTTTCACTGCTTGCTTTAGAAAACTCCAATTTTGAACTCTGGGTTTAATTCATCAATTTAAGGAAATTAATGCAAAATCTAGCCCCTCTGTGTGGTTTTGGAAACCACGGCTAGGAGACTGTACGTTTAAGAGGCAGGCTAGGATCAAAAGCTTTTTATCTTTACTGTTAACTCATTTTAATCCTCTGGCAAAAAAAGACATCCTGGCTGTGTAGTGGCCTGTGTAAAATGAAATAATGAAATCAGCGCAGCTCCAGCTAGCACCACCATGTCTGACATTTCAAACACCACAACATTTCAAATAAGCTGGCAAATTCTTCCACAGAGAGAAAGGACTTTAATGGCCACAGAGGAGGAATGAAATCTCATCTCAAAGGACAACCTTCCCTTTTAGGCACCGCTGGAGAGTAAAATCCTGACATGGGGATTCTGTACAACACTTGGAGAGGCATCAATTTTGTGGGAATTTTGCAGATCGTCCTTGCCAAGATCAATCCACTGAGTGTCTTTCATAAACCTTATGTCCACCATTAATACATTCACATTCCACTTTAAGGAGCTGCAAATGGACACGTTGTAGGCAGGATCAAAGAAGCTCCTTCCTCTCATGCTTCCTTATTTTTTTCCTAAGGAATTGAAAAACAAAAAAACGTGGAGCAAAATAACCTACAACAGTCTTTAAAAACTAGCTGCTATCTGGAGGGAAGACTCTAAGGAGCAAGTAACATCATCTAGAATTGTCTGCAGAGCTGAAAGAAAATAATTTTCATTCACCTGTACCTTCTCTCTCAGAATATCACCAAAGATACACTGGCTGGACCTGTCGGGTCCCACACACCACGTCTGCCTGTCCCACTACCTTCTGAAGCCAGTCCTGCCCAAACACTCCCCTTGCTCTGGCACCCAGCCCCCACACAGCAGTGCTACTTCTGTTTCCCACGTGCCAGGTGATGCCTGCTCAGCTTGGTTTGCTATTTTGTGAGGTTCAAGAGAAAAGAGGCTCTGCTGTAGTCAGCAGCAAGGGTAAGTATGTTTTTTAGCCCGGCCCTACACTCAATGAAGTCCTGTTAGAAAGACAATTGCCCTTGCTGGGCATGCCCTGACAGAGTACCATCAAAATTGTGTCCACCCTGTCTCTTAGAGCGTCCCAATGTCTTCCAGAACCACGGTCTCTAATAAAACCACAGCATCAGGCAGTCATGCAAAATGCTGCCCTGTCTCCTTTGAATCTCTCCATCGGTGTCTTTGCTGCTGCAGCCCTGAGCTAGGGGAAGGCAGTGAAGCCCATCCACACAGTCAGTTATTGAAGGGTAACCCAGGCAGCGCTAAAAGGCGGTAACATCTTGGCAGATGGCAACGCAAGAAGCCATTTGAACTTCTGTACCTTCCCCTCTGTCATCTGACAGTTACATTGCCAGAAGGAAGTGCAACTACCGAGGCACACCATGCTCCATCAGCCGCGAAATGGGACAGAAACATCACTGCCAGAAACTGAGAAGGATGAAATATCCAAACAGAGGGATGGGACCATCATTGTGACGGTGCCATACTACTGTTCGCACAGGCAAACAGAGACGCAGTGAAGAGAATTAAAGGCAAGACTGAAAGATTTTCTTGAGAATACACAATGAACCAACACTCCAAGCACCAGAAAAAGACATACCTACTGAAGAGAGAATAGAAAGAAAATTTTTCCTGAATGGCAGAAACACAACAGGTAAGGACAGGTAAAGTACATGCACCCTATACAAACGACACATTGTTTCTGCTAAAACAGCATTTTATTCACCTCTGCCTGGGAAGCACTGACTGCAATATAATGGAAATTAAAGAAGGGATGAAAACAAACATATTTCCTAATGCACAGTGCATCATGAAAGTCAAATCCTGTTAAGCCCTGACTGTTGAAGTAATCCTTACTCATGCAAAAAATCCCAATTAATTCATCAGGGAAAAATGCAGTATTAGCCTAAAAATCTGAAAACCAGCTGAATCTAAATGCCTTTTTCACATGAGGCCAATGTTATCCAACCGACTGGATCCTTTAGGACAGTCCATTAACGCTGTGAAGAACATGTTAAGCTCAAAGACACCAAGACTCTGTATCAAGAAACTGAAGCATCAGGGCGTGGCAGCTGAGCTAAACTGGTGTTTACTGAAATAAAGCCGTCTCCTTCCTTTCCTGCTTGGAACAAACAAAAACCCACAACATAAACTGTAACCTTTGCTCAAAAGGCTTTCTTCAAGGGCAAGTGATTCCTTATATATAGGTCACCATTTGACTTCTTCAGAGGGAAAAAACCAATAGAGGCAGCAGCAACTATATATTTCAATGTAAGGAATGGATTTCACTTCGTGCCTGAAATGTTTGCACAGTGTCCTCAAAAAAACCAACGTGGGAAACAAGAAAACATGCTGCAATGAGCCATGTGAGACTGTGCACAATCAAATTACAGGAGGTAGCATTTTCCAGCGGTTCGAATCACAAGACGTTGGTTCTATTTTGGGATGTACCTGCCTTACTGTTTGACCTTGGATAATAAATGACAGGCACTCTCTCTGGGCATCCCTTCCCTCATTTGTAAAAGGATGCAGAGTCTGGTCTGGGAATGTACTAATTAAAATAATTCTGTATTAGATGGGAATATTTTTTAAAGGACACAAATTTCGTTCAAGCATGAGTACATATAGACTAGAAATCACTGTAGTTTTCCTCATTAAGGAGCTAAATATTTCAATCAAAAGTTTTATTTTTTGTTAAATTTTTTTTAAAAAATTGTTTTATTAACACAGCAGTTTATTTTATTGCTTGCACTACGCATTAAAAATTACTAAGTACTGACAGAACAAACAATACTGTAGAAGGACATTTGCTTACCAAAGCAAACATCAGCAAGGAGACACAGAATATTTCATTTGCAAATTAACCCTCCCATGGTTGCAGTTAACCCTCATGCTAAATACATTCCACAATAATTTCCCTTTGCCTATCTGTGGGGACGTTTAACTCTTTACAGCTGCATTAAATATAATTTTTCACCAAGCAAGCAGAGAGTTTTCCCCTTCCTCATACTGCCTGTAAGAGGTGTTTGCACCTACTCTCCAACTGTTCAGCGATTGTTCTCAAGGACGTAAGAGAAATGGATAAAGGAATTAAATGAAGCAGCAGAGTGCAGGGTGCCACCTCATTCAGCTGGTATGTCACGATACCACCATAAGCACTGACATCAGTATCACACACACTCCCCCAGAGCAAACTGAACTAAGAGGGACGGCTTATTTCTCCATAAGAAACCATCCCCTCAGGCTGGCACTGTCTCACGTTGCACATAGGACTGCAAAACTTTCCTCTCATAGAAAATGCTGTCAGAACGAAAAGTTTGGTTATGTTATGATTACAAACAACATAACCATGTGTATGGTTATGATTGTCAGGCGGTTCCATACAAAGAAACAGCACGGCCTGGTATGCTACTTTAAATGCCGAGGGGTGTAAGAATTCTTGTTCAAGGCAATCACAGTATTTAAGTGACTTAACATTCTCCTACTCTGGATACCTTCGAGCCTCCTGAGACCTCCAGTAAGTGAATTTGCTCGGACTCCAACTGCGGTGACTGGCATTTGATGGGGCAGAGCCACTTTTTTTTTACATAATTTATTTACTTGTAAATAAATGTTGCTTTCTCTCGTGGGAGGAAAGAAAGCCAGAAGCATATGAACTTGCACATCAGTGATTAACAGAGGAAACACAGATTGAACCTGACAAGAGGACAGGAACAAAAATTTACCAACTGCCTGCTCAGATACCACATTGACCACTTGGTAACAAACACCACAGCAAACAGAATTAGTTGCAATAGATAATGTGCCGTGGTCGGTGGCAGCCCTGAACTGTCAGCACTGATAATGCCAATATCCTGGGGTAAAGTCCTGACTACTGAAACCAACGGCGTGTTGAACCATAACCACATCTCGCGCTTCCAGCAAAAAGAAAACCAAAAAAACCAAAAAACAGCTCTCATTCATGAAAGCACGAAAATACACGGCCAGATTTTCAAAAGTCTGTATGCTGGGGGTTAGCAAGACCAAGTGCCTCTGAAAATCTGGTTCCTTGCACGCAAATTACAGCACAGCATCGCTTAGTATTGTATACCCAACACTGCTCCTTTTCTTACCCACTTCACCTTACGGCAATACTCTTGGGAAGCCCAGGGTGGCTCCTGCCAAGTAATTCACCTCCTGGCAACCAACAGTTGATGCTCTCGGCGTGCCCCGGGATGCAGCGCTCCGCTCCGGAGCCCGGCAGGGGGACCCCATCCCGCCCTGCCCGTGCTCCCGCTCCGTCCGGCCAAACCCACATCTTTTGATTTCAGGGGGGAACACCTGCTAGAGGAAGCCCTCTCCTCCAGGGGGATCGGCCCCTCCAAAGTGCAAACTGCGAAAAGGGCCTTTCCCCCCACGCCGTTTTAATCCCGTGGAGAGCCGCGGCCCCGCTGCATCCCCCTCCACCGCCGGCCAGACCCGAGGGCACTGTCCCGCCTCGGCAGCACCGCGGACAGCCGGTCGGAGGGATCGCCGCCAGCTCCCCGACGGTCCCCCCGGCGATGCCCCGCCGCCCCCCGGGTCACCCTCACCTCCATGCCCAGCCGCTGCTTCAGCACCAGCGCGGCGCACAGGTACCCGGCGCGGCCCACGAAGAGCTCGTCGGAGCCGCACTCGAGGAAGGAGAGCGGGGCGCAGACCTCACTGAGCTCCCTGAACTTGCCGAGCGGCCGGGCGAAGTCGGGCAGCCCCAGGGCGCGGTAGACCAGCGTCGCCACCGCGTACACCCCGGCGCCGCCCAGCAGGAACGCGGCGCGGGTGTCGGCGTCGGCCTCCCCGCATCCCTCCTGGTACCGCAGACACGCGTCCACGACGCGGCGGGCGGCCCGCAGGTACGAGTCCCGCGACGGGGCGAACAGCGGGCACTGCGCGACGTGGTACAACATGTAGGCCACGCCGGCCACGCCGCCGTACAGCCCTCCCGGGCACCCACGGGGGCCGCCCAGGGGTGGCAGCTCCCGCAGGATGCGCTCGATGGTGGCCGTCACCAGCGGCACCGCAGCATCCCTGTCCGGCGCCGCCGCCGGGCTGCCCGGGTAGTCATCGAAGCGATTGGCGAAGCAGCGCTGGTTCTCCATGGCCCCGCTCTGCGCAGCGGGGAGAGCCGGGCGGGGGATGCCGGCGGAGGGGGCGGAGGGAGCGAGGGGGAGGTGGGAAGGGNGACCGAGGAGAAGCGGGGGTGATGCCGGGTGGGATGCGCGACCCTGGGAGAGGCGGCAGTGCCGACCGAGTAGCGACGGGGGTGATGCCGGGTGGGATCCGCGACCCTGGGAGAGGCGGCACTGCCGAGGCGAGGTCGGGGTGATGCCGGGTGGGAGTCCCGGCAGTGCTGGGGACGGGTCTGGCACAGGGGGGTCTAACACAGGGGGGTCTGGCACAAGGGGGTCTGGCACAGGGCGGGTCTGACCGCCTTCCCCCCATCCCGATGCCTCCAGCCGCGCACCTCGCTCGCCGCCGCCCCACCTGCGCTCGGCGAACGCTGCCCCGGAATGTCGCCCGAGTTGGCTGTGACCGACCCGGATCTCCGGACGGCCAAGCTGAGCCACGAGAGAGGCAGGGTCTGGCGTCCCCCTCGCCCTGCCG
This sequence comes from Formicarius rufipectus, assembly GCA_013399695.1. Taxonomy (NCBI): domain Eukaryota; kingdom Metazoa; phylum Chordata; class Aves; order Passeriformes; family Formicariidae; genus Formicarius; species Formicarius rufipectus. Next base: position 182,455 of record VXAU01005470.1, on the reverse strand, counting down.
TGCGGATCGTCCTTCACAGAAAGAAGCCCCTGCTGCACCTTTCGTTGATCTGTCGGCGCATCCCCGAGAAAGGGGGTTAATCGGGTTTTTCAGTCTCCTCCGCCCTGCTATTGCCAAGGATGCTGCCATTGGGCTCAGGGATGAGTTCTGGGTCAGCAGGAGTCATCCAGGGGCAGGAAGGGTGGCCCGAGAGCTGCTGAGTTATTCCTGGCTGTGGAATGGTCCCTCGGGGGCTGCTGCAGCCAAAGCTGAAAGATGTAGCCAAATCCAAACGCGGGCAGCCCGAGGCCACTCTGCATGGGACGCTGAGCAAGTCCCCCACAGATCAGCAGTGGCACAAGGCCATCTTTGGCCCCTTTCCTTCATACATGAGCCAAGCAGAGCTTATGAGGAATAGAAAATTTAGGTCACTGAGTAGATTCCAGTTAAAAGAAAGGGGAAAAAAATAAGGAAAATCTTGAAGCAGATGCTAAGAACAACTCCTTCACGATACAAATACACAGTTATCACATCTTACCCTGATGATGTGAACTTGTGCAGCACAAGCATATTTGTCATCAAAAATCCTTGATTTATGGGCACTGGAGATGTAGCCTCAGTAACTGACGGCCTTCCCAAAGGAAGGTGGAAGGAGCAGCTTGCTGGAAGCTCCAGCCAGTAGCCAGCAGTGGGCACAGCAGCAGCAAGAGCCAAAACACTGTCCTTTAGCTGTTGAAAGACCTTTCTAGAGTGTGTCTGGCTTCTTTCAGCCTCATACTGGATGTTTTAGCTCTCTTCCTGCCTCCCCCACAAAAGTATCTTCAGCACTGTGCAGCTCTTCACTTGCACTTTCACACCCATATTTTGATTCAACTCATCTGTCCTTTCACTTTCCTTCCTTTTTATGGGGTTTATGACCTGGTCAGAGACATTTGCTTTCACCCTCTGATTTTGGTTTCTATACTTTGCTTCAGTGCTTTTTTTGCCATGTTTAAATTCCAGATACCCACCCACTAGTCAGGGTTTCTATGGTGTTGCTTTTAGCCCCATTATTAATCATATTCACAGCTGTACCATGTGTTGTTTCTACCACCCAGATCTTGGTAATCTGGAGCACTGAAATGTGAAAATGTCCCACCAATAGATAGAACATCTCATTCATACATTATTTACTGTCATAGACCGGCTCCTGTTGGCCCATTGGTAGAGTTCAGGGTGTAGCTAAGGATTTTTCAGGATAATTTGTGTTGGTGTATAGAAATGTGCTCCCTAAATGCCCTTCTAAGTGTAAATTCAGGACTTTTATTTTTCATTCTGACACCATTTATTCCACATTTTGTGGAGGCTCACTTCATATTTTTAGTATTCTTTTAAAATTAAAAGGCCTGGTATTTTCCTTCAGTGTTCTGGAGTTGGAGATGTTTCAGATGTAGTCTTTACTGTTGATGTGAAGGAATCCTCTCACTGGAGGTGCTTGTCTCCTTGCATTGAACGTAATGAGAGAGTTACCTGGGCACATGCACCTCTCTTTGAGAACCTCAGCAAGGGGAAATTGACCTCTGGCAGTTTCAGCAGCAAAGGCTTTAAGAAAAATACAGAGTTTATAAGAAAATCAGTTGGGTTAGCAACATTTTTCTACATGAGTGTCAAATAAGAGTGCTATGGTATTTTCCAAAAGGGAGTCAGTAATGACATGCCAAAAAGGAACACTTTCTGTGCTCTGGAGAGTCTTTTGTTGAAATGAAGAGAGCTTAGCCACTACAGGGTTAGCAAGTGTCACTCAGCAATCAAGCAAAAAATGAGAGTGACAGTTTCTGCTATACTTCTTTTGTATGAGTAGAAACCACCAAAGTCAAAAGGAGAGGTGCATTAAAAACCTCACATGTTTCTTTTAGCTGTAAAACCCCCAAATTTTAAACTACTCAGGTTTTCATGTTGTACATGAAAAGTTTCATGTACAAAAGTTTCATGTTTTTGGATGGGCTGTGTTCTGTATTGTTTTCTCTCAAACAAGCACAGATGCAGTCCTGATTCAAATGGAAGAGGAGAAGGGCTGATTATCTAGTGTACATCATGTGACTCTCAGCAGATCATCTGAAATTTGCCCTTCTCTTGGGTTTCAGAGTAAATGTGGGCCTCTAGCATATGCCTTCAGTTTGAGAAATATGTGATTTGCCCCCTCTCCACTGCACTGCTGCAGCTCCCTGGTTTGTGCTCTCTGGGCATGCCATGACTCCTCTTTGTAAATCTGATACCACAAGGCCAGGAGTGGGAAAAAAGTTATGGATTGTACAAGGAAGGGATATGATACTGGTGTGGGGGGTGAAGGAGGGAGCTGAAGCCTCAAAGCTGTTTGTTCTGTTTTAGTAAATCCACCATTATACAACACATATTCTGGAGATTTTCTTGTTTCATATTGATAAAATGTCTAATCATAAAATGATTCATGTTGGGAGGAACTTTAAGATCTAGTCCCACTGTGCTTAGAGTAGGGCTTATTGGTGTACTTGTTCATGTTCACTTTCCCTTGTTTATTTACAGATTCCTTCAGGGAATCTCTGCCATCTGATATTTCCAACAGAGCACAATAGCCTGTCTTTAGTTGTCGTGTGGGGACTGGAGGCATCTCCTAACAAATGTCTTATGGGGTAGTCTGTCATTTGTCTTGTATGCTTTTTACTGATGCCACAATTTTGCATGTCTTCAGGATTTTTGGGTGCCCACATGGTTGCCAGTTTCATTCTTGCCCAATGTTCCACATCTCTCTGGAGCTGAAGGTGGAACACTGAGCTCCAAACACAGGCTGAGCTTCAGGAACAGAAGTGTCTGAAGGTGTGTGAACACATTAGCAGGGTTGTGCTAGAGGGTCTTCATCCTGGTTTGAGCACACCACTATTAAATTCAAAATCACTTCCCACCCTACCTATTCAAATCAACCATCAGGACCCTTTACTGCCCAGTGCTGCTCTTCTCCACTGAGAGTTTTGCCACTGCAGGTCAGCTTTGCAGTTTGCTCCTCTCCCTGCCTGGTTGGGCTTTGTCCTGAGAACTGACACTCCTGTCTGAGGTGCTCTGGGGTTTGCAGGGTCCCTCCTATCCCAGCCCTGTTGTCAGTTCACATTTGATGGCCAGCTGGCCCTTGGGCATTTGGCAGACAGGAGTGAATTAGGCAGAGCTGTTTCATGTCCACATGAGAACAGAAGTACCTGTATTTTCAGTGTTCTCTGTTGAGGGCTCTTGAAGAGGAAATTCTCTCTGCACTGCAGAGACCATGGTAGTCACCAAAATACAGAGGAGTCTGATTGAGAGTTAAGCACTGGAGGCAGCCCCAAGGGTTTCACAGCATTGTCATTCAGTTGCCACACTGCCCCGGTAGTTTCTGGTTGCTCAGGATATTCTGGTTTCTTCCCATAAGCATCTGTTTTCATTTCCTAGGTTGCAGTACCCTGTTCTGTGTAGATTCCACTTACAAAGCTGCACAAAAGGGTTTGTGCTTTTTGTTCTGTGATAATTGATTGACAGTGATTTGAAGACTGAAAATGAAGTCCTTCTTGGAGTTGCACAATGGAATGTCTTCCTAAGTCAACCTTTTTTCAGCTACTTGTGTATAGCTGATACTACAAACACAATTTCTGCATGAGGTAAGTTTTAGTGCAGGTATTGCCATTTAATTACAATGGAAATCGCACATCAGGTGTGGCTGCCCTGAATTACTTTTTGCTCCAAGGGCACACTGAATTTCTGTTTACTGCTCAGTTTTCATAAAACAGGAGTTTAATTTCTTTGAGACACTGTCTTTATTACCAAATATGGTATCAATTGGCCAACAGATGAGAAATTTCAGGATAGTGAGAAATCCTGAATAGGTACTTGGACAGTCATTCATGATCGTGCAAGCCTTTCTTCCTCAAGACACTAGACTACAATGTTTTTTGGGTTTTTTTGTTGTTTTGGTTTTCCTTTGTATTTATGAGAATGTGCAGAGAACAACTTATAGGTTCTTGTAACAAGATACTGAAAGCATGGGCAGAGGTATTCATTGCTTTCAGAATCAATTTTTATTACACAATATCACATTTTCCATTTAGACATGTCGGCTAATTTTGGTAAGTGTTTCAGCTTAGACAAAAACATAACAACTGTTACAGAGTCTCTGAAGAGAGTTTGGGCCTATTTGTGATGAGTCTATTCAGCTGTTGACAAATGCCAGAGCTTTCTGCAGAGCAGGAGGTTTGAAATTGGGAGCTTTGGCTTACCCAGTAAAAATGCAACTTCATTACAGCATTACCTTGGCCCTATCCTGAGCTTGTTATTGCTGGCATTTGTTCCCTTGGCTCATTCCTACTCACACTAATAGGATGGTGGAACTCCTTCCTGTCTGTCCCAATCCATGGTTTCTTTGTCCAGCAGATTATGTCCATTTTTTCATGTTCAAGGTGATTTCTAATGAACCATGAGTACTCTTGTGTGCTTGGAGAGCAGTAGTTCATCTGCAGTTCTCTGCGTGGTTCTGACATTGCCTAATGGGATAAGGAAGCAAAAAAATCCCACTAGGCACTCTACTGATGATATTAAAACAAAATGGTTGGTTTTCATCTCAATAATTAGTCTCTCAGTACAACATATATTGTAAATTCTAAATTTCCTTAAGTGCAGCTTTTCTACAATAGATGCCAGTGTGATATCCAAGATTTTAATTGTAATATTTTGTGTCACAGCTGGAATTTGGAAGCATTTCAAAGCACAGGAACAAAAATCAATATCAGAAATCAAGGAGTCCATTTTGCTATTGCCTTTGTGCTAGCTCATCTCAGTAACTGCTGTGATGGGAATAATAGATTTCTATTAACAAAAGATGCTTCTACTTGCCAGGGCAGGGACCTCAGCAGTGGGCCCACAGCAGGCAAGGAGGAGAACTGGGGACAGTGACAGGGCCCATGACAGCCCTGGGACCTGGGCACAGCCACAGATACTGAGTAGTGAGCACATTGTTGGGGCTTGAGGCTGGAACACTGAGTCTGATAAGTAAATGTCCTGAGGTCTTAAATACAACTAATGATGATAATGCTAATAATGGTTTTATGTCCTTGGGGAAAGATGGCACCTCCAGAAACAAGTTACCCTTTAATGAAATGCTAAGTAAGTTAGATACATGATAATGGAGATGGAAGATTTCCAAGTTCTGAATCATCAAAACTAGTGCAGTGCTTGATATTTTTAAAATATCAGTCTTGGCCATGGTTATGGAGCAGGTCTACATCTCTTAGCCTGACATATTTGAGGCATTCATAGTGCCAGGTGATATGCTGTGTGTTACAAGACATGTGCACACACACAGTTACACACTTAGAAATACATTATCTAGAAACAAAACCTCTTCCAGGTGTTTTGGAGTTCGATTGGTCGGTTTTTGTTTGTGGTTTTTCTGTGGGTTTTTTGCTTGTTTGTTTGGGGTTTGTGTGTTTGTTTTTTTTTTTCCAAACTAACAAAACCATAAGACAAGGCTGCATTAACAAAAATGAAAACTTTAATGTCAGACTTTCTTGACAACCTGTTTTCAGCATCCCCTAAGGAGTAAGCAGCCTAGGCTTGGGAGCACTGGGTCGTGCAAATTTGCCTGGGTCCAGCTTTGTGCATGTGAGAGTAGCCTAGCCTAGATGCTTTTATGAATCTGCAGAATGCTGACTTCTCCCTGTGGGATGTTGGTATATTATCCCTTACACCTGCACATCTAGGAAAACATAAAATAACCTGACTTTGGATGTATGGTTATTGTCCGCTGAAAGAATGGAACAGCTGGCCTAATTTAAGACATTGAAAATTAATGAGGTTGCTACTCAAGAAAACTGCAGTCTCTCCAGGGTTTGTGGTTTGTTTGTTTGTTGGTTTGGTTTGGTTTTTTGTTTGGTTTTTTGTTTTTGTTTTTGTTGTTTTGTTTGTTTGTTTGTTTTTGTTTGTTTGTTTGTTTGTTTGTTTGTTTGTTTTAATTGACACATTTAAAATCACAATTCTCTGTGTAGGATGACAGAATGACTGAAGTTGGAAGGGACCCCTGGAGGTCATCTGGTCCAAATTCCCTCCCCTGCTCAAACAGGGTCACCTAGAGCCAGTTCCACTGTGTCCAAGTGGTGTGGAGACTGCACAACATCTCTGGACAATCTGTGCCAGGGCTTGGACACCCTCACAATTAAAATGTGTTTCATGATGTTCAGACAGAGCTTTGTGTGTTTCAGTTTGTGTTCTTTGCCTCTTGTCCTGTCGCTGGGCACCTGAGAAGATTCTGGTTCTGTCCTCTTCACACCTTCCCTTCAGGTGTTTCTGTACATTGACAAGCTCCCTCCTTGAGTCTTCTGTTCTCCAGACCAAGCAGTCCCAGCTCTCTCAGCACTTCCTCGTGGGAGAGATGTGTCAGTCCTTTTATAACCTTAGTGACCCTTTGCTGGACTCTCTCCATATCTGTCTTGTACTGGGGAGCCCAGAACCAGACACACAGCTCAAGTATGATTTTTGGTCTGCCCATTTTAAGAATCCATAAAATTCTGTTTGTTGTTTTTTATTTTTTTTTTTTTGTATGTAGATGTTGCAACTAAACTGAAAATAGGTCTCAGAAGAGAAAATAATTTAGGAGTCCAGAGTTAATTCTTAGTAATCCTGAAATAATGCATGGGGCACTTCCTTTTAAATACAGTGATAATTTTGCCTTGGGAATGTGCCAAGAACATTTCAAAATCAATTTCTGCTCCCATTCATTTACAGCTCTTGCACTTATGACACCGTCTGTCTTCATTGCAATGCTATATACCAGTCCGCTGGGATGCATAGAAGCTGTGCTAAACTGGGCTAGATGAAGATCCATCTGTAGCAGTTTGTGTTATTTTGTTTGTAAAGAATCCAAAGGGGAGGTAACAGTCATATTAAATGTATTATACTTATTTTGGGTTTCTTTTACTAGGAGCTTTAAGGGTGGCTTGAAGTTATAAATTAAAATAATATAAAGTATTCTTACTGGACTTTAAACAAAGCTGTTTTGCTTTATTTTTACACCCTCAAATGTGTAAGCCGTGATCAAGGAATTATTTACATTTGGGATTTATCTTCCATGTGTGAATAGTCCCTCATGGCTCTCAGTAAATATTTTCCCAAGGTATTGTGGTCTAAGATTGTTTCAGAACACAGTTAAGCATTTTTGTTTTTCTAGTGTTTAGTTTCAAAATGGCTTTTTTTTTTTTTTTAAGCTGGAGGTAGAGGATATATAAAAATAATTCATGCCTTCATGAATTATTCAGGAAAACATTCTAGTTGATAAGACAAAGTGTTCAGGTACTAAGGTATACATTTTGATGGGATATTACAAAATTAGGCTGTGATTCAATAAAACCTGGGTCAGAAGTATTGCTCACATACTTGATACAAAAAGCTCATGCTTGAGTGGATCAGACCTATACTGCTCTGGCACAGGATTTTCCCCTTCCAGCTTTCTGTAAATTGAGATTTCTCTGAAGTAAGCAGAATTAAGGCTGTTAAAGGGCTTTTTAAGCCACTTAAGTCTCTACAAAGTGACACTAGTGAATGACAGAATAAAACTGCTGCCTTTCCATGCAAACATGGTTATTAGAAGTGCTCTGTGTAAGCCAGATGATTCAAAATCATTAGTGAGAAAGGCAGTGTGAATAAAGAAAATTATATAGATGTACAAACTTAAATTATGTATATATGTATAAGCTCATGTTTCAAATTTGAAAATAAAACTTGCTGTGATGACTCTGAAAATAATTTTAAAATGGAACCCCTCCTTTCTCTCATTATTACCTGTATTATTTGCACCTCATCAAAACAAACAAACAAAAAGTCCAGTTATACCTGTGCATTTACTGCTTGATTTGTTTGCTGGATTCCACGCTGCTGTTTGTAAAGCTGGCCTTTTTCATGTCACAGCATTGTTTTCAGCATTTGTGTAAAGAAGTTCAATATAACTTCTCAGAGTCACAACTACTTTAGAAGAATTCACCTGTGTTTGCCACCTTCTTTTGCTGCCTCTCCTTTCTTCTCTATTCCCCTCTGTCAGAGTCAAATTATGAAACAAAGCCATCAGCTCTCCAGGGTCAGGTGTTAATACACAGTTTGATGAAATGCCTTTTCTTTGAAAAGGGCTCCATCAGTGAAAGGCAGTGACAACTTTGTGCTTGGAAGTGCAGCTGCTGATGCTGTCGAGGCTGCACTGGATGGCTTTTCTGGATGCCCCACATTTGGATGCTTGTTATTCAATGCACAGTGATTTTCACAGATGTCGCTGCTTGTTACCTGCTGTGGAGGAATTAAACCTCTGCCTGTTAGCCAGAGTACAAACTGTTCCCTCCTTTTCATGTCACTTTGCCTCCCAGCCTACGCTGGCTCTGAGGCTCTAAGGCTCACACTGGGGTACCTGGTCACATGTTCCCATAGTCACCTTTAGATTTAGGTACTGTTGTCTTCAGGAGATGGAGTTAAGTTTCAGATTTTTCTTCTGATTACAGCAGCCATGTCTCAGTAGGAGATCAGCCTGATGTTTTCAGTGGGCTTGACTCCCATTTGCATTCAGGTCCTGGATTCGTGTTTGCATCAAGGTCCTATCCTTGCATGATGTTTCCTGGAGCTGTTTCTGGATCAGCATTGGCTGTCACTCCAGTTGCTGTTCACTGCTTGGGTAGTTAAAAGAAATGGAAAACTAGTATATCTGACCTCTTTATGCACAGGAATATTCCAGTGGCATTCTCCCCACCATTGCCACAGAGAAAATTTCTGGGTGAGAGGGGACATGTTCCAAGCATTTTATGGCCCAGTGATGACCTCTTCCTAAAATAGCACCTAAAGGCCAGTAACTGCTGGAACAAGTAATGAACCTCCTACTCTTCCACCCACATATCCCTGGGACACACGTCCTGGAGAGCATGGACACTCACAGCTCACAGGCTGCAAGTGGTACTCAGGCAATGTTTTGCTGCTAACATTTTGCTAACATTTTGCTGCTAACAGGATCCTTGGATCCTGTTCTTCACCTTATGGCCCACAGGCATGACTGTTAAACATTTGAGGTTAGAACAGAGGATTACAAGTGTTTGTAACGTTTGTTAGCTCATTGTAGGTCTCACTTTAACCCTTGTCTGAAAATGAAGATTTCTGAAAAGCCATCTCTGTCTCCAGCTTGCCACAAAGACCAGACAAGTTCTGTAAAAGGTGGCTTGCCAGGTGGAATTCCTTTAATCACCAAAAACTCTCTCTGCCCTGCTTTGTTAAAAGTTTGCCCTTTCTGGTGCCTGCCTTGCAGGCCCAGAAAGCTCATTTTTAATCCTCACATAAAGTTCCAAGCAGAAGATGGGCAGGCACTCTGTTCACTTGCCAGAAGGGTTAGTACAGGAGTCAGGAAAGTGTGCTGTGAAGTGCCACTGCCTCGCTCAGTTTATTTTCTCCTCCCTTGTCCTTTAGGCTGGAAAAATAAGGAATGGCAGCTGGAGCAGCTGTTTCTGGAGGTCGGCTGCATCCAGTAAGAAAGAAAACATGGTAAAGCATGGTAAACAAGGGAAATACAGCCACAGGCAGAGGCTGTGTGACAGGAGCCAAGTGCTTTCATGTCACACTCAGTGTGTGAGCCTTGACAGGTCTTTCATATCAGAGGCACAAGAATCATGTGTGGTTTTGGATCCTGTCCCTTATGGCAGCATAACCAGGATTAAAGACTTGAGATTAAGCCCATTTATTTTAAAGGAATTGAAAAGATGCTTCCTTCTTCCAGCACTTTCTCCTCTGCGTAGGTTGCGTTTTTATGATGTTAGGAATTAGTAAGAGTACTATTACTTCCAGCTTGTGACATAACTGAGATAAGAATTCATAATGCATTTGGAACAAACAACTCCCTGTTTCTGAAAATAAGATCAGTTGTGTGATTAAAACACACTCAATTGAATTTGAAGCTTCAGGCACTGCGGTTAAACAAACACATCTCTAATCAGCAAATTATGTCCTTTCAAGGAACATTATAATTTAAAACGGAGAAATTACTTTAAAACGGTCTTCTCCGGTGAACAAATGATTATGCAGCAATATTTGAGTAGTCATATATAGCGTCTTTTAAAGGGAATTCACGGAGATTTCCCAGTTCGACTTGCGCAGAGGTCAGTGCTCAGGCTCTGGTGCAAGGGGGACCCCTGGCGGGACGTGCCCGCAGTGCTGCGGGATTCCTCAAGGGCTCATGGAAAATCCTCGGATCCTCGGATCCTGGCGAAATCCCGACTGTTCTGGTCGAAGTTGGCGGGCGGTTGGAGTATTTATAACATTGGCCTCGGGGACTTAGAGAACTGGAAGAGAGCAGGGAAAAGAAGGCAACAAAGAGGGGGAAAAAAGATGATTTGCCTGATATTTTATGCTTCTCTTTGACATTTGCACACTCAAGTGATTTCATATAATGTTTACAAGTTCACAGAAGCACTGAATCTTTAGGGTGGAAGGGACCTGTGGAGTTCACCTGATCCAACACCCCTATCAAGGCAGGGGACCTGGAGCAGGTGACATAGGAATGTGTCCAGGTTTGAATGTCTTCAGATGGGGAGGCTCCATGACCTCCCTCATGCTGAGGAGGAACTTCTTGTGTTTTTGTGGTTTTGCCTTTATTCCTTGTCCTGTCTCTAGTCACCACTGAAAAAGAGTCTGGCACCACCCTCTTGAGACCCACATTTGATATTCTTAAATGTATTGATGAGATCCCCTCTCAGCCTTCTCCAGAGTGAACAGGCTCAGGTCCCTCAGTCTCTCCTCATAAGAGTGATGCTCCTCACCCCTCATCATCTTTGTGGCCTCTGCTGGACCCTCTCCTGTAGCTCCTTGTCTTTCTTGTACTGAGGAGCCCAGAACTGAACAGAGCATCCAGATGTGGCCTCGCTAGGGCTGAGTAGAGGGGGAAGATCACCTTCCTTGGCCTGCTGGCCACACTCCTCCTGATGCACCCCAGGGTACCACTGGCCTTCCCGGTCCCCAGAGCACACTGCTGGCTCGTAGTCAAATTGTCATCCACCACGACCCCCACGACTAGAGGGCAGAGCTGCTCTTTAGCAGGTCAGCCCCAACCTGTACTGGTACTTGGGGTTATTCCTCCCCAGGTTCAGGACTCTACACTTGTCCTTGTTGAAGTTCATCAATCATCTTTGCCCAACTCTGCAGCCAATCATGGTCCCACTGAATGGAAGCACAGTCTTTATGTGTATCAGCCACTCCCCTCAGCTTCATATCATTGGCAAACTTTGTTAGGGAACATTCTATCCCTTTGTCCAGGCTTCTCTGTTATTCTTTCCTTTGAAGAATTTTAATTAAAGGTCCCTATAGGCCTTTGGGGGTTCACTTGGTGGGACCACCCTCTCAAAAGGAACAGCCCGAGGAGAAGCAGCAAGACCCCATAATGGAACTACTGATTTCAGCAGCATCTTTTGAAGCCAGTTCAGAGGTGTTCTGGGACATGGGAAAGGACACAGGCGGGAGGAGATGACAAGAACACCAGGAGCAGAGAAGACAGGGAGGTGCTGAGCACCTAAGCACAAGAGTATCCACTACAAATGTAAATTGGAGCACAAACTTCATGTCTCTGGTAAAGAGGGGAGAGGGAGCCAAAGGCTACTAACCCTCAACATAGTCTTGCCTGGACACCCACAGACAGAGCATCGCTCAAAACAAACAAACCATTTTAGTAACATGTACAAAGGTAAATCCCTCCCGTGCCTCCTGGTAGAGAGAGCATCAGGACTGGGAGCAGGGGCAGAGGCTGCACAGGCAGCAGGATCTGGCTCTTGGGGGCCTCATCAGGCAGCAGAGGAGGAAGCACAGCACGTTCTCCAGCAGGTGCTCCACGTGGCTGCAGGAGTGTCTCACTGGCAGACTCAGCAGGGCTCCCAGCTCTGGTGGAAAAAGGGCACACTGGTTGGTCTCAGGGCCATGAGCAGCAGGTGGTCCATGATGTTGTCCCTGAGGACACTCAGGGCACTGTAGGTGCTGCCTGTTCTCATGGCTGGATGCAGAGTTGTTCTTGGGAAGGGCTTGGCAAGGGCACTGGAAGGCCTTACCTTATCCAGGGGCTTGAGTGGCACAGAGGTCTGGTTTATCTTCCCGATCCTCCTCCTCTCTCTGCTCCTGGGCACTGCTGGATGTTTCCCACTGGCTGCAGCTGCCAGAGCTCCCCTGCCTGGGCAGCCAGTAGAACCCATAGAGCACAAGGAGGAGCTCAGCAAAGGCCCAGAACCACCACTGCTGGCAGGCAGAGAGGAGCACGCTTTCCTGGCTGAGTCTGCTCTGCTCCTGGATCCTCTTCCCCATCTCCTGCAACCAAATCATCTCCTGCTTCCGCTGTTCCTCGTGCTGCCTCAGCAGCTCTTCCGTGACCTTCACTGACTGGTCATCCATCAGCAGCATGACTTGTATCACACCCAGCCCAATCAGGACTTTGGTGACAGTCAGGATCATGGCCTGGAGGAGGAGGAGGAGGACAGAAGTGGCTCAGCAGGGCTGGGTGTCAGGGGGATGGCGGCTGTGCTGCCGGATGGGGCATCTGGGGACTTGTCCCCTCTGATGTCACAGGTGCCAGAGCCCCACGGTGACACCCCACCCGGCCAGCCTGGGCTTTGGATGGAACTCGGATGGAACCAGAGAGTTTATGACCTTTGGAAGGAGGGGTAACCACACAGGACAACTACACAGCTGTCGTGAGGTTATACAGGGAGAAAATCAGAAGGGCCAAAGACTGATTGGAAGTTAATTTGTCCAGCATTGTAAAAGACTAAAAAATGTTTCTGTAAGTAGATTAGCAAGAAATGGAGTGCTCATGAGAATCTCCAGCCTTTACTGGTTGGGGGGAAACATGGTGACAAAGAAGGAGGAGGAGGAAGATGCTGAGGTACTTAAGGCTTGCCCAAGTAACCTGCTCTGCACCCATGACAAGATGACCTACTTAGTAGATGAGGGAGAGACTGTGAGTCTTGTTTCCCTGGAATTTGGTAAAGCCTTTGACAGTTTCCCACAGCATTCTCCTGGACAATCTAGCTTCTTGTGGCTTGGACAAGTGCCTTCTTGGCTGGGTGAAAAACTGGCTGGACAGTCAGGTCTGAAGGGTGGTGGGGAATGGAGTTACATTCAGGTGCCAAGTGGTCACCAGTGGGGTTCCTCAGGGCTCAGCCTTGGGGCCAGTTCTGTATGAGGAGCAACTGAGGGAGCTGAGGTTGTTTAGCCTGGAGAAACAGGGGCTTGGGAGAGACCTTATTGCTCTCTTCAGCCACCTGAAAGGAGGTTTTGGGCAGGTGGGGTGTGATATCTTCTCCCAGGTAACCAGTGGCTGGACAAAAGGAAATGGCCTCAAGTTGTGGCAAGGAGAGGTTTTGATTGAGTTTCAGGAAAAGTTTCTTCACTGAAAGCATTGTCAAGAATTGGAACAAAATGCCATGGGGAATTGCTGATTCACTATCCCTGGAGGTATTTAAAATGCATGGTGTTTCATTTAGGAATGTGGCTTAGGGCTGGACCTGGCAGTGCTGGATTAGCAGTTGGCTCTTTGGGGTCTTTTCCAACCTGAACGATGCTTTGATTTGGTGATTCTGTTGCACTAGTCTAATGTGATAACTCAGCTCAGTGCAAATCCTCACCAGAGGTTCACTTGCCAAGTCCAGTCATTCTCCGTGTATGTTCTTATGTGTGAATCTGAAGGAAAAAGAGAAAAAGAAAAGGAAAAAAAAAAAAAGGAGAGAAAGAAAAAAAGCCTTTAAATGACCCTTGTGGTGTCTATAAGGCTGTGGTGGTCAGGGTCCCACCCAGACCAAGTACTGTCAGGCCCTGGCTGGGGCCAGCCCCAGTTTTGCTGCCCTTTTGCCCACAGGATTTCACTTCTCCCAGGCACCTGAGATGGTGCCCAAGCTTCACTTTCCTTTCCTTGGCTCTGCAACTTCACTTGGTTCTTCATCCCTTCAGAGCCCTGAGCATTCATAAGATGCAGGGACATGCACTACCAAAGGTCCATGCAATGTTTATCATGTTAGACGTTAATAACTTTAAATTTAGTTTCCACGATGCAAGTGGCTGGTCCTGACAGATAAGGCTGGCCATGATGTCAATGCTCTTATCTATCACAGATGCTACAAAAACTCAGAGAAAGATATCAAACATGTGAATTCCTTTCATTCTTATGAGTCTGTTCTGCTGAACAGAGCCTGCAGAGGGCTGCTGGGTTATATTTCTTGAGAGTCTTAAGTGATGTTTGAGACCATTTTCTTTCAATGTGACATCAGTAAAAGATTTTAGCTTCAAAGCGTAAGTGACCGATGTTGACTTTTCCAGTCATTGCTGATTTTTGAGAAAATTGCAGTACCAGCCTTTGTGGCTTTGACACTTATTGGGTGTCTACTGTGGGGCTGCTGGTTACTTCAGAATTGTTGTTTCATCAACGATTGTCCAAACAGATTTTAAGGCTGTCAAATTCATCTTAAGGCTGTAGTTTCATCAGGATATGTGGTAAACCAAGTTAAAATACCCTCAGAAAATGATATGCCATTGTGCACCACTTTTTCATGTTCTGTTTTGTTCTGATATACTGTAATTTTGGTTTGTGTTCTCAGTGACTGAGCAAAGGGTTTCAGCCCCCTGCTTTGAGCTTCCTAGATTGTACTGTAATGCACATAATAAGGACTGAATATTTGCTACTGGAATAAAAGTTGCCTTATCAGGTGGCTAGGATACAGATTCACAAATCAGAGAAGCTCATTTTGGTGCTTGCTTTAGCTCATGGTCTACTGTGTGCCTTCAGTGTCTGTGGTAATTTCTCAGTTACAGAGTAGGGAGAGTAGTACGTGGTTTTAATCCTAAAGAGAAGAGTTGCTGTGAGAGACTGAAAACCTGAAAGAGTTAATGTAAACCTGAAAGAGTTAATGTCTCAAACACTGGGCAGAAGGGACAAAGGATGTTACCACGCCAAGGAGGTAAGGTCAGGCTAGGAAAGAGGGTCTATCCGAGGCCGGATAGTGCTTTTTTGGGACCACCTTCCTTATCTCAGGTAGATGTCTTTGAAACCAATTTGAGATAGCATTGCATTTGTGTCTCTGACCCCCCTTACACCCTTCTGAAAAGCTCAGGAAAAACAAAATGCACATATGTGAGGACGAGTCTATAAACAGCACAGCTGAGAGGGGCTGTGTGTGCATCTGAAGCCACTGACCACAGGTGGTGCTGGAGCCCTGCGTGGTGACCCAGATCCTTTTCTCTGCCGTTGTTTTCCTCTCTCTCCTTCTTTCCTCTCCTTAGAAGTTTAAATTGCTGCTGCCACGTGCTGTCTAGAAATGTTTAAATCATTGCTGCTCTGGGTTTAAAAGTTTAAATCCTTGCTGTTATAAATAAAACTTTGATCATTTGGTGTTGTTTTGCCTCAGTTCAGCCCTAGGGTATCCTGAACAACCATCAGTTATCCTAGAGTAGACAGTCCAGGACTGTCCTCCTGGGACCTGACAGCTGCTCACATGAAAAATATTCTGAAATATTACAGGGATTTTATTATATTTTAAATTCCTGTGATAAAGAGCAATAATATTTCTAAATTAAAAGTGAAATATTGAGTCATCTAAAAGTGACATTTTATTTTTAACAAGTCAAACTAGGGCTTATTTGAATGGCTCTGATTTGGTAGTGAGCTTTTTCAAAAAAGATATACATCTACCACTTTCAGTCACATATTTAACCTTTGTAGCTCACTGAGTAACAACTGAAGCAACCAAAGAATGATATGTCACACTTCTCTTTTATGCATTTATTGCAAGGAGTGCAAAGATTGAGAATTAGAAGTATAAATAAAATTTTATTTATCATATTTGTCAAACACATGACACTCGTGTGCACACTGGCTTTTTAAAGTTTTTGGTGTTCTGAATATCTACAAGCAAAAACCAGTTTGGAAAATCTGACAAAGGTAAATACAAGAACCAAGAGAAAATAATTTTCACATCTTTTATAATTATTTAATCATTCCAGAATAATTTGTTTAGACATTGTTCTCTTCACATCCTCAGAGAGTGCAGCAAAGTTTTTCTGCTCACAGGGATAAGCCAAACCATTGCTGTTCTATTTATTCTGTGTGAGGGAGATTAGTTACTTTTTCTTCCACATGGAAAGTTCTGTGTCATACGCAGAAAGTTGTCAGAATGATCAAATTGAACAGCAGTATAAAATATATAATAACCCACCAGAAAAGTAGAAAAATTTTTGCTGTATTCCTGTTCTCTATTAATCAAAAGCTAGTTCAGAGCTTCTAACCACCATTGATTTCTCACTGAAGCAGCCAAAAAAATGAAAATACTACAAATAAACCCACCCTCTCTGTGTTTTAGACCAGTGAAAAATTGAAATGTGATTTTCTTTCAGGCACTTTTCATGACTTGATTAATAGACCTGATTCAGATTTGGATCAGTGGTTGCTCTGTCTCACAGGATTGTTTACACCCCACCCTTATGTGATGCTTTGAAGCAAGGGCAAGCATCATCATTGCTGCTTCTTCCTGGTGAAGTACATCTACTCAGCTTTGGCCAGAATTAGGGTCTAAGCACACCTATAGCATGGTCATTGCAACTCTGACCTGCTGACAGAGCAAATGAGTTTGAGTCACTGTGTACATTATTTTTTAGGTATTTTATATAAAATTGGAAGCTTCAGGGAGGATTTTCAAGGCCAAATACTGTGGCACGCAAGGAAGCTCACACACCTACTGCCTTCCATTCCTGTCTCACTCACTCACTATGAACCCTACAGCTCAAACTGAGGCCAGCTCCAAATCATCTGCCTTGCAAATTGTGCCAAGAGAACCAAACTACCTTTTCAGTTCATAAAATATTCAGTTCCAGCTGGGACTGTAAAATATGAATGTTTGGTTATGATGTTGGTAATATAGCCTTTTCGTTCTCTTACGTATGTATTAAGGAAATAGTTTTACACCCACTCACAAGTACAGCTATATGAGAAATTATGGCTCTAAAAGAAGTAAATAATTTAACTCCTCCATCTCACTCTGCTGCAACCCCATTTGACACTACAATTGTCTTGTCTAATCCAAATGGTGGCTATTACAAAAATGTTTCTGATTTTACCCTGCCATAAATTCTTATCCTCTCCCTTCGTATCCATCCCCCCTGTGGGAAATTTCGGTTCCTCCATACTACCTTCTCCTGGCATCTGATATTTCATGTTGGACAAGTATTTGTGGTAGGAAGAGGGAAGAGGAGGGGAGGG
>VXAU01005470.1:113707-165174 GCA_013399695.1 Formicarius rufipectus | reverse complement strand
GAGGAGAGGAGAGGGAAAAGAAGCCTCATTTGGTTGGTAGATGGGCAGTGATGAGTGTGCTCATCTTATCATTATGTGACTAAACAGGAGGTGCATCAATATGGCTGTTGTTAGGGCTAAAAACCTTGTCTTGCATGTTCAGCTATGTGCACACCACAGTTTGCATGCTCATATGGACAATCACTTGAAGGGAAAACACAATCTGCTATAATGCCTATCTGCTAGACAAAATGTGCATGATTAGTTCCATATGGCTTTTCTTTCTGAAACAGCAGAGTTCCAAAGTGAGGAAAGACTTCAAACAGAAATGATGATGTATTTCAAAATCCCAGTTCAATAATGCACTTATGGGGGAAAATTGGCCTTCAGGGGGATTTAAATGCACATTAGTGTGCTTTGCTGGACAGAGGTGTCCTTAGACATCTGCTTGAAGCCACATACAGAGTAAGATGTGATCTTCTTTGTGTGGGCTTTGAATCAACTTCCAAATGATCTGCTGAATTAAGCTTCAAAAGATGTCTGCAGTTTACATAAAACCAGTATCTATTTTCTAATGTAACACTTCCCCTTACTGTTGAGTTGCATGATCAAATAGAAAAGTGCTAATGCTATTCCTCTTCACATGGTCTCATTTAGGAGGCAGATACACTCCTTAATGGAGGGAGGTGCCTAGTCTTACATGTGCCTATTCCTGACATTGCAGAGGTAAGAGTCCTTTAGAGAACAAGTCAGAAATTTTAATGTTACCCACCACAGATGACTTCAGAACAGCCCCTGGCTTTTAGTTCCAGCTTTGAAAAGTTTCTAGGTGCGTTTTTGTTTCTCCACACTCCATACAAAGAAAATGAAGTGGGTTAGTCTCCCAACTTAGATGTCTAAGTTAGTTTCCTAAATTTAAGTGCTGTTAGTGAGCCACATGAATACCTTCTTTCAGATGTGACTTTAGGGGAGATGGACTTGAAAGTCATGTGTCCAAAATCCAAGAAAGAAAACAAAGCTCTCTATCTAACATTGCTGTTTGCTTTCAGCAGCTGAGAGTGTTTTTGCAGGTGTCCAGTAATGGGCTGTAAGAGTTTTGATGTGCAGCTTGTGGCAACACTGTTGTCAGCACCCACCCTGCCACAACATCTGCAAGGGTGACATGGTGGGTGTAGCAGGATATTCTGCCTGGAATGTGGTAAACCAAGTCAAGTAATGCCCTGTTTGCAAAGCTACCAATGGCAAATGGAGAAGGAGGTGTCATGCTGCTTTTAGTGGGCAATGGTGAAACCAGTCTGACCCACCAATCCCAGAGTCAAACATCCTGCTAGTGAGGTGAAGACGTGGTAGACCTGGTAAAGCACTCAGAAAAAGGAACAAACAAGTGACACTCAGAGCTTATTCAAGGCTATGGAGCTGACACACCCAGCCTGGAGATATATAATGGACAGTCAGTCACTTTATACTGTAAAAGCCCAGTCCCAAATTTTAATGTCAGGTCTTCTAACATATCCCTTCTTGGACTGTATATGTGGAGATTTCTACCTTGAGTGAGGCCACCCTTCAGTGTTACTGCTTGAGGCTGAACAAAACAGATTTGCCCATGGTCGTTAGTATGGGTGAGTGACATCAATCTCTACTTAAAAATCGGTTTTGGTATCTTTAATACCACTGCTTATATATATATATATATATATATATAGCTTCAATACTGCACTCTATTATAATATTTGTAGCTCCTATACTGCCATTAGTAATTCTGATTAAGATCTTTTTGTCTAATCATTATCATAATAAATCATATATATATTTCTATAAATATATATGGTTTACCAACCTTAATCCTGCGGGACCACATTGCATGTTCAATAACACCTACACAATCCTTTACACAGAAACTGTTGACAAAGTCTGGGACTAAGATTGGATCCATACTCCTCTCTGAGAAGGAGTTTAGGAAGGAAGGAGGTCCTTTCTGCATCCCGTGATTTGATGGGAGGATTTCTTTAATAAACTTTATGTGAATCTCCCACTCCGCCCATGACAGTGGGGTGACAGTCACTCTCCATCAAAGACAGGAAAATCAGGCACCCCTATTTTCCAAAAAGCCAAAACTGTTGAGCACAGGACTGTTTTAAACTTGTCAATCAGAAACATTGAGAGAACTGAAAACTCGTCATTGGTGTTTCCCTGGAGAAACAGGTTTTTGGTGTCTGCAGTGTCTTGCCTGCTCTCTTCCACAGCCAGGGGTTACAAGATGTGCCTAGGAGGTTCATTCCCAAACTAGCACCACCCTTCCTGGCACTTGAACAAATGGCTCTGCATTACAGGAAAAGCTGCCAGTTTATGGGGCATTTTGTTGTCACCTCTCACTGAGCTCAGACTGCTCTGTAGTCAAAAGTGCTGATTTGTGAGAGCAGAAGGCAAAGGTCCCCACAGGGCACTGGATCAGTGGCCTTAACTGTGGGCACTTAGCCTGGGGAGGGGATGGTCATGCTGTGGTTCCTCAGGCTAGTAAAGAAAATGAAACACAGTGTTCATAAAACAGAGGAAAATACTCTAGAGGAGGAGCCAGAGCCTGCCTTTGGAAAGCACAGAGCCTACTGAGCTGCTGGTCATGGCTGCTCTCTGCTGGTGCTGCAGACCTTCTTTTCTCAATGGCCCAAGAGTAATGGGGACCTTTCCCACCCCAAATATGCAGCACTTGATGTTCAGGGCGTTTTTCTAAGCTCATATTTCTAAGGGAGATAAAAGCTCAAACTTTTATGGGATTAGAAGAGCTGAGCATACAGGTTTAGTGTCTCCCAGAGCAGCGCTATAGGTTATCAGTCAGAAGTAGGGTGTTGTGTTGTGACAGGATAGTTCAGAGTTGTGAAATTAATTTTGAGCATCAGGTCAGGCCTCAAACAGCCTCTCAAACTCAACATAAGCCTAGCTGCTCATCTCAGCAGAGCCAAGGCTGTGTGCAGCATGGCTGTTGTCTCAGCAGAGTCTCAGGGAAGGTTTTCCCTGGGGTTGTCGGTGTCCCACGTGCATAAAACAGGAGAGGCAGCATTTCCCTCAGCTACTCACAGTATGAGAGAACAAGATCTTACCTTGATTCCTCCCCCTCTGAGAGCTTTGTAAGCTGCTCCTCCTCCACCCTGAGGTGGTTGTGAGTAGCACAGACTGCATGTGAAGTCTTACGTGAATGCAGTTTTATTTTGGAACTTTTATTTCATATACAGAAATAAATGGCTCGTAACAAAGAGTTGAATTGCTGTCACTTTTCGTCTCCCTCAGGCAGAGAAGGGAACTCCCCGACAGCTTCCTTGCATGGCGTCAGATGCCTCCAACCCTTGAGCAGGGCTTTTCATAATGTATGTTTTGGATACAGACTCTTCAATTCTGCCTAAGCACCACTTTGCCTGCATAAATCGATTTTTGGAACTAAGAATTAATCCCTGTGCCTCACTTTGTCATCTGCAAAAGGGGGAATTTTCTTACCTGACAAGAAAAGTGAGAGGATAAATATTTCAGAGACTGTGAAGTATTCGGACAACTCCTTCAGTGCGGGTGACAAAAGTACCTTGGCTAGACAGGAAAACGCTGCTTTAAAATTCTCAGAAGAGCTGGACAGAATAGAGATGAGATCCAGCAACGTGGGAGGCAATTGCAGCCCTCTGTGTGATAGATGGCATCACTCACAGCACGGTGAGGTATATCTGTGTGTAGACTTTCATCCCCGGTCCTCTCCCTTCCCTTCTGGCACGGGCATTGGCTGCACACTGTGCCACCAAACAGCCTTGTTCGTCCTCCCGCTCTTTAATTACCGTTTGCTGCATCAAGTCCCGCAGAAAGACAAGCGGGAGCGGAACTGTATCTGCACTGCTTATTGTTTTCATCTTACAGAACAACCTTTGCAATTCCTGCGGGGACTTGCCCTCCGAGCTGTGTTCCACAGCAATGCACAAACGAAATATTTAGGGGAAAACTGACTTATTTGACTAAATATTTACCACGTGCCGATCCCTGGACACTTTAACCTCGGGCCCTGAGTGACACTGAGTGGCAGCTCCGGCACACTCAGCTGCTGTTTGCAGGATCGTCCCACGAGAGGGCAATACAGCAACATCCATCGCTCTTCCTGCCTGCACAAAAAGGGATCAGGCTCTGGAACCAGGAATTTCATTCTACACTATGTGCATAGTACTTATAGAAAGAGCATTTCACTCTTTTAAAGTGTTGCTGTTTTGCTTATAGCAGTAAAATATAATCAGTATGCATTAAATTTCTTTCATCTCACAGAAGTTAATATGGCCCTCTGCTGCTATCCAATCTAGGACACCTAATCACTGAAAGAAAACCATTTTTTCATCACATCTCAGGCATTCTATAAGGCAATTAAACTGGAGACTCAGGGCTGCAACTCATCCTCAGTGGGTAACCTCTTTATCAAATGTTTAATAGGACTAACGGTATGAATACAATTCTGTAGGTTCCTGTGTTACTTTTATTGACACCTATGCAATTAAATGCCTTATTTTTTTGTCTCACCCTCGGGTCTGTCACCTCCTTTGTTCAGCTGACAAATGTCTGTATCACCTCCTAACCTGGTTGATCTGAATGAGCTTTTTGAAAGTGCCACTGACAGCAAATCGCTGCAGCCTATAAAAGGTTTATCTTCCCCTTGACTGGAAACTGCTAACCGTGTGCTAAACATTTTTGATAATGCCATCCAGAAATGGGTTTTCCCCCCTCATACTTCATATTCTGTCTTATATCCCAAAAGGCTGTGCATATTTTGCAGCTGTCTTATCAGATGTAGCTGAAATACTTTGTTCTGAGTGATACTGTCATAGACGAGTGATTCTGCTTTGTGTTCCACAGAAGTTACTCGCCAGCTGCAGGCTCTGGTAGTGATTTGCAGTGTCACCAGCTATTAAAAAGGAGGATGCAGAGTTGTTAACCAGATCTTGACAGGTAAATGAGAGACAAAGCACATCACAAATGCTGTGACTAACCCTGTGGGAAGGAGGAAACATTCTTACACACAACTGCTTAAAATTACTAAGTAAAAGGACTGTGCTGGTGTCAGGACTTAAAGAATGCAGTTAATTGTCTCAAAACACTGTCAAAGAAATTCCCATAAGATAAGCCATGAGAACAGGAACTTGTGATAAGAGCAGATGACAGCAACAGGAACCAGGCCTGGTAAGGCACATCTAGGTAACCTGTCTGGACAAAGATTCCCGCCGTGGAAAACTGTGAGAAAGGGAAGCGGTAATTGCAAACCTAAATGAAGGTGAAAGTTTCAAATGAGCATGCCGACAATATTCCTGTGCAAGCTGTGGGAAAGAAAACAACTGCTTACACCCATACCATCCCAGGTTGTGGGAACACCTGTGATGCCCCATGAATATCCTGGACCTGGACTGTATAAAAGTGGTGTCCCAGAAGCACCACTTTGGAACCCCAGTCATGGAGAAGATCAGAAAAAGGGGACACCAGCAGAATCCATGTGGTGATGATATCTCTCCCTCTGTCCCTCCCATTTACTGTCAACTAAAATCTGACTTTGCTACATGGTCTCCTTTGCACCTTTAATTCAGGCAGAGGCAACTTCCAATAACCAGATCCCAGCAGCGAGCTGTGGCTGCGCTGTAGGCAGCAGGATGAGCAGCAGATGATGAGGACGGGGAGGCAGGGAGGGTGTTGCAGGGCTGCAGGGAGACCTGGCAGCACTGACTCCTCCAGAGCAAACCTGCCCAGCAGTCTGCAGTCAACTGTGTAGCTGGGGTGCGGGTTGTGTCAGACCTACAGACACAAATGGGTCAGTGTTTTTTGCATGGCATGGGCATTGCTGTGTGTGCTTCTCCCACACATCCTGCTATTTAATTGCTGTAAACTGTTGGGCAGCTCTGTGGGATGGAAGAATTAAGTGGTTTGGTTAGTCACTGCTGGTGAAATCGTGGCTAGCACACGTGTGCCCTGCACACCCCATGTCACGCACATGCACAAAGCCATCATTATTTGTGAGGATGAGCTGCTGCCATCCGAGGTCAGGGGTGAGGGTGGTGGAAAGCAGAGTCATTTATGCCACAAGGAGTACGGCAGTGCTGGGGAGGCAAGTCTCACCTGGGTGGAACGAAACTGTACTCTGAGATGTACTCCTGGATGGAGTACTTCTGTAACTATTATGACAGATCAGTCTCTAATGATTCTGTGCCCTGCTGTGAGAAGTGGCTGTTCTGCTGTTATGAAAAATTAAAAATTAATTTAGTGTCTATTTTGTTTTGGCTTTGCTTTGGATGCCACGGGCAGGCAGGGAGCACTGTTATTACCCCATGGTTTTTCTGCCGCTGGAGACAGATTGCACACACACAGAAGACTGATGCAGTACCTTTCCCCACAAGGCATATTTGAAAGGGTTCTTTAACAAGTCTGTAGTTTCCAAATTTACTTTGAGAAAGACACTGGAAGCTCTGCTGGGGAAGAGGTGAGGTGGGAGTGGTGCAGACTGAAGCTGGGCACAGCCCATCGTGGTGGGCACCGAGCGGTCACTGCTGGCTGCACACACTGAGCACACACGACCCTGCCAGGAGAGAGAAAATATTGCTGGCAAGAATACTAAGCAGATAAAAGCTTGAGTAAAAATAGTCATGCAGCAGGACTGTGCCAAAGGAGCAAAGGGCACACCAGGGCCAGGCTGGGGGGCTGCTGTCCCCCTGTCTGCCCCAGCACACCCCTGTGGAGTGGGCAGAAGGCAACAGGCAGCACCGAAAGGAGGATCCTGCTGGTTATGGGGACCAAACCAGGCCAGGGCCAGGATGCCTGAGGCTCTGCAGCCTCTGCCCAAGGCTGGCTCCTTGTGGTGAGGAGAAGCGCTGGGGGGTTCTGTCCTGGTCTAGGGGCAGACCCTGCTGTCCCAGCTTCACCGGCTGAGCTGCCCTATAGCCCCAGCCATCCTTGGGCCTGTGGTGGTCCCTGGTCACTGTCCCCATCCTGGCTCTGCCCCGGTGTCAGGACAACCTCAAGACCAGTATGATGCCTTAAGGTTCATTTTTTTTCCATGAAAATAGTGGCCTTTCCAGACTAATTTTTATCAACTTTTCAGTGTACTTCACCACCAGATGGAAACTTTCCTTTATATCAACAAGATTTGCTTAATGGAAAAGGATGTCACTACTGTGGAGAGCAGTTTTTCCAACCCACAGAACCAGCTACCAGTCAGCAATCAAAATGAAAAAAGAGGGAAAAATTATGGAAACTGTAAAATGTTCTGCAACTTTTCAAATGTGAAGGTCTACTCGTGTTATATATTTGATGGTAAATTGCAATGGACTTTTAAGTAAAACTAAACTCGAGTGGATTTAAAAGAAATGTTATCTGTGAGACACATATGTAAATAGGCATCCACAATTTTTATTAAAGCATCATAAAGAAAATACAGATTTAATGCGACATGCAGTATGTAATCAATTCATAAGTCTCCAGTGAAATTTGAACACTGTGAGTGCACATGCAGAGGTTGGGCTCTGGATAATCACCACTGTTTAACTGGGGAGAAAAAGAAGAGTGGCAGAAGAGTTTTGTCAGCTTTTTGAAGCTCCACTTCCAAAGTGACATCCTATCCATGCACAGTCCCATTCTCACAGCACAAGCTGCTGTGCAAAGCATTCAAACATGCTGGTCACAAAGCATAACCAAATAGTATCAGCTTCTGATTCAAGAAATAGAGAAGATTAAAACAAAGCCAACCTGAAACTTAAGCCCAAACGAAGAATTTTATAGGACATGGCTGATTCTGCCTTAGGGCAGGGAACAGAATTAGGCTTCTCCAGGCTCTTCCAGGCCTGTGCTCACAGGAGTAACCAGTGTGGATGGTTAAGTTTGCAGCTTTCCAGCTTTTAACCTGTAGTTAAAAAACACTCTCTAAATCAGCTAATATTCAAGATGCCTCTTCTCGCTATCTGGTTAAAAAAACACATGTTCTTAATAGCTAAACATAAGCAAAGAGGTTCCTATTTTTATCTCTTATTTGATTGCCACCTTTGCTACAAGATTTGAAGTAAGTATTCTAGAGCATGCAGAGCAATGACATATTATAGAACTGTGGCATCAACCACTACTGACTAATCACAGTTTCGTTCATTATATTTTACATAATTTAACAGGCTGAATCAGCTTATCATTAGGGGAATTTGGAAACCATTGAGAGCTTTTGCAGTCAAGCTCAAGGCAATTTTCTTTCCTCACAACCATAGCTATTTCCCTGAGTACCTGCACAGTTATTTCTTGCTTGGAATGTTTACCTATAACATGGAGAAGGTCAGTAATTTCAGCTGAGGCAGATTGGCAGAGTTAAGCTCAATGGGAGCCTGACCCCAGGTTCTGTAACCAATAGATTGTATAATAGAAGTTTATTACTTTTCAGAAGAAATGACAAAACTAAACATTAATAGACAGATTGACTTTCCTGTGGGGTCACTGTTCATTAAATTTCCCACTGCTTTTACAATGTGAGCTGCTACAGTCATTTAGCTTTTAGCTCAAGTCATTAAAGTGAGGAGATTGTTTCTTTATTACCTTGTGACCATTCTTCATTTTAATGGCATTTTTCAAGCTCTCATCTTAAAACTGGCAAACACTATTAAAAAAAAAAAAAAAGAAAAAAAAAGAAAACTATGGCTTCTGCAGCTTAAATACAAACAAACCCAGTTGCTTCCATCCTTCTCATTTAATATCTGACAGGCACCAATTTGTGCCAGGCAGGCAACCAGGTGCCTGATGGAGAGAGCTGGGTATGACTGCAAACCTCTTTCACAGCAGGAGGTGGTAAGTTCAGGGCAATCAGCTGTGCAGGTGTTACTCTGCAAAGCAGCAGTCTGCAGGGGAGGCTGCAGGAAAGTGCCACTTCTTGGCAGGCTGAGGAACCAGGACTAGGAACTGAGGATGGGGTATTTATGCTGAGGACATGCTAAAGAGGTTTTGCCACTTGAAATGTGCACAGATGTCCTGAGGCAATCACAGTGCTGTATCTGGACCAGAAATCAGTGGCTTCAACAACTCACATTTTTTGTCCTTTCCTTTCCTCCTCCAAAAGTCAATATATAGACTTTGAAAGAGATACCATTACAGAGGGTCATCCATGTTCATTACAGAGGACTGTTGTGGAAAAGAGGGCACAGAAAACAGGAAGAAACTCCCTGAAAGAGATCCCACAAACCAAAGAATCATAGAATGGCTTGGGTGGGAAGGGACCTTGAGGATCATCTTGTTCTAACCCTCCTGCCATGGGCAGGGACACCTCTCACTAGACCAGGTTGCTCAGAGCCCTGTCCAACTTGACCTTGAACACTTCCAGGGATGTATTATCCACAACTTCTCTTGGCAACTTGTGCCAGTGCCTCCCCATCCTCACAGTAAACAATTTCTTTCTAATATCTCATCTACCCTTTCTTTCTTTCAGTTTGAAGCTGAAGAAAGACATTTCTTATTAGGTAGATATGCTATAACATTTATAACCTTGCAACAAAAATAATTAGTAACAGGATTTATTATCCATTGTAATCACATTCTCTACAGTTTTCAACAGTTGCAAGGACAGTATTTTATGGGCCCTTCTGCAGGTCACAGATTCTTAAAAATACAAGGGCCACAATATCAAATGTTCGATGAGTGGTCAGAATAAGTAAGATACCCTTGTATCTTACATCACTGATTTCCCAAGGAAAACACCTTTTCTGCATACACTACATAACTTAGAGTGATCTAATTTCCTTGTTTTCTGATAACACAGGACTCCTGTCTTTTATTTTCTGCTGTTTTGATGAAAGATAAAACAAAACTGTTTCATGCTTGCCTCCTTTTCATTAATCATGACCCTTTAACTTTGTTTCCTATCACTCACTGATTGTGGAGCAATGCAACCCAGACACCTTCCTGCCTGCCCTCTCTAAAAGTGGAAAGCTGATAAAAGAAATAGATGAGATAGGAAGAGGCAAAGATCTGTTGAATTAGTGTTCTATGACTTAAAGATGTTTTTTTGAAGCCCTTGGACCAGAAGACTATAACAACTAAAGATGCCTAAAACAAGAAGGGAGAACTTTGCAGCTGAGCAACAGTGGGGGAAAGAGGACATACATCATCTTAGGCTGTTCCTAATATTACAAGCTCCAATTGTTATTCTTTTCTAGATCCAGATTTATTGTTTGAGGCCATCACCACAATGTTCTTTGTTTTCCCACTACGAAGCAGATGGCATAAATGTGCCCTGCAATTTTATTGCTGTGTTACAATTTCACTGTGTCATGCTCAAACCAGTGGGTTCATTTGGTCCACAATAAAACTTCTGCTGTGCTGCCTATGGAGGCACTGAATAAAAAAGCAGCTGAAAAAGTTTCAAGTTGTTAAATCAATATTTCATTGTCTCATATCAGTTTATTAGTGACAGAAACAAAGCTCAACACCACATAGAAGCTTGAAATTGTTACTTGGAAAAATGTAACAAGAATGGACTTGTGCACAACCACTGCATTTTACATCTTATCCTTTCTTA
The DNA here is from genome assembly GCA_013399695.1 of Formicarius rufipectus. Classification (NCBI taxonomy): domain Eukaryota; kingdom Metazoa; phylum Chordata; class Aves; order Passeriformes; family Formicariidae; genus Formicarius; species Formicarius rufipectus. Next base: position 154,655 of record VXAU01005470.1, on the reverse strand, counting down.
GTACAAGTACATCTTTTCCAACATGATGAGATTAAACAAAATTGCTCAACTCTGTTCTTGGTAATGTCAGTCAAACTACCAGCTGAAAGAACCTTTCTCAAGGTTACACACAAGTGAAAGAAAACTTCTGTTACAAATTTACCTTGGCACAGGCGAGAATAAAAGAAAGCCTAATGTGTGAAGAGCTGTTCTGAAGAGTGCTGAGTTCAAGAGGAACATGACAAACATGACTAAAGGGAAAACAGCTGAAGTACAGCAAGATTTAACTCTCTGCAGTCCTCTATCAGTGCTTTTCAATCACAGCAAGTCAACCATTCAACACTTAATGGTTTAAGGCCAGAGGCAGCTACAGGGACTTGCTGCTCTAACCTTGGGGATATTCTCCTACCCAGGGTGGAGCAGACTTGATGCATGATCACAGAAACATTCATAGAAATCCACTCCCTTCATTTCATAAGGTGCACACAGAAGGACAAACTCTATTGTTACTTACAGAGGCTTAAAAGAGGAATTACGAGGAGACATGTTGATGACAGGAGTTGTTCTCTTCCACAAGCAAAACACTGCAAGTCTCTTGGCTTTAGGGGACACTTTATCTGCTTGCCCTGTAGAGATAACCTTATACACACCACCAAGGGAGGTGAGAGGCGACTTAATAAATCCTAAGGAATGAAAACACCTATTAGATGAGAGTCACTGCAAGGCTGCTGGGATAACCTCAGCATTCCTGCACGCCTCCCTCCCCACGGCCTCCTGTCACACCAACCAGCCTCTGATTAACCCTCTTGGAGTTTGACTCTTTCACAGAGATACCACCAGTGCCTGCACCGGCCGATCCAGTTTAGTGGACCAGTATCTCCAGTTGCCCTTGAGGGTGGTTGGCACTGTGTGCTGGTCCAGGATCCCCATTTTGGTCTCCTGCTGTGGAGTTCCTGGGTATCTCGACATCAACCACAGCACAAAGGCAGGCCAAGTCAAAACAGAGAAACGTGTTAACTTGAACTAAATATAGACAATAAAGATATCAAAGATATGTGTGCATGAACAAAAGCAAGTCATTTGGAGTACTTTTAACAACTGCTCCAAAAGTAATTACTGTCACTGTACTGACCTCTTCCTTTTTTCTAATTTTTTTTGGTTTTTTGGGGGAGGGGGGAGAAGACAAGGCCATTATTTAATTGTATCACTTGGCATTAAAAGAGACCTTTTAACATTTCTGAGTGCCCTTCAAATAATTAGATTTCCAAAGCCCGCCCAGCAGCATTCTATTAAAATTTATTAACTCACCTGCCAGCAGTTTGAATAACCAAGTGAAGAAAACAATTTGCATCAGGCACTGGACGGTGATGGCAGGAACATTCCCAAGGCACCATCATATGATTTATTTATACTCCCTTGAAAGCCATATATAAAATATAAAACTTTTAGAATGTGCCCCAAAGAAATTAAAATTAAGGCCATTCAAGTGAAAGAGATGGGACAGCTCTGTGGATCTGGTGGTCACCCAGCCTCCTCTGCAGCACAAATCCAGCTAAGGGGCTGCTACCTGTAATTGCTGGGGTATGGCACATGGAGAGAAGAGATCCCTCGAGCAGAGGGATCCATGCCAGGTCAGGGGTTTGTAAAGCAGAGCAGTTACCCCAGGCCATGGGGCAGCCAGCACAGGTCTCACAGCCCTGCAGTGACTCATGTGTAGCTGAGCGGTTCTTCCCACATTAGTCTTGATCATGTGGAACATGTTGCCATAGGCTGGTCGTGAAGCAAAAGAGGGCTCTTAACAGTGACAGCATCTGCTTCTCATAGGCATTACTTCATGGTCAAACACAGCAGCCAGGCAGAGTGGCTGCTACCACGGGGCTACAGCAGCCTGGGCTCCAGGACCACATCTCCATCAGTGCTGCACACCCTTATGCAGGAGTGGGGAAAGACAGCATCCCTGACACCTCTTTCATACAGCAATGCCTCCATCATATCTGTGCTGAGTGCCAACCAGCCTCAAAGGAACACTGACTGCAGCTGTGATGGTGACACTGTCCTCACACACTGAGGGGGCTCTGAGAAAGCAGAGGGAAATGCCATGAAAACCCGTGTGGGACAGCAAAATGAACGCCACAGGTCTCTATCCTTTGCAAGCCCTGGCACAGAAGAGCTGCTGGGAGAGGGCAGGCCAGAGGGAAGTGAATACTTTGGTGACATGGAACAGCACTTCTCAGCTGCCCAGGAAGGCATTTTACACATGTCCCTGAAAGGGACTCTGAAATTGGGACTTGTACTTTTAATGTCACTTTGGAGATGCCTTTCCAACACTCCAGCACTAAATACGGACAGGGACTACGGGAGAAGTGAGATGGCTCATCATCAAGGTAAACACATCAATTTGGAAATCTCTGGACAAATGAGCAATGCAGGATGATCTTTTTTCAGTCATGTTGCTAAGAGACATCACTGTAGTCAATCATATAACCATCAACTGCTGCTACTCATGAATTTATTTAATAAGTTCTTCTATACCGAAGATTAATTCAGTGAAGCTAAAATTGCTCATGAGACCATGCCAGTTTCAACAAAAGCAAGAAACAAAACCTCCACTGGCAACAGGTTTTCAGGTTCCAGATGGAATTTGTGATCCATAAAGTACAATGCCGAGGTTGGAATCATCAGCATACAAAAAAATCAGGAGGCGCAGCTCAAACCCACACCCGGTGATATCCCTTAATAGAAAAATACTGGTCTGCTTTCCAGCAATCTATAAACAGCTACTAAGTAAATTAAGTCTATGCTACATAGTTTAAATTCACTGTACCCAGAGAACTGCATATACTATAGAAAAATCCAAGGGATTTTGAAGTCTGAAAAAGGATGAAGTCCGCTAGTCTAGTTCAATGTGCAAAGAAGCCTGATGGCCTGCAGTGGAGGAAACAACAAATCCTTGCTCAAGGGCTGTAGGTGAAGGTCAAGGCAAGAGCCACCTTTCCTCGTGTGCTGGGGGTTTGCTGACAGCCTCAGGCCAGTGAGTGTTTTGGTGCTGGTAGCATGATTTTGTGAACAGTTCTCAGGAAGTCGATGTTGTGCTATGCAGAACAGTAAATGCTGAAGTCTCAAAGCACTGTGCAGGGCAGAAACCCCTCTTTTAAACACTTCTACCAGTGAGAGAAATGGTGATGTTTTCACAGAGCCAAGCTGCCTGCATGGAAAGGCTGAGAGGTAATGAAGGTGGTGGCACAATTAGGTAAGAAAATGGAAATTGAGCTACAAACAACATTTCATAAGGCTCAAAAAAAATTATTGAAGAAAACATAATGCTAGAAATTATTTTCAAACTTACATTTCTTCTAAAGAATCTGCACAATAAAAGCATCAACTGTTATGCACTTTGATATGAGTATGTGAAAGATTTTAGGGGGAACAGATCAAGGACATATCATTATTCAGCACTGCTATTAAACAAAATGCAAAAATCAGCAAGCTAAGAGAAAAAAACCCAAAACACATACAAAATGAAGCTTTTCACAATTACTGGACACATCTGACAATACGTGCTAAATATCCTTTAATTTCACAAAACTTATCAAACTGTTAAAAAGAATTCTGGAGCTCAGACATCAAATTACTGTTAATACAGTTCCAGGCAGTAACAACTCCACTGTGAGCAGGGCTTAGCTGCCTTGCCAGCACAGGCTCTGCAGAGCAGAGCAGGCCATTCCAAGAGTGCAGGGATGTCACGCCAGACACAGCTGGAAGAGCCTGGTTGCACACACATGGTGTGGAGCAGAGCCAGTCCCTGCAGACCATCAGGGGCACAGGGATGGTAAAGCAACAATTTGTTCTCAGCTGCCCCTGAGCCTCAAATTTTGGTGAGCACCCACATGTGGAGAGCAGAACCTAAAGATTGCAATGGTCCCTTCTTGTGGGGAGAACAGAACCAGTGAGGTACAACTGACTGGGGTGTGGTGATGGTCAGGAAGCTGGACCTTCTCCCAGCCCATGATGGGCTACCAGCAGAGGACAAGTGGCCATGCCACATATCCCTGGTTCTGTGCCAAAACAAATACACTCTGATGAAGTGGGACTGACCAGAGCAGCAGACGCAGGCTTGGGTTTGGAGTCAGCACTTCTTTTTTGCATGGAAAGAAGCTCTTTTCATTTTAAGGCTGATATTTACCTTCAACCTTGCCCACTCCTCAGGAGCTGTCACAGAGAAATTTGCTTACTGCTGCCTACACTACTAACAAATGAACATGCAAGTGTGCCCAGCCTTCACTATACTGTCACTAACACTCTGGAAGTTGTAGGTGAGTTGGAAACAATCCAAACCACAATTTCAAACAGCTGTTGCATGGACAAAGTACACTTAGGAACATCAATGTAATATTCAGAAACAAGCTCACAAGACTACATGTGAAAAGGGGATACTGAGATATTTATATCACTATTGGGAGACACAACAGACACCAGTGTGGAACTTTTTTGCTTTATTTAAAATGTTGGTGAGGTGGGTACATACAAAAAAAACCAGTCTGACAAACTCTCGTATGACAGGTTTTCTTTCAGAGGGTCAGTATATTTTACCTTCACCCACCTGTAAGGAAAACATATGGTTAGAAGAGGACCACTAACAGAGAAGCAGACAAAATGAAGAAATAAAAATAACAATCCCAATAGTAAATGGAAATAAATGAGTTGTGCTAAGAGAGTTTAGGGGTGCCAGCTGGGGAAAATGTTTGAGCTGGTCACATCGCCCTTGCTTTTCTTCGACAGTATCATTTTTCACAGAAAGTCCTGGCAAGAAACACTGCCTGCAGTGGTTTTCATCCTGGAAACAATCCACGTGTGGTGGCTGCCTCCAGACTGGAAGTGAAAAGGCCACAGGTGGTAACAGGCTGTGCCTCTCTGTGTGTCACAGGCTGACACTTGCATCTGACCCCAAATGGCTGCATTCATCCCCTCAGCTCTCTGTCCAGCACTGAAATACCGCCCAGCCTGGGGGGAGCTGACCAGCCAGGCCAGGGATAGGGAAGGAAAGCAGGCAACCTTCCCAGATCCACATACACACAGACCTTGCAGTGTGTCAATGAACAAACAACTTGAGTCCTTGTGCACAGCCAAGGGTGACTGCTGAGGCTCTGCCAGCAGCAAGAGATGAGTATGAAAATCTAAAGAAAAATCAACTTCAGAGCCTCTGACCTATGGAATTGATCCAGGGGCTGATGTGTGGGAAGACACATCCTACACTACAGGAAAAGCCAGGGAGCCAGTCTAGCACAGATTACTCCTCATGCAAAGATTTCATTGCTGGGAATATTAAAATGATTAAAGTACTTGTTTCCCTCTTCCTTTAAGCTCCTCAGCTGACCCCGGGAGCAATGCAGGTACACACAGTGCTTCCAAGTGAAGGAAACAGCAGGTCACACTGGAAATTTTTGTTTTGATTTTTAAGGTTTTGTTGTCTCTAAGGGGAAAACAGCACAACAATCTGTTTTTATTGCGTGATACCCAGAAGCAGGACAGGCAAAGAGAACACAGGTGCTAATATTACAGCAAACATTGTTGCAGAGAGGTAAATGGTAAGCAAGTGCTGCAGGTGCTGGATATATACCCGATAAAGAGAATATAAGGAAGGCCTTTCTTGCACTAACTTGCTACTTAGCATTCAATAACTCACTGCCAAATGAAAAATACAATTACTGAGATTCACCCGCAGAAGAAAAGCGTAGTTCAACTTTCTGGCAGAGCTCAAAGTTCAATTACCCTGTAGCAAATCAATCAAATCTGTGTGCAGCAAGCAATGAAATAGTACAGATGTCACCTCTGTGCTTTCAGGTGAACATGGTTTTCCTTCTTTTTAAAAATCACCAAGTAGCACAAGGAGACATTTACAGCATTCGCATTATGCAGAAGATAAAAAGAAATCTCTCCATGTGATTTAGAGCAGCAGAGAACACCACTCAGGGCATGCAAAACAATAAATAATGAACACTCATCACCAGTAACCTGCGTGATGATCCGATTTTTCCAGACACCAAGATTCATGGTACCAGTCTGCCAGTGTATCTGCTGGAAGCCAGGCAGGCAGAGGCAACCATGCACCAAGCCCCACGCAGACACAGCAGCCCACGCTGATGGACGTACGGTCAGGACACCAAACGTGTGCAGCGAACGCCGCCTAACCTGGGCAGGGTCCTGTTTGGATAAAAAGCTCTCCAAGGGGAGCAACATGCTACACTGTGCTCGTGGCAGACTGGAGAGTCACTCACCCTGCTACTTCAAAAGGCTCTCTTTGCCCTTTGTTACAGCCAGTGTCCACAGAACTCTCAGACACGTCACCAGCCTCTGCAACAGGCTCTGCACCAGAGAGCAATACCAGGGACACATTTTCCTGCCTACCAGAGTGAGAAAAGATGACACAACGTTTGTGTTGACTGGAATGGAGACCTTCAGCTTCCAGCAGGGGTCATTATGCAAGGTTGGGTTTATTCACTGTTAAGCCATCACTGCCAGAGATCACACAAAATTTTGCAATCACTTCCCAATGGCTGAGGTCAGCTTTGAAATTATGCCCTCTGACTGAAAACATTTTTTGCTACAGTGCACTGTTTCAATTGGTTGTAATAGAGCATAATTTCTGTTTTCCCTCAGACTGTGACTTATTCCACTATGGCTACAACAAATGTGGTTTTTTTTTTCAAACGGGAAACGATACAAATTCACAACTCTCATTAAAATTAAGCCTGAATTTTGAAAGAATAGACTTGTCTATTTTCAAACAAAATTACAGAGACATTTTATAACACCAAAACAAATGATTCATGCAACTGATTAAGTCCAGAGAGCAACGGAAATTAAAAGGCCACTTAAAGACATAAAGTTAATTCTCACTGTAGTTGCAGAATTGATATTTTGAAACAAAAGAGGCATCTTAAAAAATTTTATTTAGCATATTGAAAAACAAATGTTACAAAAAAAGTCTATAAACATAGGCAAAAATGTTTAAATAGGATAATTTAATGTAAACCAAACCCCATTAAAATATGCAATACTGTAATCAGAGGTTATTTACATCTAGTGAAGACAGAACAACCTTCACTAATTTTAATGTCATCTGAGCAAATCATTAATTACCATAATTTCTTAAAACAGCAACCCATTTAACTCAGTTTTAGTAGCTAAATCACCTCAGTCCTAATACAAGACGAAATTCAATGTTACATTCAGAAGTGGGAAAGGCAGCATCCTGACTCTGAAATCAGTCAAGATAGCACTGCATTCAGAGCTGCAAAACCTTAGAACTTTAAATTCGTAATTATTGCATGACAGTGCAATTACAGAATAGGTAAAACAAACAAAAAAAGCTGTATAAAACCCCAGTAAAAATGAAATTTTATTTTTCAATCAGGTTAGAAAAGCCAGTCACAAGACTAAGTTATTTCCTCACATTACACAAAACAGAATAGAACAATTTGTAATTTGGTTTTATTCCAAGATGGAGAGAACTGTTCATGTCTCAGAGGAAATACATTTGCACAACTGTCCCACACAGTTTTGTTAACCATAAAATTTATTCACCAAGACATAAATTTATAGCCCACAATGGCTTTCATGCTCATGTACATGGAAAAGGCATAGCCCAATAAATTCAACTTATAGATCACTTTAGGTATTTGGTTATGACATTTTTTTTGGGGATGGCAAGCATCAATTTTGGATTGCACATAAAAGTATCTACAGGATACAGTAACAGGATAAAGTAACACATTCAATTTAGGAACAAGAAATAAAGCCTTTAAAAATGGTAGTGGAATATAGAGTTGATAAAAGGGAAGATCCAGCTCATCTCTAAACTATTAAACCAGACTCGCCCATGTTCAGTGCATGACAATCGCTGCTGAACAATCTAAGGTGAAATGGGTGATCTCCATGCATTTCCTACAGGGAAGTCTTATATCCTAACAAGAAAGTTACTGCTAAAAGTACAGTCTGTGCTGGTAGGCACAGGAGATGCCAATATGGCACAGATATTGAAGTACCAGCTCTTTCTGAGGTGGTTCCTGCACACTGGGATGAGGCACTTTGTTTTGGTAACATCTGCCCAAAGCAGTTTATTTATTAACTGTTGCTCCCTATAAAAGGAGCTTTAACTTCTGCAAATGGCAATTCTGGATTCACAAGAGCTAAATCCACTTCCAAAGAAATGGTCAGACAGTCCACAAACAAGACCCAGGCAGTTTTTACTACAAGTGTCCAAAATATTGTACTTATCTGCCTAATATTAATGATATATAATAAACATAAATAAGAGTTTAGACCACAGGAGTTTGGCCAGGAGTTCATCTATTTACTCTAACACAACTTGTCTTAGCAACTGAAGATCCCCAGCAGATAACTTAAGCAACCTACTCTTTGTCAAAAATGAGAACATTAAATTAATTGTAAAATCCTCACTCCATTTGTCAGTACATTAGATCATAAATCTTACCAAGGTCTGTATATATACACACTTATCTAGGACCATACATTCCTTTCCAGCCTCCTTCCATAGAAATCCTTTGGGAAAAGGTGGGCCAAGCCCTCATGACACAGACATTGAGAGCAATTTCAAATGTATGGCACTGGCATACCATTGGGGGTGTTTGAAACAAGATGCAGTTTGGGTTTCTGCTCTAAGACAGCCAACATAACAGTCCTTCAGGGCTAAATACATTCCAGTTGGTGCCCACTGACTAGGAGAACATAGAACACTACAAAGGAAATGCCATACTACCTTGGTGTGGGAAGAAAGAAAACTGAAACTACTATTCAGAAGTTAAACCAAACAATGAACTTCTAAATCAAGCTGGAAAAAAGAATCACCACACTAGAACTTGCACCACCTTAACTATCATCACCATCTAAACCCAGGTGGGTGAAATTTTGTACAAGCCTGTATATAACCTGCATCCACCTCTTCAGCCTCAAAAAGTCACTCCACACTAATGCTTGGGGTTATGCCTGCATATTCTCAGAATTCCTTGTTGGAATGGATAAACAATAAATACCTCTGTTATTGAAAAAAGGTATCTAAATTCTCCATAAAGGACTTCCAAAGGCACCAATACAAGGCGCACACATGGTACATGTAAGTAGGCAGAAGAGTATCAGAATTTGAGGAAGGGATTCATAGGTGGGGAAACCTCGAGGAAGGTTTTCATAGTTAAGGTAAAATGGAAGTCACACACACTGAATTGCCTTCCTTTTTGCCCTTTTAAAAAGGGAAGTAATACCTTTGGGTTTATGTGCTTATGAATAACACCCTGGTGCCAGTGAAGACTATGGTAGGAAGTTTATGAACAGGACTTTATCCACTCTCGAGTATTTCAGTTTTCCATTATTTACTGTTGCATGAACTCTCTAGTTCTATAGTTAACATATGCACACTTCTCACCTCTGGAATACACAAGTAAAACCAGACTGGAAAACAGAGGAAAGGCAGAACACAGACAAAACCAAACACCATTAAATTCACTAATTAGTGTTTTGAATTGTTAGCTTTAAACATTTACAGAATTTTGAGCTGTAATAGCAAAAGCTTTAGACTACATCTCTTTCTCCTAGGACTCTGAAATTATTGCTATTACACCAGCATTCTCTAAATGAGATCCTGGTTTGAATACAAAGGCATCCTGCTCTCAGTCTCATGAAGCCCCAGGATATGGTGCAGTATGCAACAGAAGTCCAAGTGAGAAAAAGGAACCAACCAGATCAGAGGCAATACTGCAAAATCAGTCCACTTCACTGTAATTAACTATTAAAATGTTGTTTAAGGATTCCCTATTGCAGGGAATTACAAAAATCTGCAGTAAGAAAGGGGAAGGGGATCACACAAATCTTGTGGTGAATGTGGACAGTATTCAGAACAAAACAAGTGACATCTCTCAAAACAGAGGTACTTTTGAGAAGTATGACAGAGCACCATATCTGTATCTGCATGACACTCTCAACATAGATTCCTTATTTTTAAGACCCTCTGTAGGGGAAAAAAATCCCAAACCCAAAGAATGAGTGAACCTAAGAAAAAAGTGAAATTCATTGTACAAGTCCATTAAATTACAGAAATTCATAATAAGCCTGGATAAAGTGCTACAAAATAATTACTGAGTTTTAAAAGGTCCATGGCATTCTTGTTGTTTCACTTAGTACTGGTGACAATGGGAGTCAGTGCAATGCCACTGGCTGAGCTGGAATTCACAATGTCTTCATACTGGGGGGGTGGATCTAAATGTTGCTCAGTTTCACTTCTTCTCACAGTGATCTCACCAGTGACTTCCTCATACGAAGGAGGAGGATCACAGTTGGAGAGCCTGGTGGATATTGAGTCTGACCGTGCATCCATATAGCTCAGACCTCCTGGAGAGAGCCCACTGACTTCATCCATTTCCTCCTGTGGGGAATGAACAATGCTGAGGGGTGGCGGGACAGGCCCTCTGCCATCAGCCGCAGCACCGTCACCCAACGCGCCGTGGGCTCCCCTGGGCACGTACACCGACTGTCTACGCGTTTTCTTTTTGAACAGGCATCTCCATATGACAAAAATGACAATGAGGGTAACAAAAAGGCCAATGATTAATGGAAACGCAAGGTAAAATGAATACCAGGTATGTCCTGTGTTACTTTCTCCCTGAAGTCCGTTTTTGTAGACTTTCCAGAACTCCTTCTAGAAGAGCAAGACACAGTAAGTCAGAAACTATATGACAGTTAAAAAAAAAGAAGCAATGTAAGCAAGTTGTTTAAAATGAATGAGGGGAAAAAAAAAAGGCATTTCAAATACTGATGATTAAAATAAGAAATGGCATGAATAAGCACACACAATAAACTTTCAATTTTCCTTTTGATGTCATTAGTGATACAAAAGCAATTTGTTTTTTTAAAATGAACTCCTCACTACTTTTAAGATTCCTGTACCAGCAGTCAGCATTTACAAACATGAAGCACAGAGAGGACTAAACAAGAAACACAATCACCCCCCAAACAAACAAAAACCCCAAACAACCAACCTCCCCCCCTCAAAAAAAAACAAACCAGCAAAACAACCCAAAAAAACCCTGCCCAATCAGCATGTACATCAGCACCACTCAAGGTAAAAGTTTGAGGTTAGTTTTAAAATTGCAGTAATATACTAATACAATTTGACAGGGAAATACCAGTTTAGAATGACAGACCATTTTGGCAAAGCACAACTATGTTGTACTGTCATCTCATAATTTAGACTTCCTCCACCCTCTGGCTCATACAGCAATTGCTGTCAGCTTATTTTGAGTTGATCCAAATCCTCTGTTTACAGTTAAAAATAGCTCCAGCACTATGAGAATATCACACAGCTTATTATATTCTAGAAATCTTGACAACATAGCTACAGATAAATGAACAAAAAGGGAAAATATGAACAACTGAAAACAAAGATGAAGGGGTACTTGAAAGTCATCTGTGCTATATTAATATGCACAAGTGGGAGCACAAAGATCACACTGCCATCCAATTTCCTCTGCAGTGACTGCTATGACAAAACAGTACAAAAGAAAAGCATGCCCTGCCTCAAAAAAGTAGCCATCCTCACCTGGAACATAAGATCTCTCCTACTAAGAAACACTTCCACTGTATTTTATAGTCATGTATAATTTAACAAAAAAATAATTAATGACACCACTCAATCCAAGCCAGAAACTCTGAACTCTTTAGTTTTCTTTTAAAATGCAGAGATCTGGCCCAGTCATGGTCACAACAGCATTGCATTCATTTTAAATGATAGCACACACCTCATGCAACTATTTATGAAATAGTCACCAGGTACAATTGATATTGTCATTGCTCAGTTATGAGTAAATGACATATTCAGGTGCAGACTGGCTGACTGTGCACAGACAAATCAGAGCCATCACTTTTCTGCTTCAGGATGGTTGCCACATCATCAGCACTAAACAGAAGATGCCACCAAACTGATCCCAGAGGCAACTTAAGTTCAGAGACAGCATGACAGGCTAGTGTGGAGGCTAAGCTTGCCCAGTGCAAAGCAAGGAAGGAGCAGGACAACATGGACACAACATATGGTCACAATGTTTCTAGAGCAGGATTCACTAAGGTTAAGACCAATGCCATGTGCATCAACCACAGAATATTCTGTAAATTTTCTTTTCCAAAGATAAATTCAGTTGTTCTTAGGCCTATACTTAGACCAAATTCAAAAAATAAAAAAAACCAATCCAATTCCCACAGCAATCCATTCAGGCATTTTCCCTAAATTCCAAGACTTGACATCACAAGCACATCACCACAGTGCTCCTCTCTGATGTGAACCCAGGTCCAAGTCACCTAAGCTAAGCCACGTAGCACTGGCTTCAAACCAAGCAAGAAAGTCTAGGAAGATAGACCCTAAATACTTCTCTGCAAGGGCCCTCCTTGATGCACTGCTCCACAGTGAATCCCAGATCAACTATGCTGATTTGAGAAAAAAACAGATTTGGGATAGAGGGAACTAACATTAAAAAATGACATCATCTGCACCACCGAGGACTTTTGGGATCTCTGTAAGATATAAACTGGCAAAACCAAACACCTCACCCTCTCCCCACTAGATTACCAGGCAATTACGAAGATCTGTTACCTATTACTTTTACATCTGGTTAGACTACAACTAAAATTTAGTGGAATAAATAATAACTATATTGTTGCATCAAAAAGCAGAAAAGGATTCATTAGGGTTGTGAAATGCTACTGCCTGTACCAGAACCACATTTCCCACTTCACTGTTCTGCTGCCTCAATGGCAGCAAAGAAATAAAATGGTACAATGTTAGTTTTTAAGGCCAAATTTGAAAAGATTTACTGAAAGTCATCAAATATACTGTGCAAGGATATGTCATTTTAAAGACTCTGTGAAGGAGAAAAGGCAGTTTTGATGAAAAAACAGTCGTCACACTTCTCCCCTAGCAATCTATTCCATGTTTCACACTGCTGAGGAAATGCACCTTCTCCAGTGTAAGGGCAGTAAGTTGTGGTGGGTATTTCAGTGTTGTTTTCATGTTACTTCTAGGTCAGACCTATCTGCTGATATGCAGAAAATATCTCTGTACCTTTTTAAGAAAGCTGAAGTACCTCCTTGACACTCTGCAACATGGCAAAGAAGCAAAAAAGCTGTTTCCCTGACCGGCAAGCACTTTGTTCAGACCATGGTGTGTGGATGTTTGATCTGATGATGTGATCAGATAGGTGCATAAAGAGCTTAAGGTAAGAGCTGAAGGTGCCTTAAGGATGAAACTAGTTGAGTGTCCTCTTTCATTTACATGCAAGGCAAAGAAAATTCAAGAGACTTTAGAGACCACTCACCCCCTGGTCAAAAATTACAGTACTTTAGGTCTAACACTATCTTAACAGAGACAGAGGAATAAAGTTCTGCACACAGATAAAAAAACACTAAGAAAAAAAATAACTGTTTAGTCAATAATAATAACAATAATAATAAAAAATCCTTAAATGTTTCTCTTCAGGGAAAAAGCAAAAAACAACCCATCAAAAAAACCCCCAACAAAACAATCCCACAAAACCCACCAACAAAAACCTATTAGATTCCAGGTTTTCAGATTGCATTTCTGCAAGTCAAATCTCGAAGAGAAGCACAAAGACTTTTAGTTCCAGACTGATGCAACTCACAGGAACTGCAGGAAACTAATCCTTCAGGTTGGAGCTGCACAGCTGCCAAGCAGCTCTCCCTCTGCTCTGTCATCCCACAGCTACACTACATGGTAAAGTGATGGTACAGGAGTACAAGACATCTGGTCAAAACCAAATCATGCCCAAAAAACCAAAGACAACTCAGATGAATTTGCACAGTGTGAGGATTTGTACAAACTGTTGTGGAAAAAAAACAACAAAAAACCAACCAACCAAAAACAAACAACCAAGAGGAAATACTGAAAACTTAGAAAGTAGCTGTAAAATTCATAAAGTCAAAGATCAGTTTAGAAGCAGGAAAACTTACAGCACAAACATTCCTTCTACAATTGCTGGTCTCTTAAACCAACAACAAAAAGGACTGACTTTCCACTTGACAAGATTACTAACCTGTGATTAAAGAAAAGGACACTTAAGTAATCATTTACCTTTGAGGGCTGTACAACTGGGAACACCAGGTGTGAAAGCCTTGTAAGACTGAAAAACTAGCCACAGAATAAGATAACTGCAGTGGAAAAGACTTGGAAAATATTTAACATATATTTCTGCCAAGAACTATTTTTCTGAATGTAACTTACTGCTTCGGCAAATCCAGTTTGAAATAATCAAAAGGAATTCCCAAATGCATATCAAATAGAGTTACAGCAAATTTGGCAGAATTTTGTTTCTCTTTTATTTGTAATACTACTCAGAATAGAGTCAGCATCAATCAACTGGATCTGAATGCTGAATGAAAGAAGGGATCCACATGAAAGTCAAGACTTATACTCTGTTGAGAATTTCAGCTGAGGCCTTCACTGTATTTGGCAGCATCATCAGCCTGAAATGAGCCCTGATCAATTGTCTGACTTGTTTTAAAGGTGTACAAATATGCCAGACAGAAGACTGGCTGGTATTAGGTAGGCAGTGGATGTGAACAAAGCAGTAATAGGAAGAGAGTGCCCCTGCTACAATGTTTTCTTCTGGCCCACGCACAATTTCAGATGGCAGGAGAAGATTCACCTTTACTCCTCTGGGTATTTATTCAGCATCCATAATTACACAGACTGACACTAGAAGTCTTAATCACATCCTTCTAGATCTGATGCTCTGAGCTGCACAGCAACGTTTGAACAGCTGACCAGTGACCACACACAGTGCTGCTACAGGCACCACCAGTGTACAGATTTGCTAGATCAGAGATAATCTGGGAACTTCTCTGTGACAATGATCATTAGAGACTGCTGAGAGTTCAAACACAAGCAGGTACTAATACTCTCCCAGATTTCACCTATTTGTACTTCAAGAACTTTCATTAGCCAAAGATGATTCCTTGTATTTAATGGTTCCAGACTGATTTATCTTCCCTTCATTTACATCATTGTTCTCAGAACGTACACAAGCTTTTAGGATCTGAAACATCCTGTGGCAAGGCAGTCCACAGGTCTATTAGCCATGGTGAGGAGAGAGACTTCTGCTTGCTTTGAACTTTCACATTCTGGTTTCCTTTGAGGCCCTCTTAGCTCTGCTATCAGAAGGATGGCAAATGACTGACCTCAGCTCAGCCCTCATGCTACTCACAGACATCATCACATATTCCCTGATTTAATTATTTTATGATCTTTCATTGTTACTGAAGTCTTCAGATATCTTTGGTCAATTGTCACACTTCTCTGGTCCTTCCTTGGCTACTAAAACACTTCTAAAGAGACAGAGAGATCAGGGTTGTACATGACACATTCAAGACATGGGTAGGCAATGACAGAATTACTCTTTATTTTGATTCCTATTCCTTCTTTTCAGATTCTTAGCATTCAGGTTTTTTATTTTGTTTTGGTTTGACTGCTGAGCATTAAGTCCAAGTCTTCACAGATTCAAATTCAGATCTTGTTCCCTAATTTAGTTCAGAGCCAATAATGAATGCTCCCTCTCCCCCCACATGCATTAAATTTGTCAACAGTGAACTTCATATTCTATTTTATCCAAAAAGTCTTGAAAAGTCTTCCCTGTTGGCTCTTGCCAAATATAATTGTATTGTCTTTATAATTAACTTCATAATTTTAAGTAGTAATTCTGAACCTCTCAAAATCCCCAAGAGCATACAATATTAAAAGCTGTCATGGAAATATTGAATGCTATGTATGTATACTTGACATACACAATGCTAATTAAAAACTCATGAACCAAAAACAACTTAAGGGAACTGCTTGATGTTATTTTAATATTATAAATCCATGTGTTGCACACTGCCCCAGAAGACTGCAGAAAAACGGAGAACCAAGTGGAGAAGAAAAAAAATACAAAGTGAGAGATTACATGGAACAAAGTCAGCATGAGATAAATAAGCTGCAGACCCTATTTGAATTCCAGTCTATCTATACTATGAAATCATTGACCCTTTGTTTCTCTGAATATACTGTATCATGTTCCTTGTCTACTGCATCCATTTCCTTCCCCTGAGACAGGGAAGGTAAGCCTTACTTAAGTGGCTGTTCAGATGGACACTGATGGGGAACAATGGACTACATAAAGCCTAAGTGAGTGAGGCTGGTCAGGCAGCACTGCACACTAGCAGAGCCCACCCCATTATCACAACACAGCAGCCAGGAAAGCAGGATAGAGCAGCAGAAATGGATAAAAGCTCAGGACCTTCTGGAAGCTCCTTCGCCACTTATGGCAAGAAGAGAAATGTAACTATTTCAATTTTACTACTTTCCAAATACCTCTGCAAAAGAGCTGCTATCTACCAAACATAAAATGTTCCTAAATCAGAGAACAGCAGTTGAAGTGAGAGGCAACATGTTTAGGTTGTGTTTTCTCTAGTGACTTGAACAAAAAGCGAAAGCAATATTGTGTTAGAATTTTATACAAACTGTCTCATTGTACACACTCAGACTATTCTTAATTACACAATGAGCTATCATTATTAGGAATAGGCACACCATGACAAGTTTGGGAGGTAAAAACCATGTGCATGCATGCCCTTTAAAGCTCTAGGAAGAAGCAGCTTTGAAGAGGTGGCATATGTCCTACCACTTCATTTTAATAAATCAGAAAATCCTCATTCATCTTCCCTCGTACGACCTCCAACAAAAAGATGCCAAGAACTTTAAATGTCCAGTATGCCTTTCCATTGTTATTGTTTGATGCAGAGCTCAGACAGTGACAAGTGGAATGCACTACTGTGTAAATTCTGGAAGAAATCTGCCATGTTCCCTAAGCCACTTCTACCACTAAACCACTGCCATGACAGTACAATTTCCCTGTGCCTAAACACATAAGGGATAGAAGCTCATTCTGGAGAGAAGTTTTCCTAGTCACACTTTCTAGCAACTTCTTTTCACTTTAGAATTATCTTCAGATTCAGAACTAATTTCATCCATATCTACCTTAAACTAAAAAAAAAATTTACTGTATTGCATTAAGTAGTTCAGATGCCACCATCAAAAAACTTTTTTTATTTGTTCTGAAGCAATATATGTTGGGCATGATGTGCAACTACTGCTTGCAGAGCCATCAGTCCACAAGCTTCAACAGATTAGAGAAGCCAGTGGAATTAGGCAACAATTCCATGTGGGCAGTTTCTGCTTCATTCCCATCAAGTCAATAGAACACTGCTCTTGTATAACACATGGTAGCACTAAAACTATGGCTCTTTCCACGTTTAAATCACTGCTGCTTAACAGTACTCCCTGGGGACTTTCAGATTTTAGCTTGAAGAAGGCCACCTTCCTTATTTTTAGACTATTAATAGTCTGGGCACAGAACACTTCAGCCAGCTGCACCAAAATCTGAGATTTAAAGGTGTATTTTAAATGGAAAGCTTTTTGAGTTGCTCACTCTTCTCATGTGAACACATTCAACAAACAAGTTATCCCAGGAGGAGTGAGATAATTTAAAACTTGTGCCCTCTGTTTCTATATACTCCCCATACTGTTCCTGTGCCATCATTTTTTCCAAGCAAACCCACTACATTTATGATATCCAGGTCAGACTGAAGTGTGTGATGAGTGGAGAACCAGGACATGGGCTACTTGGGCAAACAGTGTTGCCAAACGGATCACAGTGTTTGCCCACCTATTCTTAAGTGGGGGTATTATTTCATGTTCCTTTTCTTTCCAGCTGCCAATTTGCACAATACATATAAGCATAGTTACCTTTAAGACCTCTACCCCCTTCAAATTCAAAGTTGGGCCAAATGTGTGACAGAAAGCCAACTGTGTCCTGGGCTGCATCCAAAGCAGAGTGGGCAGCAGGCCAGGGAGGTGATTCTACCCTCTGCGCTGGAGCACTGTATCCAGCTCTGGGGTTCTCAGCACAAGAAAGAAGGGGACCTGTTGGAGCAGGTCCAGAGAAGGGCAATGAAGGTGATCCAAGGGCTGGAGCACCTCTCCTATGAAGACAAGCTGAGAGAGCTGGGGCTGTTCAGTCTGGAGAAGAGAATGCTCCAGGCAGACCTTATGGCACCTTCTGGTACTTAAAGTGGGCTTATAAAAGAAGGAAAGCAACTTTTTACATGGACAGATAGTGATATGACAAGGGGGAATGGTTTTACACTAAAAGAGAAGAGACACCAGATGTTAGGATTTCTTTGCTCAGAGGGTGGTGAGGCACCAGAAGAGGTTGCCCAGAGAAGCTGTGGATGCCCCACATCTGGAAGTGTTTAAAGTCAGGTTAGGGCTGCTCTGAACAACCTAGTCTAGCGAGTGGCATCCCTGTCAATGGAGAGGGAGTGGGACCTAGATGATCTTTAAGGAGCCTTTCCACCCAAGCCTTTCTATAATTCCAGGATGGATTTGAAAGTACTTGCTGTGCAGTCTGTCCATCTGGACACCTTCTTTTGCTTAAAGAAACACTCCCAAAATAACCCCAAATCTAATGTAACATTGGAAAACAAACAAGGATTTAGCACACCTAAAACTTTAGCATCAATATGCCCCACCCATCTTTACATACACAACACAGCATACCGTTTTTTCCTCATTTTCAAATGCTTCTCTTGCTTCTTCATAGCTACAGATTTCTTCTCTGCACTCATGTTCTATGTCACCTTGCTTCAATTCCTCCAGAAACGTATTGGCTCTTGGGTATCTTTTTAACACAGAGTTGGCTTTGTCCTCTGTTAAGAACACTGAATAAGAAGAGAATGAGATAACAAAGGTCATTTCTAAAATAGATACCCAAATCCTCATGCTGGAATTGCTCGAAGAAAACATGCTTTAGAGAAACAGCTTTTTCAAAGGATTCCTTTTTATGCCATATGATATAAGGCCTTTCCTAGTTTTGCTCACTGCTGTAAGTAGTTGGGCCTACAATTTCAGTAGTTTTTGCTATGATGTCATAAACGCAATAGACTTCAACTCAGCATCATAGTCATGTGTGCTTAAATAAGACTGAGTCTGGGTGCCCAAGAAGTGCTCAGAAGACACAGGCACATGCTCTGCTCAAGCAATCTCCTAAACTAAGATGACACAAAACAAACAAATCCTGCTTGTGAACATCCAAAATGTTATTTGCAACTGCCTGAGGGCATCCCAGCTAAAATGCTCTGAAGTTTTTGATATAAATATTTATGACTATTACCCAGAGTCAGTCACACTAGAACAACTTAGTCAATGCTTAAGTCTGTAAGTTTGTAACTTTGAAGCAGACTTGGTCCCTTCACTCCAGAAATCTCAGCTATGAAAGGGGTATCCTTTTGGGGATGTGGGAGAAAATAGCCTCTATATTCTTTAATCACACACAAAACCTCACCTTATTTGATGAATCAAATAAAACAATTCCAAATGTTCTGATACAGGTATTCTTTACTTGCATTCTTTAGTTTTCTCTTTCCTTCTCATGTTCCAGATTTCCCTCAAACTCCCTGCCTCAATGATTTTTACAGTAATATGGAGCAACTGAGACCCTCCAAATTCCATCAGACTCAATTACCTGGGAGGTATATCTGCAGTAAATGCTGCAGAAATTCTCCAGGTTTATCAGGTCAGGAAGTAGGAACATCCTGTCAGTGCTACACTGCTCTTGGGCCCTCCCTGCCAGCAAGAGGGGATAATGATTCAATACACTGTCTCATGAATGCACTCATACCACTTTCCTGACCTATGCAATCATTTGTGCATTGCTTCTTCACAGCTAGTCTGAAGGTTTTTTTTTTCTCTTAATAATTTGATTTTTAATGTCACAAAAGGAAGGCAGCAAGTAAACAAAGATTGATCACTGTGCTTTCACTTTAGATAGATGTGGTGGCATCTGTCAGCCATGATTAGCATAATTAGGCTGATCTACTTGAATTTCATTTTGTTTAGTCTCTGTAATGGTTTATGGTTTTATGGGTTAAGGTTTCGGTACTGGCAAGGCTACAGGAGTGGATTCTGGGAGTGGCTGTTAGGAAATGCCCCTGTGTCTGACAGAGGCAATGCCAGCAAGCTCAAGATGGACTCGCTGGCCAAGGCTGAGCCCACCAAGGACGGTGGTAGCACCGCAGGGATAACATATTTCAGAAGGGTGAAAAAAAACCAACCCTGTGGAACTCCAGCAAGAGAGAAGCGAAATATGTGAGAGCAACAGCCCTGTACACACCAAGGTTAGTGAAGCAGGAGAGGCAGAAGACGCTCCAGGTTCTGGAGCAGACATTCCCTTGCAGCCCACAGTGAAGACCACGGTGAGGCAGCTGTGCCCCTGCAGCCCATGGAGGTCCATGGTGGAGCAGAGATCCACCTGAAACCCACAGAGGACCCTCACACTGGAGCAGATGGATGCCCGAACTAGGTTGTGACCCCGTGGGAAGTCCATGCCAGAGCAGGCTCCTGGCAGGATCTGCGGACCCATGGAGAAAGAAGCCCACATTGTATCAGGTTTGCTGGCACCACCTGTGACCCTGGGAAGGACCCACACTTGAGCAAACTGTTCCTGAGGGACTGCACCCCGTGGGAGGGACAAATGCTGGAGCAGGGGACGAGTGTGATGAAGTCCTGCCCCTGAGAAAGAAGGAGCAGCAGAGACAGTACGTAATGAACTGACCCCATTCCTCGTCCCCCTGTGCTGCTGCGGGGCGGAAGTAGAGATATTGAGAGTAAAGTTGAGCCCAGGAAGAAGGGGAGGGGAAGAAGTGTTTTAAGATTTTCTCACAATTTAAAGAACTTTCCCAAGTTGAGCCTCTTTTGCCTGTGACAGTAACTGGTGAATGAACTCTCCCTCCCATCCTTATCTTGACCCATGAGCCTTTCACTGTATTTTCTCTCCCTTGTCCAGTTGAGGAAGGGAGTGACAGGTCAGCTTTGGTGGGCACTTAGCACCCAGCCAGGGTCAACCCACCACAACCTGGACACAAATCATTAGACAGCGATCTTCCTTTTGCAAAGTATTAAATGAAGATCTGAAGATTAAAGTCTGAAACAACACTCCCTCCTTTATTTTCAGTTTGAATACATGTACATAAAGGCACCACACAAATCACACTATTCATGATGGTGCCAGGGGTTCAGTGCCAACTCTACAACTACACCTGCCACTTGGTTTTCTACAGCATCACAGGTGAGAACATGGACACCTCATTTCACTGACTAAATTACAGAAATCTCTTCAAAAAGGAAAGCAAGAAGGGTGGTTTCTTTCCATTTCCCACACAGTTCTCCTGACTCCCCTCTGGGCCTAAACAACTTGGTTTCAACATGCCACAGTGATGACCTAAACATGATGAGCTGAAGGACTTGCCCATGCCAGGAAGCCAGCATGCAGCCATGCCTGGAGATGGACTGCTGGTGCTCTGCCTGCTTCTCCAAGCTCCTGGTGGGTATTCCTGAAGGGAACAAGTGTCAGGCCAGATTCTCTTAAGTGTGCCCATGTGTAGTCACTGAACATCAGATAATGCACTATAAATCAAGTTTTCCCTCCTCCAGCAGGTAATACCTAGGGGATTTCATTTTACAGCTGGAATACAGCCTTGAAAAGAGCAATGAGAGAAAAATATGACAGTGCTGGATACAGAGGGAAAAGAAATACAGAAGAACGTACAGATAGCTGAAAGTACCCTGATTTAAAGACTCTAGCTCTCAGAAACAAGATACAAATCTTTGTTTCTGCATGCACTTTCCACTTCAGAAACAGAATAAAGGTTTAAAAGCTGGTATGTTAAAAAAATGTTGCATTTGTTACACAGTGGTATGAGTTTCTAGTTCAGTTTAACTAGTACTTTAGTTTTCCAAAAGGAGCTAAATGTACATTAGTGATTCAAATGTCTTGCCAAAGAACAGCAAACAATAAAATAATTCAGTATTCAAGAATGGACGATAAATGACTATATATACGTTCAACTTTTTTATTTAGTAT
The DNA here is from genome assembly GCA_013399695.1 of Formicarius rufipectus. Classification (NCBI taxonomy): domain Eukaryota; kingdom Metazoa; phylum Chordata; class Aves; order Passeriformes; family Formicariidae; genus Formicarius; species Formicarius rufipectus. Next base: position 132,648 of record VXAU01005470.1, on the reverse strand, counting down.
TTCATATTCAGGAAGTCTGTCTTCTCTCAAAATAGAGTATACAAAATGCATACATCACATAGAGACAAAAAAATCCTGCTGAGGAAAATAAACTACATCCCATATGAATTCTGAACATATCTGATAAACAACAATCTCTGGTTAGTCCAGACCAGGAATGACTTTTGACTCTGCAAGTCTGGAAAAAAATGAAGTATAATAATTTGTTTGTTTTAATATGACATTTTTAATGCTCTACACACTCCTAAGTGACTTCAAATCCTATTGAGAAATCAATATAAATGCATCAAAGAGACGTAAGTACACGTGGATCAAAGCAATCTTGATGGAGATACTGATTGAAATACAGGGACTTAATGAGAATCAGTCGTTGCCTGATAAATCCCATAAAAAGAGAGAATGGAAACATACTGCAGAACTCACTTTGACATCTTAGTATTCCAGGACCATAATCATGTACATATTCAGTTAAAGTTGGACAGGAGTGTGTTAAAAAAACACTTTGGGTTTTTAGCTAAGTCACAGTGTGGCCAAATTCACTACAATTGTTACTATGGAGCTGAATATGACCAGGGAAGACATGCATGTGGCAAGAATAAAGTGTTGAAGCATGATTAAACTTACTTCTTTACTTTTTTGAAGGAGATTAACTAGTAAATACAAGATAAAAGAAAAATCAAAATTATGATTTTGGCATTGTGTAAGATAGACACAGAAATAAATAATCTAAAGCCTCTTGCACAATTTTTGTATAGACGAAGATATGTATCAACTACCAATTCTAATGCATTTGAGTACATTGTTTCTTCAGACACACTGGTGCTCTGTGTAACTGTAACACTTGTTTTTTAGCAAGATTTTATGCATCGGAAAGCTACAAAGAAAATTATTCCAAAGACTAAGTTTAACTTATTGAAGAGAGCAAAACAGTCAGATCAATCTGTTATACATTCTCTGTAAAACCTGCATGGATGGATACTCTAGCAAGGAGAAATTCAATCAGAACAGGAGACAGGCAAGGACAGGAGAGGATAAATACATTGTAGCCTGCCAGCTGAGGCTGTCACAGGGAAAGAAAACAGGCTTCAGGACTTTAGTGACACAAGGAACAGGGAGCAGGAGCGTGGGAAAAGCATTCTGAGACACAGGAGAGTCGCCAAAGCAAAGCCTGGAGCATCCTGGACCAAAAGCAGCTCTATTGAGACCATTACTGAGGCTTCCCTTTTTTTTTTTTTTTTGACTCCTTACCAACATCCAAGGAGACTAAAATCACCACTAAATACTAAAAATAAACATTTAAATTTGAAGTAGCTGCTATTAAATTTGAGTCTTTCCATAGTTCATATTAATAAAGCCATTTGGTTTGAATAACGTGGAGGAGATAAAAACTATTTGTGCATTTCTTTACAAAGCTTAAAAAGTCACTTCTGCTCTAAAAATTTGGAGTTACTGGGACAAAACTAAAACCAGCTAAAAGTAAAGTACTCAAGGCTGGAAACTGAGCTCTGAGGTTTTCACTCTGCAGCCACAAAGGGACACAAATAAGTCTGTGATGACTATTACGGTCCGCAAATAATATCTGTCAGAATAGTCACATGATTCCAGTTCAGATCAGTGTGGGGAAAGATCTGCATTGCATGTACCATCTGAACTAGCTGAATGCCAGGGGGCATTTTTTGTGCAAAGTTACTGGGATTTGGAGGACAGTTTCAGGGTGTGTTACTGCCCACGCCATAGGGAATAATAAAGAATGCCCACTCGTCACTAAGTTAACAAACTTACCACTATCCATGATGATTGCTGTCAAGGCAAGGAACTTGCAGTATCAAGTCTGTAAACAAAAGAGGAAACATCCTGTTGAGTGTGTGAATTATGATGAACTTGGAAAAGTTTCTCTTGATTCTCTAATATTGTTAAAAATATACCAGTACTGGAAACACTGTGATCAAGCTTAATCCCTCTTTTGAGATGTACCAGTACTGCATGCAGACTAATTTCAGCAGTATAGGAACACTCTCCAAAAAAAGTTAACTCATACGAACTGGTGAATGCTTTAACCTTTTTTGAGGTTTTTCATATTCAGAAAATACAAAGATGTTAATATGAAATAAAGGGTGTGTATCATTTTAAATGTAATGCAACCTGTTTTGCCTAATTGAACTCAAAAGGTTCTCCACTGTAATTACTTACACCTTAGCTAAGACTTAAATTTACTCTGCTGAGATCAAGTCAACACATTATCCTGAGTCCGTGGATCAGATTTTTTGAAATCAGAATGAATGCATGTAAATTCATTCAGAGTCAGCTGCTGATTAAAACAGGATGCCTGCATAAAGTTCAAGGGCAGAACAAAACCTGAGATTTGGCAAAGGAACTTGCAATACGTGAGAGGATCCCAACCTGCCCTACAAGAAGTTACCTGCATTTCGTACCTCATCTTGGAAAGAGAACAGACAAGAGATGCTCTCAGATGAGAAAGTGCCTGAAGCTCATTGCACCCACCAGGCAGAGAGCCAACAAGAACTGGATCTGAAGGCAGCAAGAGTAGTTTGAAGAACTGTTTTCTGTTTCCTGAAGTCAGTATTAGGATGGAAAAAGTTAGGAAAATAAAACCTTTCAGCAAAGTACAAGAAAGGTGCAACTGCCTAATCAAGTTAGTAGAACATCATGAGGTTAAGGGGTTTTTTTTTAATTAATAGATTTCCCTACTCCTAAAGGTTAGCACTAGTCTCAGAGGCCAGGTTACACATCACATACAGCACACTGATGTCCTCACTTTCCATAAATCCAAACCCTCATAAGCAAACCTCTCTGTAAAAAAGGTCAGCCGTGGCTGTTGTAATAAAAGAGGGAAAGTTTATGTTTTCAGTATGGCTCATCCAAATCCATAATTCATCAGGCAAGTGTGTAAGCAGTATTTGTAGGGACTCCTGCCATGGTGAATGGAGCTCAGAGATGACATCCCAGCCTGCTAACAAAACTGTAGGATTGGGACCATGAGACATGTGGGATGGAGGAGTAAACTGATTTTAAAGCAAGTTCATCAAACGTCTGTAAAGGTGAATAAATGTGAATAAACAGCAGACATCAAAGCACTCCGAAATCTCACCTTCTCAGTGTTCACCTTGTCATTACTAAGTATTGCAGGCTAACAAAAGCAGAGGTCTTAAATTTTTTTCAAAATATATTTAAGACCTCTTTTAATAGACTCAGCAGACTACTCTATGCTAAAACAAACCACCTTTGCTAATTGCTTCTTGAATAAAACTAAAATCAGCATCATTTTCCGGGCAGTCACAATGCTACAATCCAAATATCTGTGATGAAGAAATTGCCAAACTTACTAAAATAAACAGGTCACAAAAGAATTGTTTACTGCTGTAAGTATTCTCTTCACCTGCTACATCACTATTTTCTTTTGCCATTTATTACCCATCAGTTTCAGATGACTACTTTTGCAACAGCTCCTCAAATAAGACACACAGCAACAGAAGATGCAGACCCAGGAGAGCTCCCTTGCTCTGAGAAGTGGCAGTAATGCCATGCACTAAACATACCTTGCCTGGCTTCCCCCCTCTCTAATTGATTTGTTTTTCTGCAATAAATTCCAGTTAGTTTTTAATATTTCATCCTCTTAACAAATAACTTGGGTGTGGATTTCAACAACATTTGAAAAAAAGGAAAAAAAAAGGCCGAACACATGCATCCACATCCATGAGTCACAACTAGATGGCTCTGACGGCTCTGCCCACTTGGAACTGTTGTGGAAATAAGGGGAACTTCCACGCCTCTCCTCTGCTACAGCATGTTTTCCACCAGGAACAGAGCAGGATACTGCCTCTCCCTTCGCACCTGGCTCTAGGTGATTGGTGCGTCATGACCTCTGGGAATGAACATCGGAACACCGACATACACAGGCTGGAAAAATGGGGAAAACATGTGGAGGGGGAAAAGAAAAAAAAGAAAACACAGAAGGAAAAACACATTTAAATTTCTTCAAAGGCAGCTATATTATGAGCCAGTGACAAAATAAGGATTTGCTGAAGTGGCTGCAAAACACGAATTACGTTTCTTTTTACCTCCCTTATTACAGAAGGAAACAGCATGTCCTATTTTAAGAAATATCAAATACAGCTTCCCAATCAGTGGCTGTAGTACAGAAACTTCCCTTCATCAATCCACATTAGGTTTTTAACAGCAGTTAGAAGCATTTCTTCATCATCATCATTATGGCTAGACTTTGCGAATGAAGATTTGAGAGGGTTTTACTCACACTTGCTGCTTAGAAGCATTTAGGGCATCCTGGAACCATATACGTTCATTTTCTGATAAATGTGTGTCTTTTCTACGTTCCCCTGACTTTCCTCTCCCTATCTCCTCAATCTTCCTTTCCAAGCTCCCAAAAATCATAGCTTCATGCTATGACACCCAAAAACCTACTGAGCAAGAGTTGGATTAAGGACACAGGCTACCCTGCCACTACATGGACATTTTGCTTGTGGAACAGACTCTCCCACCGCAGAGGAACACTTGTGCCTTCACCCTTTACTTAACTGCCCCTTTCCCTAAAGGGAAGGAGATTAATAATATTTTAGTCCTTTACTCTGACAGTCTTGGTTCAAATTGACTAAATAGTTCAAAGGTGGCTTGGAAGAAGGAATTGAACACAGACAAGTATAAAAATCTTTTTTACCCTCATAAACCAGCTAATAAAGCTGAAGAGGGCTGGCCACATCACAGGAACATCTTGACTTGCTACTGACTCATTTATTCCTCTGCCCAACTCTTTATTTAGTTTTCTGCTTTTAAGTCTTCACGAACCTTACTGAAGTCTCCATATACAGAGCAATGTTTTTCATATGTATATACAAATCCAAGAACAAACACACACTCCTCACCTCTCCAATAGTATCTCACTAGTAATGCCAAATTTTACTGTTTCAGGGACCCCTCTTCCCTTTATCTTCTACATATTATTCTCTCCATGAGGTTACATATCACCTTAGATTTGTTTGTGGAAAAAGTGACAACAGAGTGGACAGCAGGAACAGCTCTACTGCTATGTTGAGAGTCAAACCCCGAGGTCAGAAGCAGCTGACCTGCCCTACCAACATGTGATCTGTCCTGACTGCCTGCCTGGCTGTCCGTAGCGTGGTTAAAAAGCCAACCAAGAAAACAATGAACCATCCACTTCTAGTAGGAACTACAATGGCTCAGTAGGAAACATAAAGAGTTCAAAAATGTGTGAGACACAAGAAGACACAACAAGGCCTGTGCTATTCACCAGCAGCACCCTGCTCACCACCAAAGGACTGCAGCCTCTTACCAAGATGAAACATTCTGCATGAAAGTTCAAGGAACTCATAAGGAAGTAACAAACCAAGCTATACACTTCTTTCCACAACTAACCTAAATTTTCCCCTCTCAATCTTCAGAGTGCCCAAACTTTGCCTGCACTATAATAAACATAAACTAGAATATTTTTAATACACATTTCCAAAACTAAGTAATCATATTCTAGCAGTGCAGCATATTCCTTATATTGGGAAGATAACTAATTTCAGCATTAAAAGTTGTTGGTTTAAGACAGTATCTCTTCAAGATTTTGTTCCATTTTTTAAGATGACCATCTTCAGTTGGCAGCACACACCTCTTCTGGGTACATTTTCTGACTCAAAGTTTAATGGAAACTTCTGTGCAGCACATACCCTTAAAGGACAGAGGATCTGACTGAGGGCACACAAAACTTCCTGCACTGTTCTTACTCACTGTCATGTGCTCTAAGAATACAGAACATTGAGAACAAAGCAAATCCTTAAGGGAAGGGATTAGAAAGAGAAAGGCAAATAAGGCTAATGTAAGGCAGCAGGGGTATTGTCCCTCAGTTTCTCACCTGCTGCATTAACAGGGACTTACACCACTGCAAAGCCACCATGGTCCCCTCAGAGCCAGGGAGGGATGTGCCTGACAGCATCCAGGTAGGGAAGAGGCTTTTGTCATTCTGCAGTACAACTCTAACACGGGATATACAGCTGTTAATTTTACTTTTGTACAATTCATGAAACCACAGGAATGCGTTTTACAACCAGATACCACAAAGAGCTCTATAATTTCTTAAAGTTATCACTATTTAGGTTTTTCTGGAGCTTTCTATGAAAGCAGGTCCATCCAGTGGACACTGCTAACTAAAACATTAGGTAGATATTCAGCCTAAAAACTAAACATCCCTCGTCTAGCCCTTAGCCCCAAATCAGGTGCAATGCACTGAAACACTGCTGTGTCCGTTTAGAAAAAATATTAAAAGATTATCAGTCTGTCTTCCTGTGTAGCTATTTGACTGTCATTTATTCAAAATGTATCAGGTGCCTACCTAAAAATCCTAGTCTCACCAGATATGTCTTGGAAAAAAGTGTTACAGAAAACTACAATTTCACTTACAATCTCCTTCCAAAGAACTCTCTCCCCAGGAAAGTGTACCAAATTTACATGGATTAAAATACTGAAAAAATAGACTGATTTTCCTCTGAACAGAAAGTCCATAAGATATAGAAGAATTCTGTATTTATTAAGTTTGGTTTTCTTGCAACAGCAAGGTTTTTCAGGGAATTTGGTGGGAATAAAGGGGGTTAGAACACTTTGGAAACTATCAGACAAGGATGCAAAAGATTTGCCCCAGGTGAGACAAGGGTAAGAGAAAAACAGAGAACTGAAAAAACCCTCTGCCTTGTAGATGGTATCTGATTACAGCATCTTAAAACATCATCATTAATTCTGTTTACATAAGGACCCAAAACCACAGACCAGATCACTAAGAGAAACCTGTACTTAGCAGAGTGCCATTGTATGTTAAACCCTGTGAAACAGATCATTACTCACAGAACAAGCAGGCTGAGCACATCTCTCCAACACCACCCTGAGAGCAGAGAGAAGGTGGCTCCTCATGACAGCAGCTGGACAAGACTGAAGTCTAAGCTTCTGTTTCAGCTTCATTATCCCTTCTCCACTTAAATATTTTTTTTGTTCTGTTAAAGCTGCATCAATATTCTGGCTAGTTACTCTCTGGATCCTTCCAGGCTCCTCCGGTTCAAACGAGAAATTGCTACAAACTAAGACATCTCTTCCTTCCCCTCCCTTTCAAAATCAGATGAACATTTTCCTGATAGACACATTTTGGCAATCAGGACATCTGGTGGGAGAAGTAACAAAACTCTTGCTTCAGCAAGGGAGGATTTTGGTGAGTTGTATTGTTTTAAAACTCCTGAGGACCATCCGGGGCAGTTCCTGGGAGGCAGAATTGAACACTTACATAACTACCTGTGTGGAAATGAGAATTCCACAAATCCTCAAGAGACTGTGCCTTTCTGAGCAGCACAGAGAGCTGAATTTCAGACACATCGCTCTTCTGTAAGCTACAGTAAGAAGACACTGCTTTAGGCTAGACAATCCCCAGTGCTTCAGGAATTAAAATTTTGAGTCTTTAACTTGATAATCCATTGAAGTGTTGATAAAACAACAACCAGTTCTTGTCGTTCTTTTTCAAGTGAGAACAGTGAACAATTAATCAAAACTTCCACAGTAGGATGTGTTTGTACTCTGATTTTGTTTGGACAGAAAACCAATGATACTGTGTTACCTACTCTATGTTCTGCTCTTCCCCCAGTACCTTCTAACTAAATCTAACACTGAGATTTCTTCCATGACCCCCTAAGTTTTCCATGAAAATCAATGACCAAGAAGAATAGAGAAACCTGACTGATGTTCTCATTGAATGAAGATGGGTTTTCCAAACGTGGCAGTATTTCAGGAAGCACGGTGCCTTCGGCAGCTGTACATCATTATCCGTTTTGCCAGCAGGTAGTAGGTAGTCTGGAATCATATGTTCAGGACCAGCCACAACCTGCACAGCCCTTTGAGAGGTGGGAATACAAGCTGAAGAGATGAGAATAGGGAAAGAGTACTGCCAGCACACAGGAGGTGTCAGAATATTGTGATGATCTGAGCCAGTGGCCGGGCACTAAGGATAAGCATGATAAGAAGTCAGATTAACAAAGTAGGAAAGGTCAAAAGCTAACAGAAACAGGAAAACAGCTTCATTACAGCTCTGGTGCTCCCTGACCCAATTACAGCTTCCAAAACAAACAGGTTGTCAGCCACTTGGATATCATCCTTTCTTACCCAGGCTGAATAGCCGGACTCTTCATCTGAACCAATTACAGTGGCCATGAGTAATTACCTCTAAGTGCATAATAATTATCTCTATCCATGACTATAGTCACATTAGCTAGGAATGCAGAGCAATAGGAGTGCACCTGAAGAACAAAACAGTTGGTGCTGAGGACACTGTTCACACAACACAGGTTGAGAATTTTGCTTTGGGGCATCTCCAGTTTGCTTCCAGGAGCTGAGCAGTGAGGCAGTGGGACTGCAGCAGGTGTACTCTTGGAGTCTATCTCCTGGTTTACCTGCATCCAAAAATAATTTAGCCTGAAATGATTCTGCAGCACAAACCAAAGCACAGTAAATAGTGACAACTGTGAGATTTGCTTTCCAAGTACACTCCTAATCTAAACCAAAATGCTACTGCAGATACACGTGGTGTGTACTGTATAACTACACTCAAAACACGTAAGAAGTTGTGAGATAAGAAACTCTGTGTAAATGCTGCCGCAGCAAAGAGCCAAAGGGATGACAGCGAATGTCTGGCAAAACTTTTTGCAAAGCTACAATATTACTTGGACAAGCACATTGACAAAAACAAAGGTAATGTCAGCCTCTCCCTCAAGCGAAAAACCAAACCAAAAAAAGCCTCTCAAAACCAAAACAACTCACCACAGTGAATGGTATTTTTGAATCCCAGTCTATGTGCTTGTATTTTGTCTTCAAATATTATGTTCTTACCATGGAAATTACATACTGCTAATACACAGGATATCACAGGGCCCAAACTAAGGCCAAAGACATGGAATACCGGAGCGGTTGTTTATAAACATCAAAAAAAGATACACATAGAGATACCTAACTCTGAAACTAGGACACAACCTGGCAGCTCCTCACCTCCCCCCCAAAACCTCCAGAAACAAAAAAAAAGCACATTTTCCCTTCACACACTCAGAGAGTGGGAACTTGCCATTACAGACTATAAAATTAATTTTGATTGATTTATGATCACCTTGACTGATATTTCCAGTAAGTTCCTCTCCAAAATGTTACCAGCTTCTAAAATCCTATTTTAACATATGAAGTCAATTTACAAGAAGCCAGAGAAAATATATGATCCTTTTCCCACACATTTAAAGGTGGCTGAAATGAAATAACATACTGATAAAATCTTATACTAGTACAGTGATAGCTGCTTACTGAGTAGCTATCATGTATTTTTTAATTTATAGTAAGACAAAACAATCAATGGACCTGTTTGCACTTCTCAAGAAAAACCTCCACACATGGCCTGTATCAGAACTGCTGCAGAATGTTTTCTTTATAGCATGTTTTCACTCACAGCTTCCCTAAACCAGAAGCTATGAATGTGCACTCATCATTTAATTTTCCTCCCGTTTTGTCCCTGTTTTCATACAAATGAAATGTTCTCATCTGTTTTGTAAATTATGAACAAGCCAACTGTCGTTTTGCAGTTCAGACCACCTCCTGATGATCTGCAGTCAACAAACTGAGTCAGCAGCTCTCAACTTCAGTTGAAAAACAGATTGCGTATGGATTAAAAATTAAATATTACTATTTATATGAAAAGATAAAAATATCCTTTGTCTTTAAATAATCACTGTATAACAAGTCACTCAGTTCACGGAAGGCAGATATGGAGTTGATCTAATTGTAACACACAGACTGTCAGGATAAGTTGGTCTCTTGGCTACACAGCTGTGACCAGAGAAGATAAATCACACTGCAGCCAAGCACTCCTCAGATAGGAACTGCAGGGTACCCACTGACCTCCGCTGATGTAGATGTAACCAAGTCAATGGACCTGAATTTTCAGATAGTGCCGCACTTATGAAACTTACTGCCACAGGATGCTGTTCAGGACAAAAGCAAGAATAGATTAAAACAAATAAAAAGAAAGTCAATAAATGAGGGAGAGATTTGGTGATTACTGTAACACAATTCTCCAGATGTACTTTTTAGTGGTAACTGCCTGGTTATGAAAGGAGGAAAACAGGTCAGTGCCCAGTATGGAATGAGCAACTATATCCAGCTCCTCTCCAAGCAGTTTAAACTGGATTAGGACCAGAGGAGTATCTATCAGCACATAATAGCACCAAACAACCAGAAACTGAGTTGATAGGTGGCAAAGGGTCTCTTGAATAGATCCTACTTACTATCTACAACCTCTCTTTTTCACTGGCTCTGGGTCTCCCAAATCAACATAACAAAACTTTCAGAATAAGCAGAAAGTAGGTTATAACAGTGCTTTCTGCCTTTGAAAAGCATTTATGGATTAGGTAGGAGAGAAATAAAAAATAAAAAAATAAAGTGTTATTTTTACATCACATTTCATCTCTGTAGGCATGAGAGAAAAGGGCCAAGCAACAATATCTGGGCACAAAAATGAAATTTCATTGCAGGTACAGTGTTTGTCCAATGACAAAAGGTCACAGGATCAAAGCTAACAAGTTACCATTTATCCTTCTCTGAAACTCTTAAAGATACTTTCTTCCCCAACACAGTTTATAAAGCAAAACCATGACCCAAGTGTCACAAATAATACCTTATATGGATTTTCCAATAACAGACTGGTTGTACAAAATTCAGCCTTCCACTGTATCAATGTATATCCAATATTCAAGTCTACTCTTTTCACAGAGAGACCTGACAATTCCATACATTTGAAAAAGATTATCCTCAATTTGCTGAGGTTTTTGTGGTAATTATTAGAATACTGTGAAAGGCAAGGAACAATAGTTACTTTTAAAAATCAGTTTCCCTCTAAACCACCAGTATTTTTCAAGTAGATATTAAAAAAACCCCAGAAATAGTCTAGACCTCAGAATGTGAATTTCTGTAGTGAAGCCTAGATAATTTCATATTGGCATCTTTGTTTTGCATGCAATAATTTTACAGCAAACATAAGCCTACTACTTCACAAAGTTTATTTTGCTTTTCTGTGTTGAGGTAAATATTCAGCCCTGTACAGAAATTGTATTTAACACTTGTTTGGTAGGCCAACATCTAACAGTTCATCTAACTGAGAAAAATTAACCCAAACCCAATAAAAAGTAATTTCTTTGTGAAGTGCTAAACTAAATAGAGAAATGTGCAGACAAAGCCTTCTCTTCCAATATTTATGCACTGTCAGCATGCCTGAATATAAATTTCCACTCTGCCTGTCCTCCCTGAAGCAATGCATATATGACATTTCAGAGCATGTTTTAATGGGATTTTCCAGTCAACCAAAAATCAAGTAGCATAGAAGTTATGAAATACTCATACACACATTTTTCATCTTATTGAATTATAGAGTAACTAGGGAAAAGATAATGAAGCACAACTTGTTTACTGATTTTATTAAGTTTTCTCTCATACTGGGAAACTGCATAAAGAGAGCACTTGAAAGTTGCACACCACCAGAATCCAAAGAGCTGCAGTAAAACAGAAGGACAAAAAGCCCTTCAAAACAGGGGGGAGGGAATAATGCTTTAAATACTCTTATTTCCCCTCTCTCAACACCCACATCCATTACCCATCACACCAGCTTTACCTGGATTTCAAAATATGATGAGATGCATACATTACTTTGCTGCATTGCACTTCATTTTTTCTGAGTAGGATTGGAACAAACCTACACACAAAAGTGCTCCAGCTCATTTACACATTTGGCTTAAACATGATGTTTTTGTTTCAGCTGTGAAGAGGAGTCAAGGAATTTCTCCTCCTATCCTGCCACAGCTGCCCACCCTTTACTGAGGACCAGTCTCCTGATGTGGGCTGATGCAGTTCTGTGCACCACAGCTCTGCCTCTCTCCCTCTTCTCCAGCCCCTCCTTTCCAGACCAGCAGCAGAAAGGAAATACAAACTTTTCAGGCTGTACCTGCCACCAGCTCTCAAAGAGCTAGTTTTGCATCCCTTCTTAGCTACCTTGTAGCCTCTAAAACACAGATTACATTTGGTTTAGCAAGACTGCAGTCAAGGATCAATTTTTATTTTCAATGGGTGTAATACTCTAAGAATTACTCAAAACGCAAACATTTAAAATATCAGCAGTATTTCTTTTCAAAGGGTTTTAACACAGTTTTCCTATTTCAAGACTATGTTCCTTCACTAAGGAGGGCTTTGCCTGAGCTTTCTCGTGTCCTCTAGTCCAACAATTTTACTCAGTGACCCTTTCCAATCAACTACTACAGAACAGTATAAAATTCATGGACGTTTTTCTAAAGAAAGCACACCTGTCTCCAGGATGGAGGCATTCTGAACATCGTAACGCAAGAGAAGACTGGATGATGAATTCACATCTAATTCAAACTGTCATTTATTAAGAAATAAAGATGCCAGTAAAACTCTAAGCCATAGCTGTTTAATCACACAGCATAAATTCATACAGAAACAAAGCTGTTATTACCAGTATCAAGTCACAGTTACAAAGAGTTTTCTTTCCAACACTGTGAAAAAAAATGAGCAGCTCCAAAAACAAAAGCAATAATACTACTGTTTCTCTCCTACTCCTTGAAGTGATTCAGTATAATATCCATTCTGCCAGAGGAGAAAGCACAAAAAGTATGTAACAAAAACAAAGCAGAAGATGTCTGCTTCAGAAACCAGTTTAAAAAGACTTAGGGCAAGGAAATTTTACACATACTAAAGCTTCAAACACTGATATGCCAAATCAATGTGCCAAATTTGTGTGTGTGCAATTAATTGTATTTGAAGACATAATTTATCTTAGTTGTATCAAAAGCATACACAGAATTAAAATAAAGTTAGCTCTTGAAAACTTCATTCACAACTGATAGATCCTCTATAGAATCTGCCTAATATTTTGTTCTTGGAAAACTTAAAGGGTGTTTCCCCACATACCCACAAAGCTGAACATCTACTCCAGCATGCAGAAAACATGGAGGAGTCTTTTACTGCAAAGAATCACTGATACGTTTTAGATCTGGTAATTCATTCATACATGTCTATTCATTGCAGAAGTCATTGAAGAAATCATAGACAAGCTGCTCATCAGCCAGTGCATCTCCACCTTTTGTGTTTCTGGGGTAGATCCCTTCCCACATACACAAAAAATTAACTGAACCACAGTGCAGCCCAGCTTGGCAAGAATGTAAAGAGATTTGTCTGGTTCAACCTTTGGTGGGAAAGGGGGCCCTGATGAGGTTATCTAGCATCCTTGTCCAACTGCATCCTGAAAGCCCCCAGTGATGAGGACTTCACCATGTTCCTGAGGAGGTTGTTCCAGTGAATGTCTCATCTCACAGCAAAAAAGTTCTTTCTTATACTGAGGTGAATCAGCACGCTTGGAGCAAGCATGGGTAGAACCCTCCCAAATCTTCATTCGCAAAGTCTAACCATGATACTGAGATGAAAACTTTGACCAAACCTTTGCCAAGAGCTCCTAAAGAACAGCCACAGTGGAAGTGCTTTGATACTTCCATCTGGGACAACTATAGATGAGCTTGCAGTTGGGCACTTCTTTACAGTTCACCCTAAGTGGCCTTTGCATAAAAAATGAGTTTGTTCACCTTTCTTCTCACTTTCTGAGTTTGACCCCACACTCTGTGCACCAGGTTTTTGACCCTTTTGAGGGACTTCCCTCATGAGCAGTTTGGAGTTGTTCTTCAAAGACATCAGCAGAGGAAGACACTGACACCCTGCTGCTTCACTGACAGTTCTGGAGTCAGCACTTAGATCAATTCCAGCTAAAGCTGCCTGAAAGGTGGTCCCACACATGCAGCCACACAGTTTCACTCCTTCCCCAAGCTAGTACAAGTTTTGGCCAGCAGCTCACAAGGCCAGACAGATGTAGCCCAGTGGAAAAGCGTTTTGTGTGCACGTGTGTCTGGATGTTTGCTTTGCAATAAAAGAGATCAGCTCCCTGGTTAAGTTGACTGCAGAGCATTAAGAGTGCTAGCGCCAGCACAAGAGAAGCAGTTAAAATACAGAACCTGGAAAGGATGAAGTGGAAAAGGAAGAACTTCTGTTTTCAGGCAGCAGGAGAAGCTTAGATCAGTTAATCTGCTTACACAGCTTCACCCTGAGAGTGCCATGCCTTTATTTTGCTGCTGTACACAGCTCTGACAACCAACAGGAATAGACAGAAAAGAGTACAGTGAGTCTGCTCCATTTGTGACACTCAGAAATGCACAGCAGTATCGAAATGAAATGTCATGCGCTGCGCTAATTTCAGCTGCCATTGGAGAGATCTATAGGAAGAGTGGCAAGAGATTGAACTCATAATCCTCCTGCTGAAATCTCATTTAACCCTTTCCCATAGCCATAAGAATGAAGACTAGGGACAGAAAGTTAAAGCAGAAAGTTGTTTCTCCTCCCAGGTTTATTTAGCAAATAGTCTGAAGAGTAAAAGTCTGCAAATAAAAGCTGAAGAATATACACAAGGTCAGTCAATAGCTCACTGATAAACCTGAAGGTACAGTCAGGTGCAAAAGTTCACATGTCTGATGGAGCCACTATGCAGGAAAATTCCTGGTAGAATTCCATAAATTCTGCCTCACACCAGCGAGCTAACAAATTCACACTTCTTGAGTCATTCTTCAATGCCAAGTAGAAAACATTCAGCAACACAACCAATTATAATAAATATTCCAGTTGAGACAGTTCTGTTAAGTAGTTAATTTAGCAACAGGGATTCTAACAAGGAATTGCTGTAAAGTGAATCTTGAAACTGGTCCACGGCATCCATTGTTACACTACAGGAAAACAAGAGCTCAGCAAAACAGGAACATGCAGAATTACAACAAAAGGGTATAACATCTTGGTGTAACAAAAAAAAAAAAAAAATCTTAGTTCTGGAAAACACAGATGCTCTGCAGTTTCAGGTAACAAAATGAATATTCCACCAGGGTTCAGAAGCTTTACCTACAATAAAGCACTCCAATCCTACACTTCACATGGTCTCTCTGGATTTTAGCATCACTTAATTTGACCACTCTTGGGAGTAATCATATTCGTACAGACTGAACACTAAGGTGAAAAACTGGAAGTAGGTTGAGTGTATGATCTTAGCACATGAGATGCCAACTTTCAAAAGTCATTCCAAAAGTGACATGAGAAGGCTGGTTTAAATGCTTTAAATTAAACACTCCACTGAGCAGGCACACAGCGCAGAGTAATGTGTAAAAGGCAAGGAATCTCAAAGATCTTTCAAGATACAACTATAGGACAGTCTGTCCCTCCACCATGTAAAGACACCTACTCTAAAAAAAATAATCTATTTACATAAAACAGCACTGTTAGTTTGAAAATGGGCAGCACTTCTTGTGCTATTGTATCTTCTAGGAATCTCAACTCCAATATATTGGGTTGTGAAAATATATTCCTTTTCTGATTTTACAAATTTATTTCTGAACAGATGCCTGATTTTTAAAAAAAATTAAAGATATTTTACATAATTATTATCTACCACTAAAAATGAGTGATAGCCTGAAATGCACATAAAATAGCTCTCAACAAATATGTTTCCTTAGCAAGCCAAAATCCATGGTGTGATTTTAGGTGGTTAGGATGCAATTTCTTTAACTTCTAGTATGAAGACAGGCTTCACCTTTGAAATGTAGCCATTTTAATAAAGGTATTCAGCAACCTTGATTAAAACGCAGATTACTCGATAACCAGTATCATCAAAAATGCTGGCAAGAAAAGAATGAGTTAAGTGTATTTCAGACCTCACAAATGTACATCAAATAATAAGAATCAGTAAATTGGACAAAGGTAAACAAGGAAAGGGCTGGGTATTGTCAGATTAGATTTTAAAAGGTCAAATAGTTAGTAACATCTGAACTCAAACACAGCTGGCAGGAGAACAGAGGCGAGACATTAGGTCATTCAGTCCATTCCCTTGCCAGCTCTGTAAGGTTCTCAACTGCATATTGCCAGTGCTTTTGTTTAAAAAGTGGAAGAGGACAGGATGCAAGGGTGGGGTGAAGAAATCAGATTGTCTTAAAAGGCTGAAGCAAATCAACCACTCGAGAAACACCAGCCAGAGAAAGGCAGCATTCTGGAACACAGCTGATGGGAATTTATGAAAGGAAAGGATGAAAACCAACAGCAAAGTTCAGGATTGAGCTGATAAACTGAAAGCAAAAGCTGTTAACAGGATGGTGAAAAAAAAATAGAATTCCTGTCTACAGGAAATCTGGTGTCATTTGTTGAGTAAATGGGAAAAGAATGAAGCCTGTAAGATTTCCTACAATAATGGTAGGGGGAAGTGGAAGGGCAAAATGCCTTAGGTTTTCTCCAGTATTCATACTCAGGGTAATCGGTACCAACCACACTTCCTGTTCACTGCCCATCCAGCTGTTTCTGAGAGCCAGGAAAGAGCCAAAAGCAAGTCAGATAAGGTTTTTTTTCAACCTGATTAATTCTGTAATCTGCCTCATGAGATCAATATGGAAATGGTTATAACTATCACAAGTGAAGGAGGTCACAGAGGTAGGCAGAAGAAAATGATGGACAAGAGAATCACAGGAAAAGGAAGCTGTTTAAAATGGCTGAGAAAAAAAAAAATGGTTCACAATGCTGTAGTCTAAAATAAATTAGCACCATCCTGAAGTATAGTTTAGCCTGCTTTTGCCATAGAATTTACTCATGACTCTAGAAAAATTATCTAAAAATGCTGTTTCAATGCGGGCACTAACAACATGTACTTTTTTTATGGATGCCTTTCCCAAAATCTGAGTGTGTGATTTGCAAAAGCATCATAGGCTCAGACCAGATATTCAATTAATTTACACCTGTGCACTTAATAGAAACCAGAACATTGAACTTAATACCCTGACAAGGATCAGATCCTACCTGGACCAGATCTGGCCTCCATAATTTTGTCTTTCATTCCTTATGTGAAATGTCTTAGGAGAGTTTTCTCACCTAAGGGGAGAACGTGTTGAGTATTGAGATACTAAGATGATAAGCCTAACAGAAGACACTAGGAAATTTGTCACTGCATAGTCAAAGCAGAATCTGATGCAGATTTGAGTCACATTCAGAAAAAAAAAGTAATGAAAATGAGACCAAAATAATTCATCTCTTTAATACCTGGAGTATAACAGGATTTTTTATGCAATAAATAATATGCTATTACTTAATAGAAAACTGTATTAGTTCAATCCAGAGGCATGAAGAGACTCAGTTAAAGCTAACTTAAAAACTTCAGTTCTCCATTTTTGAGTAGATCTGGAAATGGCACTATTTGTGCCACACTCTGACTGTGTGTAACTAACAACTCCTAATGAAAGAAAACTGATTGTCACCACGTTACTTCTCAACACCTCTATGTATTATAACCAGATGAAATGTTTTGCTGTTTTGACCTAATACATTAGGTGGACAAATTTCTGGATGAACTTGCATGAGAAATGGATAATCTATATTTTGCCCAGGGACTTCCTAGTATTTGCTAATTCCAAGAAAACAGAGGTATTCAGGAATCCCAGGCTCTAGTCTAATCTGTTTTGAAAAATAAAGTTTTCTAGTCTATGAGAGGTTGAAGTGAGATGGCTGAATACCTGAGTCAAAATCTCACTCTTCTTTTTATGCAGTACCCTCACACACAAGTTCCCTGTCCCCTTTACTCTGGCTTCTAATCTCATTCCCCTGGTCAAGCAAGAACTGCTCTTGCAATCTCACCTTGACTGGATAAGTCTCCTCAGATTGTTCATCACCTCTTGCACTTGTAAGCCTCCCCCACAGCTGCTTTATCAATGGCACTCCCTCTGTTCAACACAAGAGCCAGAATGCTCAACATCACAGTTGCACAATCCCTTTACACAGGTGTGTCTCTGCCTATGTTTATACATTAAAAACATTCTACATACGTACTTACTAATCTATGCATGACAAAAATAAACTCTCTCCCTCCCCCATCACATGTTTCCTTGAGCCAGTATAAGCATCCCTATGGCACTGCAGAGAAACAGACGTGATACACAAATGAGTTAATCAGAAAGTGTTCAGAAGGTCGGTGTGAATCTGTGTCAATGCTCCGTGCCACTTCACCCCATTGGGGAGAAGATGGTATAGAAGGTGGCAACGAGCCGCAGAAAAACCTCGACTTCAGTGACAGCAACAGCCAACAGTAATAGTAAATTTAAGGTCTTGATTTTAACCTAGAACACCAATATCTTCCCAGCTGTCCCTCTTCTCTTCCCGGACTTGATAAAACCCTGAAACGGTCTTCTTCTTCCCTTTGCCCACTGGCTCCGTTCCCCTCCGGTTTGTGCCCAACAAGCCCCAGGCACTCAGGCTCTCACTCCTCACCCACCGCAGCGCTCAATCCCAGCTCCACCTGGGACGGCACTGAGGCTCCCTCTGCCCCCGCTGTTACCTGGGGGTGCGGATGAACAAACCCACACACCCAGCCGAGCCCGGGACAGGCTCCCTCGGGGTCCCTCAGGCCGGGGGGTCGGGCCCATCCTCCACACGCCCCTTCCCTGCCCCGGCACCGCCGCTCCAGCACGGCCGGGACCCTGCCCAGGGTGGGAAGGAGTTCGAACAACGAACACGACAAACTTCAGACGGCCGTGGGTTAGTTTTAGTGCTGGTGTATTTTAAGCGAGAAGCGCAGCAGCCTGTTCCGCAGACAGCCACTAACCTCATCCAAGGAACAAACTCCGCCGCGTTCTCCCTTTGTTCGCTGCAGTCCACACATTTTCCTCGCTGGCTTAACTGGAAATGCCACAACCCCTGAGGGACAAGTTTCCCGGGCGACTCCCGGAGCGGAGCCGAGGGCACGACCCTCCCTCCCTCCTTCTCTC
>VXAU01005470.1:78105-113699 GCA_013399695.1 Formicarius rufipectus | reverse complement strand
CTGTCCGGGCGAGGCTGGGGTGCGGGGCCGGGTTTGGGGTGCAGATTTGGGGTGCGGGGCCAGGTTTGGGGTGCAGGTTTGGGGTGCCGGGCCGGGGTTCCCCAGCGGTGCCGCCGCAGCTCCCGCTGCGCGCTCGGCCGGGCGGGCAGGCGGCGCCTCCGCGCATGCGCCGGGCGGCCCCGGGGCGGTGTGAGGCGGGTGCTCCGCGGAGCACTCGGGGCTGATCCGGCACCTTCCCTGCACATTCCTATTCTCTTTCCCTTCCAATTCCCTTTCGCTGCTCCTTCCCCCGCCCTGCCGAGACTCTGTGTAGAGCTGACCTGGCTCTCAGCGCGTCCCGGTGGTCACCTCATAGCTGCGCCCCCCCCAACCCAACAGTCACCCGGCGAGGCGTTTCCAGCCCTAAAGTTTGCATGAGTTTGGATCAGAGAATCCCGGGATGAGCCAGGTAGGAAAAGACCTCTGAGATCGTAGATTCCAACCTGTGACCGAGCGACAACACCTTGGCAACCAGAGCGTGGCCCTGGAGGGACAGGTCGGTCTGCACCTACACACCCCGCGGACGGCACCGCCTACGTGAGGGCTCGAATCACCCTCTCTGTGAAGAAATTCCTCCTAATCTACAGCCTGTATAGATAGACACATCCTGTTCTTTTGTTAGGGAAGTCTCTCACACACACACGTGCTGGCAGATGCGGCCTTTCACGCTAAGAACTGCACCAAAAGTCATGATTTTCCCCTATGGTGTGTCCCCAAGGGTGGCTGCTGGACCCATGGGCTTGTTTTCCACAGTTCTGGGCCTTTAGGTGTGTTCAGATCCCCTCCCCTCCCACGAAAAGTGCATTCCAGGAACCCTAAACCCCTCATCTTCCGCATTAAAAATTAAAGGTTCCACATTAAAAATTTAATTGGCTTTTTGCACTGCCCAGAATTCATCTGAAACCAGAGAATTTGATAGCTTAATTTTGTTTGTGACTAGTACCTTTATCTTCGCCTCTATGATTTTTAAAGGCTGTGTGTGGAAAAATGATAAAGCTCCTCAGAAAATTCACAGCAAATTAATAATCTCTACCTGACTTCAAAGGTACTGTTGTCAGTGGTGCATTGCCCTGATTATAAATGTCTTAGGACCGATTCACAAAAATAACAGCTTGGCTTGCCAGAAGAAAAGATTGAGATCTAAATGGTGTGGAACATAAAATACCATTTATTCCATGAAGCTCTCTATAAATATGCAGTGGTTTTTGAAGTGTACATTGCTGCTGTCTTCATATTCAGTGCTCTGTGGCTTCAGTTTTCAGTGGGTTACTGTGTTGAATAGCAGTACTTTTTACCTTTAATTTTATCCTAATAGCTGGCAATCACCAGAAAAGGAATGAGGTAATAGGACAGTCACAGAAATATTGAGGGAACTAAAAGATGAGATGCAGTTTGCAATAGTTCTGATGTGTCTCAGTTTCTTTAGTGGATCTTGACCTATAATAAAAGTTAATGCTTATATGTCAATTTAGAACTGACACTGAGACCTTCAGGTTTCAAACAAAACAAATTACATTGATGTGTCTGACAGTTCTTTGATAAAATCATCTAGAAATTCAAATCCCTAGAATCAATGGGAGACAAGATACCTCTGCTCTCTTAACATTTGTTGAGGCCCTGACAACAAATGGTCATCAGTGACCATGGAGAGAGACCCACTATCAGAGGTTAGGTCTCTAAGAGAAGTGAATTTACATCTGCCTTCTTTTGGAAAGCAGGAAATTTTCCTATAATAATTTACAAATGATCACTACAGGTTGTTTGAATACTCTGTATTCAGCTGTATCTGTTTAACTTAATAGCAGGTGGTTGGGAAATAACCAGGAAAGGCAATAGATGAAAAAAAATTTTATAAGGGTCAGAAGACAATATTTAACTTAATAATTATGCAGTACTTTCTTCCTTGATTCCAGATGCATTGCACAGTTTGTTTGTGAAGGCTTAGAGCCAAAACCTCAAAAGGGCAATGAAAAAGTTAGAAAACACTGTGAACAGAGGACAAGAAATGTCATGGCCATATTGGACGAGAAAAAACTGTCATTGAGCCTTGCTGAAAGGAGTGGACGTAGAAGAGCAGACCAATACTTGAGTAATATTAAGTAATACTTGAGTAATCTTACAGTTATGCAGTTTCTCCTCAGAAATCAACCAGTTTTTGAGGATATATTTTAATAAAACTTAAATTGGGAGAGGTACTTGGTCCATAGTGGAATTTTCTGACAGACGAAAATCTATTAGTGTGGATAGTAGTTTTGCTATCTAAGTACTTTCCTCTGATTTTTGAAATTAATTCAAATCTTGACTCTTCTACTTTGAATACATGATGTGGGAAAAGATCTGGGTCCCCCTTCTTGGAGATGTCTCACTTTATACAAATAATTATGTATTCATTACAACAACAGTAGTAAACCCACCTGAACATCCTACCTTCCTGTTAAGATGAACAATTCTCAGTCCTCAAAAGAAGTCTTAAATCTCAGGGGTTTTTTAGCAACTTCTATTGTGGTACAGAAATAATTTTGATTTTTTTATTTCATATCTACTTTCATCTCTATGAGTAAACAGGGATTTGATTCTAAAAAGATTATCATAGGCAATTGCACCGTTGCTTCCAACTCCGGGGTACCTGAGGAGTTTTGCTCCTGAATCAGGAGGAAAGTGATACAAAAGTGAGAATCCAGCCAGACCTTTCTGAGATGAAATAGTTATCATTATCATGCAGCCCAGGAGCAGAACAAGGAGTGGGAGAAACAAGTATTTACTCTGAAGAGAAGTGGAAATTCTAAAGCTATTGCAGTAAAAGAACTGAGAAGACTTAAAAAATGGAAGGAAGCAGAGTTGTGTCTAGCACAGTAACTGTGATACTGAACTGCTTTCTAGAAAAATATATTCTAGTATGATGCCTTAAGTATACCCTAAATTTAGGCACAGCATATGCGTATAAAGGAAGTGTGTCTTACGGAGTCATCTTATTTTTTGCATGTGTAATATGATATGAGTAAAGATACTTTTAAATACAGAGCTTGCTTGGAAAAAAACCAAAGGGGAAATATATAAAGTATGATTTATTGCCAAGGATTATTATGAATGCTGTCTTTGAAACTCACATATCAGTTTTCCTAGTTATGCTGTGCGTTGTGTTTGCACAGCTAACTTGGACCCTGCACTGGAACATTTCCCCTGATATCACACTTTTCACATAAATGTAACCAGTTTATTATTTTTTGTCATCCAGCAAAGCAACCAAATGTGAAGCCAAGAGGTTTCTTAAGTGCCATGTCACATGCAGATCCAATGTCCTCATTACTCTGTATTTCCTGCTCTGGGACTTTCTCATCTCTTGACACATGAGAAACTTCAGCACCAAGGGGGGTTAGTCTGACTGCAAGAAAACACAACCTTTTCCTCTTTCTTCTTATCCCTTCATTCTGGTTTGTCATCTAGTTTTGAAACTTCTGATGTTTCAGTGTAAGAATGCAAGATGCAAAGAAGCAATTCCCGCTGTGGGGAACCATATATCTTCCAGCATATTCAGCCATTTCCTCCCTCCAGTCCCTCTGCCCTGGGATCTCAGACTGGAACAGTGTTCCTCTCAGCACATAGGGCTAAATTAACAGGGTTTTGGAGCGCAGTAAAGGTGCCTCTTAGGCAGGCAGGGAGTTGGTCTGTACTGGCAGCACCGATAGTGATGTTCCTGAGTCTCGTCGTGACCCCAACGCCTCCGCTGGCTGAGCTGGGGTGCTGCCGCACCAAATCTTCACCCCGTCAGGCTGCAGTAAGCATCTGCCTGCTGCACTGTGAGAACCAACACCGCATGAGCGAATTCTACACTCTTGGGCTGTTTTCAAGTGTGCTAAAATATCACTATGTAATACATTAACTCAATTAAAATATTTTAGATTTTTTTATAATCCTTCATTATTCCAGCAAAGCAACATTGGAATGTGTTTAGTGTTCTGAATGACTGCTCACATCTAAATGGCTGTGTGCTCTCAGAAATTAATTTATGATTTGCTCCACTCCCTTACCAAACATTGACAGGGTTTAGTGGGTGTTCCAGTTGTGTTGTGAATTGTTCAGAAAGGACCATTTTGCATCTGTGGATATATTCACCTGAATTGTTGTAGTTCACACAAGTGTGCAGTTGATCAAAGACAACTATTACAAAGTAATTGCAAGTTTATTTCTGTTCTGTAACTGCAGTATGGACAGCAGCTGCATATAAGTGCTATACCATTGTTTTCATACTGTGTATTGTAGTTTGCTTGGTGGCCTCCATATGGTACCCGTGTAAGTGCAATAATTATTTTTCTAACCCTGAGAATTTCTGTATTTCATAATTTCTTCTATGTGGAAACAAGTGAAGGAGTGAAGGAGAAAGAGAAAAACAAATAGAAATACTTAAAACCAAACTAGATCTTTCAAGTCTGCAGTTCTTCCCTGCACCTTAGCAACTAGAAACCCCCCAGCATTGTTTGGCATGACTCTGCAAGTTATTTAAGACAGTTGTAGACCTTGGAACTGAAAATTGTTTTATGATATGCCCAAATCCCTACTGGGACAACAAAATAAGCAGCTTCCTTGACAGGGCTTCCAAGTAGCTTTTTTTTTTATTGGATAAGAATGTGAGAATATTTGGAATATTCATGACATCTAGAAGTAAAACAAACAGTTGATGAAATAATACCATTCTCGAAAGAGAGTCTGACAACTCTTAGGGAAATTCCAGACCCCATGATGTTTGTGGAAATAAGTGATTTTGGATTGACACTGCTGGTCTCTACCTTGTGACTTTGGAATATATTTCCGTACTTACAAGAAGAATAGGAAATAGTTGAGTGACTTTTTATTTTATAATACAATGCAAAGCTTTTAAAAGTCCATTGGATATAAAAAATAAATAAGCAACTATGTTTAAAAGGGCTGTTCTAGCAAACTGACTATCCCTGTACCACAAGCAACTCAGATTTCATTTCTGTGGTTAAAGTGTCTCTCTAGAACATCTCAACAAAATAACATCCTTGATGCGTGTTTTTCCTTACAGTCTCTTCTGCTGTTGACAGTATAGATCTGATGCACGCATTTAGCGACAAAGCAAGCACACAGAAAAAGCAAGTATCCCAAGTATAAAAGCCAACAAATTTAAATGACTGGAAATTGATTTAATTTGTTACTTCATACTGTCATGATTCCACTGACATATTCTGATAAAATACAGCCCTGTGTGCCTTCTGATTGTAAATAAAAGTCTACGGAGAATGACATTTATTTTGTAAAGTCCTCAAGTTCACAACACGATGGTGATAAAATCCTCTGTTGTGCTATAGTTCTGCTAAATGGGAGACTGATTAGAAGGCCTCAGTTGTTTTCTGGGCAGAACAGGTCTTTTAGGGTGACTGATGGGCCAGGTAGGTGTCCTGCCATTCAGAGGGGCCTTGGCAGGATGGAGGGATGGGCCAACACAGCTCTCATGAAGCTGAACAACAAAGGGAAGAGGCATGCCCCTGAGGAGGAATAACACTGTAGAGCCAACCTCCTGCCAAGCATCTGGGCAGAAAAGCACCTGACAGTGCTGGTGAATGCCAGGCTGACCATGGCATTTTTCATGTGCCCTTGAAGAAAAGTATCCTGTTCTGCTTCAGGCAGAGTGCTAACAGAAGCTGATGGAGGCAGGTGATCCTTCCCTTCTGCTGAACCCTGGTGAGACACACCTCATGTGCTCTGTTCTCCACAGTACAAGGCAGACAGAGGTGTACTGAAAAGGGTCCAGTGGAGGGTCTTGAGGGGAATTGAGGGCTTGGAGAGGCTGAGAGCTGGGACCATTCAGCCTGGAGAAGGGCATGCTCTGGGAAATTTTATCCATGGGTACACATATCTGATGGAATGTTTTTCCCATAGAAGACAAAACCAGACTCTTGTCAGAGGTGCCCAGTGACAGGACAAGGGACAATAGAACCAATTGAAAGGCACAAAACTCCATTTAAATTTTTTTTATTTTAATGATGATGAAAATGGTCAAGCAGTGAAACAGGCTGCCCAGAGGGGCTGTGGAGTCTCAGTCCCTGGATATATTAAAAATCTGTCTAGACATGATCTTGAGCAACCGTCTCTGAGCAGAGATTCAGACAAAATGTTCTCCAGCAACACCTTCCTGCCTCAGCTGGTTTGTGTTTCTGTCTCCAAACCACTTCCATGTACAAGGTAGTTTTGCAAGAGTAAGGGCAGTAGCAGTGGGGTCAGTGGACTGGCCAGGTCTTGTGTTTTGAGCCAAGCTGGATGACACATGTTTTCAGCAAAAGAGGAGACAGGTATGAGGAACTGAGTACATGCAGAATGGGTGTAGCTGCAATATGAAGGTATAGGCCAGGGTTATAGTACCAGGGTAGTAAGGAAGGTACCAACAAATGGGTACCAGGGAGCAGGAGCTATGAATGGCAGGGTCATTAGAAACCACCCCCAGATGCCTCGTGGTCCAGGGCAGAGGCCACAGGTGAGGCCTCTTGATGCTCCTTCTGCCACCCTGTGGCTTTTGCTATCACCGTCATAGGTGGTCCCCATTCCTGGGGCAGATGTTGCAAGACCTTGAGACACTCCAGGCCCTGACATCTAAATCATGCCTGCACTGGACTGACTGTGCAGTTTAAATCAGCTATCTGTGACTACACCAATTGAATGGTCAAAAGGGAGACGTGGAAGAGATGTGAACATCAGAAAGAACATGACTGTGAGTGTTGGGAAAGACAGGAAGCAGAGGACCCCCTGGCAAAGCACTAACTGTTAGAAGCCTGTTAGTGAATGAGAGTCTTTCTGTGGACTGCACCCAGTCCTGCATGAAATCACAAGGACTGAGCTTCTGTATGGGCATCAGTGATGTAATCATTTGGCTTTGGCTTATCCTTCTTAGTGTTGCAAGGAACAAGTGACTTGCATGTGTTCATTCACAGTTTATTTTGAAATGTCTTAACTATTGTTTGTGGATAGCCAAGGGTAGTAAGGGTAGCTTGTTTCTACATAGCTAACAGCCATATTAACAAATAACTGATTTGTGGTCAAGAGCAGGAGGAAAACTAGCTATAAACTTCAAGCTAGTTTATGGTAAAGATATGCCCTTCTCTCCCTGCTTTAACTTTGTAATATCCAGCAACCCTGAGAAAGGTCATATTCTTTTTCTCTGACTCATAACCGCATTGAAGGTGGATCCATCAGGGAGTGCTACAAGCTGTTCTGATAAGCATCTCCACAGTTGATGTAGAAGAGTCACCAGAAATCATCTTAACAAAATCATAAGCTTCTAAAGAGAAGGAAAAAAAGTACAGAAGCAGGAAACTATGTCAGATGAGTGAAGATGAGAATTAAAAATGGTGTGGGTGTGAAAGATCTAACCAGGGTTATAGAGTAGCAGTATGCAGAGAGTATGCACACAACAAAAAGAATAACAAGAAGTAATTCTATTACCATGTTCATGATTATAGGAAGACCTAGGAATGGTTTCCCCATCACTTAGGGAAAGGGAAGAGCAAGAGATGTGTGGAGAGCAGTTACCAATATCTCACTGTCAAAAGACTTTCTGGTGGATTTGTCTGTAGTCCTTGTTTATTCAGTGGGTGATAAAGTGGAAAAAATGCTTATTGAATTGTCAGTTAATATGCAGAGAGGTTGCAAATATATTTGAGGACAGGATTAGAATGAACAATAATCTTGATAAACTGAAAAATAGTAGGATGGGATTATACATAAACAGATGAAAAGTAGTATATTCAGTGTAGATATGTATATTGCATAAATGAACTCAAAATACTTCCAATTGATAGGCATTCAGAAGTCCTTCTTTACACAGGCTATATCTCATCATAATGCCTATCAATACAACGTGGCACAATACAAGACAGACATAAAGCTGTTAGAGAGTGTCCAAAGGAGTGCAAGGAAGATGATGAAGGGCCTTGAGGGGAAGCTGTGTGAAGAGCAGCTGAGGTGACTTGGTGTGTTCAGCCTGGAAGAGACTCACTGAAGTTGCATCTTCCTTGTCAGGGGCAGAGGAGAGGCAGGCACTGATCTCTGCTCTGTGGTGTCCAGGGACAGGACCCAGGGAATGGTCTGAAGTTGGGTCAGGGGAGGTTTAGGTTGGATATTAGAAAAAGGTTCTTCCCCTAGATGGTGGTTGGGCACTGAACAGGCTCCCCAGGGCAGCGGTCAGAGCACCAACCCTGACAGAGTTCAAAATGCATTTGGACAATGTTCTCAGACACATGGTGTGACTCTTGGGGCTCTTCTGTGCAGGGCCAGGAGCTGGACTTCGATAATCCTGGTAGGTCCCTTCCAACTTGGGATATCCTATGATTTTTGAGGTACCCTTGGTAAGATTGTTTGCTTGTTAGAAGAGAGGGCTTCCAGATTGATTGAAGACAACCTTGGCACTGTTTAATGCCACTGCATCTTGCGGTGACATGTTAAGGGAAGGATGGGGAAAAAACAAATATCTCTGATAAAGTCATGCAGTGTTACATCTTTAGCTGTTGTTGTGCACTGTCCTGATGAGGGAGATACTCAGTCAATTTTATGAACAGCTCCTGCTTCTGTTTTCTGTTTGGGGCACCTGAGTTTTCCTGAACAGCCTCCTTCAAAGAATGGACATTGTGGACTTAGAGCGTTTCCACCTGCAGGGAACAGCTGCATTTCCCCAGCCCTTTGCTGTTCCATATCATTCCCTCAGTGCAACTTTGGTGATTTACTGTAGCACTTTTCTTATTTGTTGTGGTGCCAAGTGAAAGAAGTTTTTATAAACATTCAGTGACAATTTTGTGCTAACACATTTTATTTTGCTTTCCATCCCTCTAGCAGTCTGTGTGCTGTGAACTGTTACATTCAGCTGTGAGGTGGCCCTTGCCAGCTCAAGGCTAGTAAAATATGGAACTTTTGTAAGAACGGGGGAAGTGTCATCATACTCTTCATAGTTAGCATTTTATCCAAACTGTTTATTAATCAACAATATTTGTTGTTTCTCCAAGGAAGATTGTCACCAAGTTTGTGCTGTTATACAGTCAATTACTATATCTGTACTTAAGAGCTAAGGAGATTTCACCAAATTTACTATCTCAAAATGAAGATCATATTTTTGTGCTAATTTTTGATAGCAGAATATTCTGAATATGTCCTTGAAATTGTGAATTAGCAATAAAATATATAGCAGCTTTCATAGTTAAATTTGTTTTAAAAGTCTGAACCAGGCCAAGTAAGTAGATATTTGAGTAATTCCATAGTTGCCTTTATATCACATTATGCCAAATTTGTCAGCTATAATGCACTATAGGGGCAGAAATTCATATGTGGCTTGAAAATAAACATTTTTGTATTGTTGTCTGAAGTGATGTATTTTGTATCTCCATTAAGCTAACCAATATTGTAAAAATAAATTTTGTTCCTTGCTTTCATATTCAATTTTCATGTTTAAAATTGCTTGTATTAATGATGTCGTGTGTTGCTTTCCAGCATATGCTGATTATTAAATAAAAGATTTAAAGTATGTAAATAGGCAGCTGAATACTGATTCAAAGTCAATTAATTTGTTCATAAGCTTAATTCTTTCCAAATATAAAAAATACAAAAAGATAATGTAAACCAATTTTGATTTCTTCTGGGAACTCTCTATAAATTTATACTGTAGTTGCATTTGACTAATTATTTCACATCAAGTCATGCAAATAATTAGTTCTGAAAACTAGAAGGTTAAAATTCATATTATTCAAGCAGATGTGTTTATTTCAGATGTCTTCTGAAGTTATTGCAATGGAGGATGTTAACTATAATTTCTTCCATTGTTTATCCTTATGTTCACTTTGTGTCTAACAATAAGAATACGAGTATGAACCAAATGGGCTGTTTCTTCTCAGCTTGTCTTAGGCTTTACACACTCACAAAGACCTGTTGATTTTAATTGATTTTATATATGCATCACAGAAAAATGTTAATCTTTTTTATTGGTCTCAGTGTGTGCAAATGTTTGCTCTTTAGATATTTAGAACTTAAATTTTGACTCAAAATTGACCTCACAGTATCCTTTAAAATCTTTAGATCAAGGGCACTTTGGAAAGGCCTGTCTGATCATTCCAGCAGACCAATGCTTTCAAACTCTAAGACCTAAATTAGAGTTTCGGTTCCACAGGCAGCTGAGCTGATCTACTTGGTGTGACTGAAAGAAGAACTTCCTTCACCTTTTTGTCTTCCAGTTCCATCTTCCTCCAGATCTCTTCCATCCTGTTTTCTTACCTCAGCTTCTCTTCTCCATCTTCCTTCCTCCATCCCTTTCGCAGTTCTGACCATTTTATTCATCATTCCCACTCTCCTACCTTATTCCACCTTTGATGCTCCTCATGACTTCACCCATACTGGGAGCAGTGAATTTTTAGTGACCTACCTTGTGGAAATGAATTCTGTGCATTGGTATCAATAAACTTATGAGACAGAGAAGTGACAAAGATTTTGGAGGCATTGTGTCTCCAACAGTCACCCACAAAAATTACTTTAACCTTGGGGTCAGCTGTGCTACTGACAGAAAGCTCCTGAGTTCTACAAGCACAAAGTTGTGGGTTTCAGCACTTCATAGGACAGAGAAAATGCTCCTGCATCCCTGATTTGTCACTTAGAGTTACACCATGGCAACTTCCAAGGACATAAATAATGCTAATCTATGTCCAGCCCTGACTAATGAAATTCATTTCAGCATAAACATTTTTACACTCCATCAACCTCTGTGGATGGCTTGTGAAAAAAAGATGGTGCATTCAGTACAGAATTTAATAAATGGGGAAGAGCAGTTTACAAGGTTTTGTTCTCTCTTTTGTAATGTCCCTGGCAACTGAAGTCAGGACAAATTTGATTGCAACAAGAAACTCCTAATGAGTTTGCCAAGATGCAATCCCCAGCATGTCTCCCTAATGAGGCTGAGAGGCTGTGATTGGAG
Organism: Formicarius rufipectus; assembly: GCA_013399695.1. Classification (NCBI taxonomy): domain Eukaryota; kingdom Metazoa; phylum Chordata; class Aves; order Passeriformes; family Formicariidae; genus Formicarius; species Formicarius rufipectus. The sequence goes on along the minus strand of VXAU01005470.1, from coordinate 102,700 downwards.
ATGGCATTATATTTATTCTACACACATAGAAACATTAATAACCCTTTGGAAAGATTAAGTTCTTTCCTAGTAGTATTAATGAATGCAAAATGAGGATTTTTTTTTTTTTCAATTCATGAAGAAAACAAATTAAGAAACAAATACAGTAACATTTGGTTCAAATCAGCACCATCAGTTTTCTATCCACTATGCATATTTTTATTTTTCTATAATTTAAAAATGAAATAAATTTATTTTTATTCTGTTAAACTGGTAGTCTGAACAACCACCTTACTCAACCCAACAAAACTCCACAGCAAGTCTTTTAGAAATGATAAATATTCTCCACATTAATGACAAAAAAATCACCTCTTCCCTTCGTTTGAAGGAGCCTGAACATGCCAAAATACCTAATAATTGATCACAGCTTCAACTAGTTTTGGTTTGTGTAATTTGGACATTAAGTTATTAAGTTTCAAAATATCATGAGGGGTTTCTTTACCTTATGGTTAGCAAGCATTTAGACATTTAGATTTTCAGCCTTCTGCAAGAATTAAAATCAGTCTTCTCATCTTTTTCTTAATTGGAAGCCATACTTCCCAGGAAGTTAATTAAATCTGTGAGATTGTAAGGGAACAACAAGTATTGTTAAGATGCTTAATAAAACCATAGTAGATTTTAATAATTGCAGAAAGAAATAAGAAAAATCACTGGCTCATTTACACATGGATATGGTAGTACCTGAAAGCTGACAGTGCCAGCAAGGCGTTTTTCCAGCCGCTGGAAGGTACAGTGAGGAAGGGGCAAAGCTCAGGGGCTCCCTCAGGAACAGGGAGCTGTGGCGAAGCAAGGCAGGGCTGAGGGGCTGCAGTCCAGCAGGCTGGTGGCATCACTGGGGCAGGGACTGGGCTGGGCTGGGCTGAAATGGGGCTCCTGAGCCCACGGGTAGGGCTGAGGGAAGCCCTTGTGGGGCTGGATGGGCTTTCCTTTGATGCTCAGTAGACATCTTCTCACAGCTGCAGCAGCTGGGTTGAACACAGTTCAAGGTCCAGATCAACACGGTTTTTACATGTGAATAAAATACTTTTTTCTGTACTTCTTTTGAGGTAGACTTACAGGACATTACTGGCATGGGAAAACATCTAGCAGTTGTATTTGTCTACAGATAAAGTGTAAGTTCATTTTATTTTCTGTATTATGTTAACTACAAAATACATTGTGGAGGTTAAGCAAAATCTCTGAAGTTACAAAGTTGCTATGAGTGAATGTTTCTGTCATAATGTGAGCATATTACATGCCTTTCCTACTGCACAAGAGGGACAAAATAACAATTGGTGATGAATTGAGGGTTTGTTTTTTTAAGAATGTAATGGACCAGCAGTAACAGATCCTGGGAGAGGAATTTTCTTGGGATAGCAAAGCCCCAGGAACTGAGGTAATGTGACACCCAACTCCAGTGTAGGTGTAACTGAGCAAAGGTTAAAAAGAACACCATTAAGAAGAACAAATTTTCTTTAGTAGATTTATAATCTTAAACTTTTTGACTGATCACATACAGTAGTCATTAGAAGGGAGATGTGCTCAGCAGTGGGAACAACATCACCTACACAAGAACAATTAGAGGAACACTACTGGGATCAGTGTCAGGGTCCCAGAAGCCAGGAAAGCAAAAGTGCCTTGGATGAGAATATAACTGAGTTACTTAATTACATCAACATCCCATTCAATTTACAGAATAAGCTGGGCTTGTCTAAAGAGATTCTTCTTGGTTTTCCCTAGGTACTTAGAGAGTTAGGCATCTAGTCTGACCTAGATTTGTACGCTATCTTTCAAATTGGTGGATGAAAGTAATTATCTCCAGAGGGTAATATGTGTCCCATCTGAAGATGGACATCTAGGATTTTTAGAAAGGTAAAATTCTCATCAGTGTTTACACAGACTGCCCTTTAAAAAATATTTTGTAGACTAGAAATCTAAGATTTAAATCACTAAAGTTAAATGAGATCTATTGCCTCACAAGTACGGAGGAGACTTTCCTGCTCTGGGTTGTAATTCCTGGCTTCACACCAAAGTAAGAGGAATGGAAGACACAGAGTCGTTCTGAAACACAGTCTTCCAGGAGCTACAAGACGAATGGCAATTCAACAGTGTTAGGCCTTTATGGACTCTAGTTAATTTTCTAATGAGGCTTTACCAGTATGTGCAACTTGAGATGTTTTTGTCCTCACTGGACAGATTTTCATGAGGTTGCAAAAGACTCTTCCCTGACAAAAATATTAACCCACAAATAAAGGTCAAGCTCATGCACTAAAACCCGAAGAAAAGAGAATGTTCAATGAAAAGGCTGACAGGACTGTTTTATAAACACAGGCAAAACAATATGATTCCCTGGCTATATTTTCACATTTGTGTGACTCATTAGTGCTGAAATTTTCCAAATAAATAACATTGTGCAAACACCAGATATGGGGAAATTTCCTTGTAAGCTATTGAAGTTTGCAGAATCTTAAGACATCAAACCCAAGTCTTATGGCCTAGTCTGTAATAAAATTTATTCCAGCTGTTTGCATTGCAGTGAATGCCTAAATACACAAGGCATTACCCAGCTGTCTGTCAGACCCCGACTTTCATTATGTCCGGAGCATTCAAAGTATATTGAGAAAGTTTTAGTGAGCATCCTGTTCTCTGGAGATTTAAACAACACTGCAGCCTTTTACAGGCAGATGCAAGCTCTGTTTTATCACTGTCCAAGTCAACTGGGAGCTGTGCTGAGGTTTTAGCACACTGTTGAGCCCAAGCTGATATATTCTCACAGGGTTTATTAGCTTTGCCCCTTGACAAGAGCTTTACATAGTTTCTCCCTTGGAAATGGCTTGTCTTCAGTCTCTCCAGACCTTGTCTGCCTGCAGGATCTGTGTAGAGGTGCCCAAGGGAAAGAAGTTGGAGAACTGCTGCCTGTCTTGCACACAGGAGAGGCAACTGAGACAGTGCTTGTGATGTGAATAGTAAACTTGCTTATAGCTGCAAGATTTCTCTTTGGCAGCTTTGAGGGAACTTGCTGCAATCAGAAATGCACACTGTGCAAATGCTCCTGTATTAACTCACTCTAATGGTTTCCATTTTGTTACTACCAGGCACCATTACACCCACTGCACAGAAACTAGATGATCAGGACCAGTAAAACCTGTCATGGGACAGCTATGTCCCTTTAAATCCAACAAACCAAATAATTTACAATGGCTTTCAGTGCATGTATTATTTATTATCAGTCCTACCGTCTCCCTCCACTGTTATTCAGATCTGACCTGCACTGTAGAGTTCTGCCAGCACAGTTATTTCAGCTGCAAGTGTGAAAATGATCATGCTCCCTTGCTGATAGAGCCATGCTGCAGGAGAGAGCATTTGCTGGCTTGATTCATGTTGGAAGTGAGGGGGGAGGGGGGTGTGGAAAACAACACCTAAGTTGACAGAAAACCCCTCTTCAATGAGTATACACTGCATCTTCACTAGGCTGCTGTGCTAGGATAGCTGTGCTCAGGCTGGGGCTCTGTAGGAGGGTTGAGCTCTCAGAGATAAGCAATCTTAAAAAAGCAGTCAAAATGGAACCTACGTGTAAAAGAAGGAATAATAATGTTGTTCGTTCTGCATCACAGAGAGGGGTTATACATTCTGTGAAACTCTTGATGTGTTGAATTCAATAGCAAAGGGTTTGTTCTTGCAGGCACAGAACTAAATGCAGGATTCAAGCTGAAATTTATTCTTTGGCTCAGGCGGTCCCCATAGAACTAGCCTGTTTACCTCTTCACATACCATTTTTTTCATGTTCTGAAAGACTCATACTATTTAATTCTTTAATATATTGAATTATGGTATTTATTGTTAATTTCTGTTTATTGGAATGAAAATATGCTCACTTTCCTTATTGTTGCTTTACTGATGCAATTTTTAATCAAGATAACAGAAATTGTTAGCAAAATATCTGTGGGGAACTGTGAGCTTGAAGGCATTAATCAGCTTTCCTGTCCTCTGAGAGTTTGCTTTTAATTCAGGGAAATCTCTTCAGATTAATGGACTGGGGGAATAGACTGAGGGTGAGATAAAGTCAGAGCAATAAAATAAACATTCCAAGAGGAGCATTGTTGTGCACAGTGAACTCAAAGATAACAGAACAGAACAGAGCAGTGTGGAATATGCTTTGCAGAGAACTACCCACTGAGTCCTGGCTGCAGCTTTTAGCAGTGCATTGCAGTGCTGTCTTCATTAAACCTGTGATTTCCTCAGAGCTGTAAACTCTGCTTGTCTTCCTCAGCTCTGCTTGTCTTCCTCCTGTGCCACATGCAAAGGCTCTCTTCCCAGTGCTGTTAGTCTTCTGTGCATGTGCCAAGCCGGTGTTTAATGCCTTCACATACTACTCGTGTTGTTTGAAGGCCTCAGAGCTAAACCTTTAAAGTGATTAAACATATATTAAAGGCTGAATTTCAGTCTGTGAAGTACTGAGGTAGCTGATTTCCTGGGACAATGCAGTTTAGAAATCAGAAGATGAAGCACACAGAGATGGGAGATTGGACAACCTCAGGATCACACGCTATTTTTCTTCCTAAAAAAGCCTCTTCACACACCTAACTCCTGGCTAATCCAGTCCTCAAGTTTGTAGTCTAAATAACAGTGTCAAAAATATGCTATCCAAAGGACTGATGCTGAAACCTGTGGGAGATCAGATATTTCAAGACAACCATTAAGGTCTTATTTGCTGGAAATCTGGGTTACAAGTCAAAGTTGTTCATCTATGATACTCATAGGGAGGATTTTTAACCCCCAGATAACTCCACATGAGTTAGAAATAATGCTAATATTATTTCATGAGTTTTATTGTATTTATGTGAAATAGGAGTGGTACAGTGATAATTACTTTTGGTTTTGTCTGTTAGATTTATAATGGTATCTTGCGGATAATTACACCAAACTGGATGAGTAATATATTTTGTATCTCAGGGTGGTAAAGGATGACTACCTCTGAATACAGAAGAAGTCTCAATTTTGAACAATGATGTTTCATGAGACACCATCAAAGGTCATTTATCTGACTCACTATACTTTATCATATATCATTAAAATAGTATCTAAATTTTTACATACTTATTCTCAAGGATCACTGACTAGGAAAAAACTTCATATCTGTATAGTAGTTCATTAGAGAAAATTACTCAAAATTCAAGTAATTATTCTGATTTATTCTTGGAAATGTTAAAAGCCATTTGTTTTAAAAGTGAGATACTACTATTTGGATTTGAACTGAGATTTGAGAAAATGAGCAAGTGTGATATACAAACTCACAAGTTAATCAAACACAAATGTAGATGGATGTCATCTAATATGCTAATTCTGAACTCACAAATAATAAAAATTAAAGTTAATAACAACAACTACAGCTGCTTTCCATCCTACAAACACAAAGAGAGCTGTACTAATCTGTCTATAGAGATGCATATTCCAGCATGATACTGCCTTTTTCTGCTCTGGTTGAATCAGTTCTGAAGGAATTTATGCCAAAACCTGAATAAAAAAGGACCTCATAATTAGATGAAAGTATCCACATATGAATTTCTATTAATGCCTTGTAGCACTTTAGAATCACAGTTTACCTTTTATTACCATAATTTTCCATGTGAACAGTCTGTAATCTTCTGTCAAATGCCAGTAGCATTAACACTATCTGAGTTCAGTCTTGCATGAGGGTCCTATTCTAACATAAATTCAGCTGTGTTTCAAGCTGTTCTCTGCATTTCCATTCTATTTTTTTTCTGGATCTGGGAAACTATGCTAAACGCTGACTAGTAGCATTTTTTTGACTTACAGTGCTGACAAGTAAGTTCTTTTAGAATTTGTGGTATTTTTTACTCTCTAATACAGAGTTTCATTCTTCAAGTGAAAATGTGTATTTACACATAGCTATTTAAAATGGCCTTGCCAATTGAATAAGTATTGCTCTGTATATAGAAGAATACTAAATTGCCTAAACAAGCATGTAAAAGTGTATGAGTTGATCTAGGAAAAAAAATTTGTGATTCCAGGGTCATGTTCATTTCTCTCTGTTGATGAGGACACACTCTGCTTAAAGTCAGTGAGTCTGCAGCTGCATTTTAGCAATGATATGACTCCACAATAAGCCTGGTTTACTTTTGGGAAGGCACAAGGAATGCGTGTTTCTGGTATGATTGTGGAGTAAATGCCATTCCATACTTGTAGAGGTCTGCAACACATACCAGGAGAGCTGTTCATGCACAGATCATATTCTTCACATCACCAGAACCTCGAGCAGAAGGCAGCAGTGGTGCCTCTCAAGGAGCACACACACGTAATTCCTTCCTTTGCCACAGGTCGTGAGTTGCCATTGCACTTTTAGATGTGATGCTTCATCAACTGTATATCAGTAACAGGGAAACTGTCATGGAAGAGGGATGTCTCAGTATCTTTTCTGTCCCAGGTGGTTCAGCACATGTGTATTAGATTATTGACCTCTTCATTCTTGGATACAAGAAGGATAATTTTTATAGCTGCCTTGTTGTGTTCCAGGGCCCAAGTCCCTGAAGGGTCTTGGGAATCCTTTCCATCTCTGGACTATGTCCCCTGAAAATAGAAAGCAGATGGTTTTTCCTTTATTTTACTGTCAGTTTCTTTTCCAGATGTCTGGCAGCCTGGAGTGTTGATGCAGGAATATCAACTATTGCACATGTGCTGTACAGCTGCTCTGCAAAGGCGTGCAGGTGTGCACGGCAGTGGCTCACACAGAGTGCCAGCAGTGTACACACACATCAGCTGTGTGAAATCACAGCAGCCCTCAGCTAGCATTGCTCAGGGCCTCCCAATTCCCTCTGACAGCCTCCAGTAGGATCTCTTCTTTCTAATCAAAGGCAGAATGCCTTTGGACCCAGTAGTTCCATGTGCATTTTCATCCACTTTGGGCACGTGTGTACTCATACAAGTAGTTCTGCTGTAGCAGCAGTGATGTGATATAAAACCTCTAGAGTTACGTGGGCAGTCTCTGGCTGGGGCAGGTGTTGTTGATACCATACACCAGCTGGCTGGCTTTCTCAGCCCACCAGAGGTTGCCCCCTTTTGTAAAGCTGGCAGATGTAAGCACTCTAGCTCCTTCCCTTTGCAGCCCCGTGATGTGGCTCAAGCCCATCTTTGTTGGTAGGCTCAGGATTTGCTCTGGAGGAGTTGAAGTGTGTGCACATACTGCAGGCTGCCAACCCTGCTTGGAGGAAAACAGCCCCTGGCAGAAAAGAAGAGACGATTTTGAGACAGACGTTATCGTAAAGTGCTTTGGCAGGACTCCCTACAGCTCTTCTGTTAAAACCCCCTGTGATGCTGATGTGGAGGAGTTCTCCAGGCTGCTGTGGGAAGGAGAATAAAGTCCCATTTTATGTACAATGACAATATACCTTTCTGATGTAAAACCCACATTCCTAGGTGTACAGTCATTGTGGACACTGGGTTTCAGTGATGGAAGTTAGAGCTGACTTATTATTTCATTATTTATTATTTTGTGAATAATGAAAGCTATATTTAAGACCCTAGGAAGAAAGGAATGACCTGGTTTATTTAAAAGTTGCGGAATGTTTCTATAATGCCTCAGAGAAATGAACATACCTTTGGCCCTTTCATAGTTTCAAGTATTTTGCTCTTCCTTAATTACATAATTTGCTAACACTTATAATGAAGTGATACAGATAATTTAATTTTTTTACTGATAGAGTGGAAGAGGTGAAAATAATTTCCAGTTACTGCAGCAAAGCACCAGGATCTATTTAGAGAAATAAATTGATCTAGATGCCATAAAAAGTGGCAGCACAAAGTCAAAACATTACTCATACTGCTAAATAATTTAGTTAGTGATTTTTGTCTCACTTGAGTATATCTGACTTGCTACACTTTGGGATTTATATTTTTAGATCTTTGATCTCTCTGAGATGACTACCTTTTACATCCTTTCCATGAACTCAAAGGAACACCTTTGAAATTGAGGTTATGCCTCAAAACTCTGGTTTCTTTTTCTCATCCACTTCAGATCCAAAGAATAAGGCCATTCAGAAGTGTAAAAGGCTTTTTCACAGACCATAATGTTATTCTGGGCAGTTTTTTCTCATCCTGCAAGTAAAGCAGCTGTTTCTCTGAGTGAGATTTCCAGCAGTTTGGTGGATCTCTCACAGCAATTGTGGTATCTTGCAGTCAATTTCTCTGAGAAAGTTCCACCTGACTGGGTTGGAAGGGAGCTGGTCCCCTCCCTACCTGCTGTTTGTTTACAGGCAGTAGCTAATTTTAACTGTGGTGTAGGTGAAATCCAGTGTCTGATCCAATATTGTCAGGATGAGTTACCTGATTTCTTAATCACAGTTCTATTTTGGACTCCAGTGGGGCAGGTAAAGATAAGCGAATAACCTCTGGGCTTGAAGCTGGTGGTTAATTTGGGACCAGTGGTGTCATGAACATGTACTCATCATGAACAGCCAGGGGCAGTTCTATTCTCCTTTATATATTCACTACATATATATTAATTTCTGAAATACACTGGGTTAAGACAAAAAGTAACCCTTAAATTTGTGAAATAAACTCATTACCAGATTGATTCCACAGCCAACTAACAAGCCAAGTAAGTGTTGTTTGGCAGCTTATTTTTGATCAGGAGTTAGTGATGGAAGAAATTGAAGGAAAATCTGAGAAAGAAATTAAAGGATGGAAAAAAACCCTAAAATGCCAGTATTAGTGAGTATGAATTACAAGCTAGAAAAAAGGGAATGTCAATAAGGAGAGATAAACATAGAACAGAAGAGACTGGAAGTACAGAAAACAAAAATAACACCTTCTCAAGGGTATTAAGGAGAATATAATATATAACTGGTATCTGTTGCCACAAGGAGATGGAAATTTTTGAAGAGCAACAGGAAAAACTGTTTAGCCAATAAATGATTTTGCCTTTCCTTTGCAAAGAAGCAGAGGAATCCATTCATAACATATGAGGATGGGAAAGTACTTTCCAGTCTGCTAGAGTGCAGGGAATCCCACTAACTCTGAGTTGTGTCCATTGATCCAGACTAGGCTAGTCAGCTGCACCTCACAGCTCTCTACAGCTGCCTGAAAGGAGGTTGTGGTAAAGTAGGGATTGGTCTCTTCTCCCAGGATAACAAGTGACAGGATGAGAGGAAATGGCCTCAGGTTGTGGCAGGGGAGGGTTAGATTGGATATTAGGAAAAAATTCTTCACTGAGAGTGGTCAGGCATTGGAATAGGCTGCCAGGGGAAGTGGTGGAGTCACCATCCCTGTAAGTGTTCTAAAGGCACATGAGTGAGGCACTTGGGGACATGGTTTAGTGGTGAAGATGGTGGTGCTGCGTTGATGGTTCAACTCAGTGATCTTAGAAGTCTTTTCCAACCTAAACAATTACATGATTCTCTCCAGTCGAGGGTAGGTACTCCATAGGGGAGTTTATTGCACTCCCTGTAGCATCCAAATGTCCACCAGGCCTCAGATGAGGAACCAGGCTAGAAGGGTACATTATGTCACCCTTTAATGACAGTAAAATGGTCTCTGCTTTGTGGCTGCCATGGCACTTGGCTCTGCACACCCATTTTGGCAGCAAGGGAGGGCACACACAGAGCTGGTGGCATTGCTGCCACGCCAAAAGGCATCAAATAATGGCAGTGGCCCTTTTTATCAGCTGTCAAGATAACAGCCTGTGACAGTATGACCATTGTCTGTTCAGGCAGAGCTTATCTTCCTTTCATGTATTCTGGCAACTTTCCAGGCGTGGCTTTGTGACAGCCTCAGAAATCTGCAGTGCCTTCTTATTCCAGGGTCAGTGACTCAGTCATGTACACACTCTTGTTTTAGGATTCCTGAAAACTCCCTTTGCACAGCACTTTTCTCAAGAATATGGGTATACATGCAGATAATGCTTTGTCACCCATGTGTTACTAATATCTGTGTGCTTACAGCAGTGCTCCTGGTATGTGCTCAAATTTATTTGCTTCTCTTTAAGCTACACTAATTCTCTCCTTCATGGTGACCTGTTCAAACAACAACAATTTCCTTAAAAGTGCAGCTGGTCAAACCATTCACTACCCACCCAGTCTGCACATAATCACTGACCTCCTGAGGAAACATTTGGGGTTGCTTCATAATGTGTTGATCTTTCAGTGCCTTGTTGAAAATAACCTTGAGAAAACATATGTAACAAATTGCCACTGTAGTACATCATACCATAACCTGCACTCCAATAGTTTGTAGTGGATGAAGCAGTAAACATAACAAAGTAGATATTGTAGGACTGCAGAACAGCCAATGCCACTGAGACTTAGTCTTAATCTTAAATCTTAATCTTAATCTTAAATCTTAGTCTTAGTCTTAAAGTCTTAGTCTTAATTACTGTCTTAATCTATGATGCCCGTGTTGTAATTTCTTGCTGATTGTGTTCCGTTTTCTCCTTGGTTTGTTGAGACAGTGTCACTGATTGTTTTACTATGGTTTTGTAATAAAATCCTTTCTTTCACAACGTCTTCCATTCAGGTCCTGTTTTTCCTGTTACAGCAGCAGCTGTCAAGCACTGGAGAGGGATTGTTTTCAGTCACTCTGGTTGGAGAATGATGCTTGGTTGTAAACCTAAAATCTTTTACGTACCAACCACAATATCATTGCAAAGCGTGTGTTTCAGTTTTAAAGTACAATCTTACTCTGAAGACCACACAATAAATTATTTTGGGTTTGGGCCCTACCAGTTGAATCTTGGATCAGAAGAATTCTTTATGGCAAGTATTTACTTCCATTTCTCTACAGCAAGAATTATCCTAAAATTTCCTGAAACTGCAAAGTCATCTTCTTGAGGAATGCTGTGTTTCCAGGATGGATGGATGTTACCAGTTAAAGGGCCATCAGGTTGTGTGGTTCTTTCATGTATCTGTGCTACAATACAGATTCCTACAAGTTCCTTCCATACAGGAACTAAGTAAAGCTACTGATTTACAGTTTTCTAAGACATGGTCAAGATGGTGGACCATTCTGTACTTCATTAGGTCAACTATACTTCTATTAATCCTTGACTTAGTGCATTTTAATATCAGCAAACCACATGGACCTGATAATACTGCAATCAGATTAATGTGCAATTATTGTAGCATTTGAAACTACTGAGAACACAGCTCCTTCAAGGAGCAATAACCCACCTTGGCTATGTACTGAAACCTGTAGTCTTTCATTTCTCTCTAGGAAGGGATAAATCATACCATTGCCCATCAGTGATAATTTATCCCAAATGGATTCAAGGTCTACAGTATTCAGTGTTCCATTCACTACACCTAAATTTCCTAATAAAGTACTTAAAATGCTACCTCTCCCTTTCAAGCATTTCTCAATCCATTGCTTAAACAGGCTTTGCACAGCATCCATTCCAGTTGAATAATTAGAAAATTTAATGGAACAGTTACCTGAGTTAATTTGAGCCATAAGTAACTCTCTACTCCATATTTAAAAGCCTTTCTGACCTTCCATGTTGCCTTTGGAAAGTTAGGCTCCTGTGGACTTCAATTCCTGCAGAAGCTGGTATTTGTGCAATAAAAGGAAACAAGGTGAGAACTGGGGACAGTCGGCGAGCATGGGCAGGTCCAGCACTGGTGTGAAGAAGTCTGACCTATCTGTTCAAGAATAAGTTTATTTTGGGAAAGCTAAACATTAGATGGAGTTAGTCCTGTGTGATGGTGGCTGAGGCAGAGCAATGGGTGCTCAGCTGGCAGCAGGATGAACTGTAAATAGTCTTATACCCCAAAACCAAATCCAACTGCAGTGTGTAGGAGGTTTTGGGGCCAGGATACAGGCCATCTCCATAGGACACCTTTGGATCACCACTTGTGGAAAGCAACAGTGCTTAGGTACTTTTCACCCATTTCCAAAATGTATAGACATCATTCCAGTCACACACTTAGTTGTGATGCAATCATATAATGTGGGGTTTTGTCAGTGGAGAATTCCCAAGAATGCCATGTCAAGAGCAAATAATGAAAGAGTTGTGCACTATCTTATGAATCAAGCAAAAATAAATCCCACATAGCAGGACAATCTCATCTGGACAAGTGGAATATTCCTGCAGGACAATCAAGGAAACTTAGAAAATTAGTAAAAAACACTGATAAAAGTAAGTCTGAAAATCTGTCTATGTACTCATGACCAGAAAAACAACCACTGCAGTTTGATCTGTACATGTTTTTGAGACTTTGATTTGAAGAGAACTGGAAACAACACAACACTGTTAGCCATAAGCAGAGTGACTTGCTGCATGGCAGTCTTAGCTGAAATCTTGAAAAATTTCAGCCTGAAAATCCTAAATAGCTTGTTTCAGAATTTGAAGAACAAAGCTTTATTACATATCAATTTATCATGTATTTTTGTTTATGTGATCTTCAATCAAGGTACTGTGGAAATATTCTTAAGTGTTTAAAAGCTAAAATAAGTGGCATAAATGTACTAATGTTCACAATGGTTTCATACAAAATCCAAGTACTTTTGACTGTAGAAAGCAATACTCAGGTGGTCAATAACCACTGGTGTGGGTACATGAAACACCACACTAGTCTTCCTACTGAGATCCCTAATTCCTTTGCTGATGCTCTAAGCTCAGTGCCATCTAACTGCTTTGATCATGATTTGCACCATGTCTGCTGTTACAGATAACTTACTTTTCTGTTCATTTTTTTTATAAAGTATTTTTCATGTCCTCTTTTTGTTTCATAGTATTATCTAAACACCATCCTGCATCCTGCATAACTTTGGGCTTAAATCACTCCTTTTTCTGGGAAGTGTTCACTTTCTTCCATACTGTCCTTTCCTAGAAATCCCTTAATGTAGCTGCTGTCCTTAATCCTTCTGTGATTACATCACATTCCCAACTATGCTTGGGCTTGGATCCTGTTTTCTGCTTGCTTCCTATACACTCCAATGCCTGAACTGCTCATCCAATAAGGTCTTTGGATACCCTTAACCTGGTTCTTATTTGTAGTCATGCCTTCAAAAATATGTTTTGCATTTCCTAATTGCCCGTGAGAAGCATCCTCTGTCTGCAGATTTGGACCCCACTGCCTCTTTTTCTTTAGCAGGCATCAAGATAATAGTCCCTAAAGGCATAAATAGTGTCTGTTTGGTCACATATACATTCCAGTTTTCAAGCCCCAGAGAATTCCCTTTATGCAGAACTATATATGAGAATATGGGTGTGTATTTTAGCCTAGTGCTATTAATATCTGTGTAAATACAGCAGTGTTACTGATAAATGTTTATTTGATGCTCTTCAGGATAATTGGAATCAAGTGGCTCTATGGGGGAATCTTATTTTTCTTTCTCTGTTGTGGGAATCCGAGGTAACTCAGCTAATTTTAGGGGAGATGAATCACCCTATTAGTAGCCATGTGGATGTTAAATGAGTGAATTATCAGAAGGATTTTTCACATTACCAAACTTCACACCAGGATTCCTAAAAGCAATGAGTTTTAGGATTGCCTCCTGCAAATGTCAGTTTTGAGTAAGTATTTGCATGTGGGTGATTCTGAAGATCAGAAACATATTAGTATTTCAAAATGTTCAAGGGGAAGAGAAGGTAATGGGAGACTTGGTAGATAACATCAGTTCTTGGCAAAATAGTGTAAAATGGTAAAGATTCCGATGATAAAAAATTAAAATACTAGAGTTTATAATTAAGCTTGGCAAATGTATGAAAAATAGGCTTTGTCAAATATATCTGATTTCTTTCTTATAATTATATTTGATAGAAGTGAGTACATAATGGACTTCTTTAAAGCATTTGATTTACTACAAATGACATGCTGATAAGAAAATTAGGACTATGCAGTATCAGTAAAGTACATCTTAAATGGATTAAGAACTGGCTAACATGACTGAAAGAGCACTTGTCCGCAGGGAGTTATGACTGATTAAGACATTTTTAGAGACATTTCTCTAGTGATTATTCCTTGTTCTAAATCAGTTTGATTTTCATCAGGTCTATGTTCTTCAGCATTTTCAGTGGATTAGAAGAAATGAGTAAAAATAAAATCAGTGGTGTTGATTCTTGTGAATGGCCCAAAGTGGTAAAGAATGTGAAAAACAAGTCACCCAAATAGAGTATTCTGGATTAGAAGGCAGAAATTGGAGCTCAATGAAATGCATTGTACTTTAACTGCTGGAAGGACATAGGGCAAAAAATAAGGTTTACATCTCCTTTAAGAAGACAGAGTCTGAGGTTTATAGAGAGGTAGTGTGGTCTCCCAAAGCCACAGGCCATAATAAAGGGTTTATGGTGTATAAACCCCAGAACTATATGCAGGGAATATGGAGGTGATTTTATGTCTCTACACAAAATTCTTCTTGTATGCAGCTGTGATACCAAAACTTTAAAAAATATGTTTGAAACAGTAGAGAGGGACAGGGAAGAATGACAAAAATTACTCCAAGTTTAGAGAAAATTTTCTACTGTAGCAGATGTCTTTGCTGCATAGTTAATGCATCAATGCCTCTGAACACCACACCTTCAGTGCTGCAGTTCGGTCAATCAAGGGTTTTGGTGCTCTCAAAAGAGATTTATACATTTGTATTTATATAAACTCTCAAACAAGATTTTACAATGGTCTCCTCAAATGAGATTTATATTTTTAAATTTATCATATATTTCTGACCGACATAGGATAAAGGCCAGACTTTTTCCTTTGCTACTCTCATACTTCTCTGGAAGTGTGTCATCACTGTGACACCTCTGTGTGTGCCTGGACACAATAAGAGCTTATTTTACCTTACAGCAACACAAAGATAATGAAGGATATGTCCAGAAGCCCTTGTGTATTAAGCCAGGGATTTGAGCACTGAATGAAGACAGGCAACATCTGGCAGAGTTTTACAACCTGGTTGTTAACATGTGGGCAGTGTTAAATGCTGTTCACCAGAAATAACCCATCCATTAAAATACACCCCAAGATGCTGAAAAAGTTGGATTTCTTTAACTTATCAAATAGAAAGTGGCTTTATAAGAGGATGTAAGCACTTTCAAATGAAAAATGTAGTAAAAAACAAAGGTTTCTCAGTGAAGCCAAGGAAAATAATAGTCTGTGATTGGTTATTACAGCCAAAAATATTCAAAGTACAATTTGGCACATTTTTATTTTGTCACTATTTTAACAGCAAGAATGCAAACAACAACAAAAATATGTCAAAAGAGTTTTGGGGTTTCCACTGTTAATGTTGTAAAATCAGTGGTGGACATCTCTTGGAAGATATGATAGAAGTTTTCTTTAGGAGTTACTGCCCTCTGCAAATGTGCCATTTAAAGTTTAATAGCATGTGCTGTAAGGAAAATCAGACTGCAAGATCTAATACTGTCACCAAAGGAAATAATTTCTGAAAAAAACTATAGTAAAAGTATTACAGGGAAATTGGACTGGAAGGCACCATTCAATTATCTTATGAATCACACCAGTTGCTGTGATCCTTACCTAAAATTCTGGGACAGAATATTTTTAAATTTCCTACTAATAAAGCTTTAGTATACAATCTCGAATTGCCATGAAACATATTTCTCTCTCACATATATATAGTGTCATTTATCATGGTGATAGTCAGAAAACTGAACTGATGGGTAAGTCATGCTGTAGGGTGGGATTGTTAGAGTTGGGAGGAACCATAATAGGATCAAAGAGGTTGAGCAGAAAGGAAAAAGAAGACACCTATCTTTTATTAAATCATACTTGCAACAGAGAGAAGTAATGGAGAATTAATATTGTTGGTTTCCTGACACTTGAGAATAAAGCAGTATTATTCTGAATTCACATAGTAGTTACTCTTGCAATGTTGACACAATACTTTTACATTAACCTGCATTTACTTCAAGTATTAAAGGTATTTCCAAAATTGAAAGGAGAAAAGATTGCTTTGCAATTCTGTTCACTTACTAATGAATTTAAAGTGGTAATTTTATGATCACTGGTTGCCATTAAATTTCTTCTTGTGAGATCATGCAGAGTGTCTGAAACAGCTGCACCAATTTGCCATGGAACTGCACAATCCAAGTGGAATAAAGTTTGAAACAAATTGCAGGAGACACATTCAAGAGCTGTATCTTACAGATACAACAGAACAATTTGTTTTGTGATTCCTAATTGTTAATAAGTCAGTGGAATGAAATGTGCTTTCAGAAGCTACAGTGCTGACATCTTGCTGACATCATCTCATTCAGCACAGAAGCTGCTCTGTATTTGTGCCCTTTGAAAGTTCCAGTAGCTGATGCTGAACAAGCAAAAAGCAGCTACAACACAATAAAAGCACAAAGTGTGGGAAACACAGGCTGGGTCATGGAAAGGAAGGAGGAGAAAAGATTAAAAATCAATGGGAAATGAATGAAACAAAAAAAAATGCTGCTCTGGGCAGGCTGGGATATTAAATAAATCACAAAACAAGACAGAAAGCTGACAAAATAATGACAATTGGAAAGAACTATGATAGGTGAACACAGAGTAGCAAATCAGACAAATATTTGATCTTACAGGAAAAAAATGAAAAGAAGAAACAAGATGTGGAGTAACTTGGGCAGAAAGATAATCAACATGAAAAAGGTAAATTAAAAAAGTGATTTATACAGGGACAGATGTAAAAGCAGTGAATTGGTCAAAGATAGAGAGAGGTGGCTAACAAAGAGAGCCATAAGTAACAAAAGCAATTTTTAGTGGGTCATGCTGAGGATGAAATAATCAGTTTTATTAGGTAACAAAGACAAGGAGTAAGGACAAGGAGAGAGTAGAATTGTTCTCTGAGCCTTCACAGCTGTGAAACCCCAGTCTCTGCTGCAGCTTCTGATTGCCATGATGATGACAGGACAACTTGGAAAAGTAAAGGCAGACTTTTGAATTTGTTTTATGTAAGGCCACGCCTTTCTGAAATTGTTTTTCTCATTTGTAGAAGGGCAAGTTGAGATATCTGAGAGTTCTTTGTTTGCCTTTTGTTTGTAACATTCCCTTTCTAGGGAGGTTCAAAAGAGCCTTTTGAAAGCATGAGCTGTGTTTATTCCTCCAGTTTTAAAATAACAAATTCATGTTTTCTGCAAAAATGCTTACTGATTTTAAATATCTAGATTTCTAAGAAATAATAACAATTCTAGGACTTTCTCTTAGAATCTAGAAGGGAAGATGTCCCTCTTGTCTCCTCTTTTTTTCCGAACTCACTGAAAAACCTTTACTGTCCCTAAATGACCTCTGTGAGTTAGTCTGATCTACTGATCTAACAGGATATAGTTGACATGAAAGAACTGCTGCCTTCAGAAGCTTGTTGTCAAACAATGGGCTTGATCTCACCTCCCAAAAATGACTCAGAGGGAGCAAAATCACAGAGCAGTTATGCAGAATTGCTCTTCTTCAGAGAGACTAAAGGTCTCTGTAATCTTTTCTGCTTGAATGCAAGGCACATGACCATGAGAGAGAGGGCTGGGTACTCGCCTACATATTTTTGACAGAGGGTATAAAGTATAAAAGTAGATTTGATTCCTCAATCTCTTTTAGCTGTACATGGCAGCATTTCTGCAATTTCACCCTTTTTGCTGTTTTACATCCTTAGCCTGAGTTGGGGTCTTGGTGCCTACAGATGGCTGCTTCCCTTCTCCCCTTGAGCCACCTCCAAATCTGGGCAGCTCCACCACTGTTTCTGTACCTCAGACTCTTCAGGCCCCTGGAGAGGTTGCCAGTGTCACAGCACCTCACTAACATCCTGAACCCCCTCTGGAGCACTCCAGATAAGGCCTTCCTTTGAATCTCTTAGAAGCCAGCTTTCAGCAGTAACACTGACAGCTCAGCTCAAGCAGCCGCTTGGCTTTGCTGTTGAAGCTGCAGCTACCAGGACTAAATCTCTTCAGGTTCTACAAGCACAGGCTCAAGCATATTGCAAGCTGAAAACCCTGCTGAACTGAACTCTGCCTACCCCTGCCTTTTTCAACCCCTTCCCTTTCTCCTTCTGCCTCTCAGGTGTCTCTGGAGCAGTCAGCACCCTCGATCAGGATGCTCCACTGCCTCCAGCATTACAACCTTTGCTCAAACAGCTATGAATTATCAATGGCCAGCAAGTTTTTGTCCAGATGACACCCCCATCCTTAACTTTTTCTACCCTTAGAAAAACACACATTGAAATCTGGAAAAACTGAGGCAACTGCAGTGAACATAAACCTGAACGCTGACATAACCTTCAATTTACTATAAACCTGCCAAGTAAATAATCCAGCTCTTCATTATGCTTACTTTTTGCATTGATCTTAATGATTACCAAGTATTAATGTATTTTTTAGCATTTTGTATATTGACTAATATGCATATTTGTTCAAACTCAGTCTGCTGTTTAATGAGTTCTTCTTCCACATCATTCTAGATTGCAGCTACTGACCTACAGCTACTCTTTGTCTCATTGCAAAAATGTTTTCACATTAGCTTTTTAAAATGTTGTATTGTTATTCATTAATTATTTTGTTCTGGTAATGTATGAAATGTTTTCTAGTTGCTTCACATTCTTAAGACTTCCTTCAGATACTTGAAGGACTGTGTACCAAAACTTGTAGCAAACTTCCCTGGTAAGTTCAGCTGTAACCACCCCAGTCTGTGCTTCAGTTGTGGTCTCAGTGGGGTGTGAGCAAGAAGAAAAGTTACTTATATGGTTAATCTTTTTAATTTTTTTTTCATTCACATTTATATTAATTTATCTTTCTTCCATCCATAGTTTTTAAATGCTTCAGAAACAACAAAGACCTTAAATTTCTTACTTTTTCATGAGCTTTATATCTGGAATAGGTGTTTGTAAATTTTAACTACATGTAAATAAACTGTTTTTATGCTTCTGTGCCCTTGGAATTTCTAGTCTCTAAGTGGAGACTGAATATAAAACTAAGATGAGGCTAATCAGAGATTTCTGGAATGCCAGTAATGTATTTAAAATGCCAGAACAACAGTCTACTATTCAAAAATGCCAATAAAAATTCTCATGGTGTCCTTGATTACTTATGCAGATGTGAGAGAATTTTTATTCAGGAATTTTATTCTTGGATTCAGAGTCATAGTGGGTTTATTCAGGATTTAGAGACATAGTGAGTTCAAATGACAGACCCTGATCTAGGACAGTACAGAGGATAAAGAAGGGAAGAGAAGGATCCTTAGCTGTTGGAATCAACCAAAGAATACATCTGAACCGAAGATCTTTATACCATGATCTCTAAAGTTTTAGTACAATTCCAGCTACTAGAATTAAATAAGCAATTAGGTCTTGGTAAATCACAAGGCATTTATACTGCTGAAAGTCTGTTTAGATGATCACAGGACCTTTTTTTCTTAAATGTTAT
The DNA here is from genome assembly GCA_013399695.1 of Formicarius rufipectus. Lineage (NCBI taxonomy): Eukaryota > Metazoa > Chordata > Aves > Passeriformes > Formicariidae > Formicarius > Formicarius rufipectus. The sequence continues at coordinate 83,325 of VXAU01005470.1, read as the reverse complement.
AACAAGTCACGAATGTTATCAAAAGCCATGAAACCCCGACTTTGGTGACTGCCAGGAAATGCTTCACAATCTCTGGCAAGATGTGACAGGAGATCTGTTAAATGCTGTGGTTGGTTGGAGCCTTGAAGCTGCATAGGATGATGGAGGAGTGCTGCCCTCGTGATGTTACCACAGAGAAATGTTTATCATGTCCTTGGCTAAAACTTGAGAAACTTTGTACACTTTATGGCCCTGTGGGTAAGACCTTGTGGGGCAATGTTCCAGTGGTTGCTGAAAGCTGAATTTGAATTAAATTATGCCCCTGTGAAATATAAGCAGCTAATTCAAGTATAAGGAATTTAAAATCAGTATTAAAATGCTGTTATACTTCCTCAACAAATAATGGCATTGGGCAAATGAATTTATTTTCAGAGTGTGGCTAAAAATATAAAAATACTGCGAGAATAGAATGCAGCAGTGTGAATTGCTGTGCTACATCGGATCCCTCTTTTGGCAAGAGAGAAAAGAAGGGCACTGTCAGAACACAGGAGCTTGCTTGATCTGTGCAGCTCAGTCCACAGCTGTTCTCAGGGCTGGAAGCCTGCAAGGCAAGACAAGGGAGAAATAAGTCATCCAGACACATCCCCAGTGCATAATTATTCCTGTGGTTGATGAGCTCAGCTAAGTGTCTCTTCTTAGGCCCAGGGAAGAGTTGTGGTCTCTTTGCTATTGATTTGTTCAAAAGAAAAGACAAGTTTGGAGACAGGGTTCACTAACAACTGAGAATAGAGAAGAGTGTAAAAACACTCTTCTCAAACACTCTTCTTATTCTGAAAATTTGAGATGCCAAAATGTTTATCAAGAACACTGCAGGAAGCACGTGTGGGAACTGCCTTGGGACAGTCTGGTGATGGCAAGTGCTGTGGCTCTTCAGGACATGTCATCTGAGAACACGTTGAGACAGGAGAAATACACACTGCTAAACTTCACGTTTTTAATTTAAAATACACAAATATTAGAAGGTCACACCACAGCAGATCACAGCATATGTGGGTAAGTGCCTGGCTGTGTCCAGAGAGACATTTGTCTTTGACTTTCCTCCTTCCCCTTCACTCCCTGGCCTGCCCTTCCGTAGCAAGGCCAGTCCTCCTTCACTGCTGTGCCAGGTAGAACTCAAGAGAGGTGGATGCACTGTCAGCAGATTCCTGAAAGATGTTGATTTTTCCTGTCTGTAGCAGACTCATTGAGGTATGGTTGAAGTATTTATTAGCCTGCCAGATTACATTAAGAGCTCTTCAATGGGATTTTTGTCTCTAATTGAAAACCCCTCTCAGATCCACACTAAGCTATTTGTGAAATCCAGGAAGAACTTTTTCTTCCCATTATTTCCTAGGAAATTAGCTCTTGCAAATATTTTTGCTCTGCATTTTCTTTCACCAGGAAGTCAGATGTCAGAGAAATAGTGGTATTCAGTAGTGGTAGAGCAGCTGCAATGTTTTGTGGAACCTCTTGCATTTCCAAAACACGGAATATGCTGACATGCTGGAAGGGCCATGCAGTGCCCAGAAGTTAACCACTGAGGAATGTTTCTGGAAGGGAACATCGCTGTCCATGGGCACTGTGCCCATCCAGGGTTGCCTGAGCTGCACTGCCACGGGATGGCCACAGGTTGCTAAAGCACAGCAGGTGTGCTTTTTTCATCAGCAGGAAAAGCAGTTCTGGTGCCTTCTACTACTCTGCCTTATATGGTACTTACCCTGTGCTGCTTAGCTTTCATTTCCACCCCCTTTTCAGAGAACTTGTAGCAAGACAGAAAGGTAGTATTTGTTACAGTGGGTGATAGATGTTGTTGCAGTGCTGGAAGGTCACCGTTGAAAGAAAATCTTCACATGCAAGACTTGTGCCAGCTGTGAATTAGTCACAGAATTGTAGAATCATTTAAGTTGGAAAAGACCTCTAAGATCACTAAGTCCAACTGTTAACCTGGTACTTCCGTGTCCGTGTCACCACTAAACTATGTCCCTCAGTGCCACATCTACACATCTTAAAAATACCTACAGGGTTGGTGACTCCATGACTTCCCTGGGAAGCCAATTCCAGCACTTGACATTCACTCTACGGTGAAGAAATTGTTCATCATATCCATTCTAAACCTGTCCTCACACAACTTGAATCCATTTCCACTTGTCCTATTGATTGTTACCAGTGAGAAGAGACCAACCCACTCTGGCTACACCCTCCTTTCAGGTAGTTGTAGAGAGTGATAAGGTCCTCCCTTGAGCCTCCTTTTCTCCAGGCTAAACACCCCCAGCTACCTCAGCTGCTCCTTATACGGCCTGTGCTGCAGCTCCACTGCCTGTCTCCCAACCCACTCCAACACCTCAATGTCTTTCCTGTAGTGAAGGGTCCAAAACTGAACACAGGATTTAAGGTGCATCCTCGCCAGTGCTGAGTAGGGGCAGACAAACACTGCCCTGGTCCTGTTGGCCACACTATTGCTGGTACAGGCCAGGATGCTGTTGGACTTCTGGGACACCTGGGCACACTCTGGCTCATGTTCAGCCAGCTGTCGATCAGCACTCCAAGGTAGTTTTCTGCTGGGAAGCTTTCCAGCCATTTTTCCCCCAGCAAAAAGCAATATCTATGGTTGTTGTGACTTAAGTGCAGAGCCCAGCACTTCATCTTATTGAATCTCATCCAGTTGGCCTCAGCCCATCTATCCATCCTGTCCAGATCCCTTCACAGAGACTTTCCACCCTCCAGCAGACCAACATTCCCACCTAACTTGGTGTCATCTGCAAAGTGACTGAGAGTGCCCTTGATTCTCTTGTCCAGGTCATCACCCAGTCAGGCTTTGTCCCTTCTGATTTTCTCCCTGTATAACCTCATGACAGCTGTGTAGTTGTCCTGTGTGGTTACCCCTCCTTCCAAAGGTCATAAACTCTCTGGTTCCATCCGAGTTCCATCCAAAGCCCAGGCTGGCCGGGTGGGGTGTCACCGTGGGGCTCTGGCACCTGTGACATCAGAGGGGACAAGTCCCCAGATGCCCCATCCGGCAGCACAGCCGCCATCCCCCTGACACCCCGCCCTGCTGAGCCACTTCTGTCCTCCTCCTCCTCCTCCTCCTCCAGGCCATGATCCTGACTGTCACCAAAGTCCTGATTGGGCTGGGTGTGATACAAGTCATGCTGCTGATGGATGACCAGTCAGTGAAGGTCACGGAAGAGCTGCTGAGGCAGCACGAGGAACAGCGGAAGCAGGAGATGATTTGGTTGCAGGAGATGGGGAAGAGGATCCAGGAGCAGAGCAGACTCAGCCAGGAAAGCGTGCTCCTCTCTGCCTGCCAGCAGTGGTGGTTCTGGGCCTTTGCTGAGCTCCTCCTTGTGCTCTATGGGTTCTACTGGCTGCCCAGGCAGGGGAGCTCTGGCAGCTGCAGCCAGTGGGAAACATCCAGCGGTGCCCAGGAGCAGAGAGAGGAGGAGGATTGGGAAGATAAACCAGACCTCTGTGCCACTCAAGCCCCTGGATAAGGTAAGGCCTTCCAGTGCCCTTGCCAAGCCCTTCCCAAGAACAACTCTGCATCCAGCCATGAGAACAGGCAGCACCTACAGTGCCCTGAGTGTCCTCAGGGACAACATCATGGACCACCTGCTGCTCATGGCCCTGAGACCAACCAGTGTGCCCTTTTTCCACCAGAGCTGGGAGCCCTGCTGAGTCTGCCAGTGAGACACTCCTGCAGCCACGTGGAGCACCTGCTGGAGAACGTGCTGTGCTTCCTCCTCTGCTGCCTGATGAGACCCCCAAGAGCCAGATCCTGCTGCCTGTGCAGCCTCTGCCCCTGCTCCCAGTCCTGATGCTCCCCCTACCAGGAGGCGTGGGAAGGATTTAGCCCTTGAAAATACATTCACAAAATTGTTTGTTTTGAGAAATCCTGTGTCTGTGGGTGTCTGGGCAAGACTCTCTTGGAGGTTGGTGCCCCTTGGCTTCCTCTCCCCTCTTTAACAGAGACTACAATTTACATTTGTAGTGGCTACTCTTGTGCTTAGGTGCTCAGCACCTCCCTGTGTCCCCTTGGTGTACTTGACATCTCCTCCTCCCTATGTCCTTTCGCATATCCCTGAACACCTCTGAATTGGCTTTAAATGTTGCTGCTAAAATCAGCAGTTACAGTGTGGATCTTGCTGCTTCTCCTCAGGCTGTTCCTTTTAGGAGGGTGGCCCCATCAAGTGAACCCCCAAAGGTGTGCTAAGGCCATTGTGTTACCTATTTCTGACTATCAGATCTTGTCCCTCAGCTGGAGGTTCATCCACCTCTGGACACAGCTGGATGGCTGCTGGGAGATGGCCTTGTGCATATCCTCATGACAGCTGCACAGTCCTCCTGACAGGCTTGTCTCTTCTTCCAAATGTGATAAACTCTCCCCAGAGCTTCAGCCAAAGGTCTTTTCAGCCAGGCTAGTCTTCTCCACCAATTCATCTTTTGACACATGGGGTAGGCCTGCTCCTGTACAGGATTTCCTCCTGGGGAATGTCCAGCCTTCCTGGACTCTTTTACCCCTCAGGGCTGTCTCCCAAGGCACTCTGTTAACCAGGCGTTCAAACAGGGCAATGTTTGTGCTCTTGATGTCCAAGGCAACAGTTTTGCTGACCCCCCTCCTTACTTCTCCAAGAACTGCATATGATTTTCTGATCACTGTGCCCAAAACTGCCTCTGACCATCACATCACCCACGAGTCCCTCTCTGTCCACCTGCAACAGATGCAGTGAGTCGCCTTCCCTGTGTCTGGATTTTACCTTCTACACTCTCCAGGAAGCTCTCAGACTGTTTCTTGTCTGCTGGACTGTATTTCCAGCAGACATCTGGTAAATTAAAATCCTGTACAATAACAAGGGTGAGCAATTGTAATTTCAGGAATGTGAAATCCTCTTCAGTTAATAGAAAGTAATAAGTACTGAAGAAATGAGATTGAGGCCTCAACAGTTTCCCAGACTAATGCTCTGTGTGAACAGTCTTCAAGACTGGTGACCTCCATTCCCACGGGATAATTGCTTTTACTATGCATTGCTTGTTTCTGTTCTTGTCTTACAGCACTGATGGATGTAATTTTGTTGCGCCCCACAGAGGTGCTTAATGATATTACTGAAGGAAAGTTCATTGCCAAGTTAAAAAAAAAAAAAAAATGTCAGCCCTTGAACCTCAATAAGGGCCTTACCTACAAGCCTCCCTTTTTTTTTTTTTTTT
>VXAU01005470.1:0-64321 GCA_013399695.1 Formicarius rufipectus | reverse complement strand
ATTTTTTTTTAATCAGTGTTTTCCCAAATGTGTCTTGTGCCATGCAAATGCAGTAAATTCCATCTTCATGAGAAAGCCCCAAACCAAAACCCAACCAGCAAACCAAACCAAATGAATAAACCTCACCCTTTATTAAAAACCAAACCACAGACCCTTTACTTTCACTACCCTCCCTTTTGCACAGGTCCATATCTATTAGAAAATNATTAGAAAATCTCATTGCAGTTAGAATTGAAACTTATTGCTGTCTCTTTGGGAAGTTAGGTGTTTGGATCTTGAGAGGAAAATTCTTTTGTTTCATTTTTTCAGTGAAACTTATTGGCAGAAGATCTGGTTACTTGGAATGGAAATTTTTACAATTGATTCAAGTGTACTCTGATCTTAACAGCTGACTATTTTTTCTCTTTGTTTTTTTTTTCCTGAGTTGTCTTTTTTTTTTTTTTTCTTTTGTTTTTACCACATCCTGCTGGATTAGATAATCCCTTTCAAGAATTTACTAATTTATTCTTTTTGCATTACAATAAATTATTGAAGGGAATTGAAACCAGTGTTTTTAAATTCTCAAGAGCAAATTTTTTGTGTGCATTTCTTGATTAGATGTTTTTCCTCTCTCCCTTCTTTCATCTTCCCCTCCCCTTTTTGTAATGGAGTATTTGGGTAGGATCTACCTCATTCAGCCAAGGATATTTGTCTTCCTTCTCCCTTTAGTCTTCTGTACTGCATGTAATGTAATGCAGATCATGAGATGTAATTGTTCCTACATGTTCCAATTTTTGCTTAGGAGGAGATTCTGCTGTGCTGATATAAAATTACAATTGATTTGAAACAGTTTTATGTGAGATCAAAGATGTGATTATATTAAAAATTGGGATGTTGAAAATACAAATTTTTTGAAGCAAGAGTGATATTTTCATTATGCCTAAACAGTACCCAATACAGGGATGTCATCATGGTGAATGAGGCTATTAAATAAATAATAGAAATACCTTGTGGCTTCTGTCATTACCCACTTCTGTCTGTTGTAATAAGTTTTGTTGGAGTCACATAAAATATGTATGAAACACAAAGACTAAATGGACACTGGCATGACTGCTTTCTCTCTGCTTCTAGTTCAGGCAGCTGATAATGAGTTATGGTGAATGTTAACTTTGGTCTTATTCTCTGGTGCAACTCGAGATAGTTTTATTTACAGTACTATAATAAAGGTATTTAAAATTAAATAGAAATGTACACATTCCACTTTGATTAATTGTTTAAAGCTGTATTGTTTTAAAGTTCCAGTAGTTAGTCATTAAACAAGTTGGTAGATACTACCTCTCTTTTACATCTTCACTGTGTATGCTATAATGCTGAAGTGAGCTCAAAAACCTTGGCAGGAGAATTAGGCCAAAAGAAGTCTCTTCCACTGGAGTGCTTGAGTGCGTGGAGTGCACTTTCTTTCAAAATGCCAAGGTTTGGGGAAATATAATGGTGTCTTTTCTCTGCAGATTAATTCCGTGTTGTTCTCTGGAAATTGAGTCAGAGATTGATTTTGGTGAAGTGATTGCCAACAATAAAGTAATTAGTAAAAAGATTAATATTGCTAACCATGGATCATCTTCAGGTAAATATCTAGCATACATTAAATTATACAATAATTTATTTTCTAGGAAAGTGTAATTTTATGCAAGTTAACACCTCAGTGGCCAAGGAGAAATTAACTGAAGTTCTCAGTTATTCAGGTTACGAGTATTAAAGCTGAAGATGTTGTCCATGGTCAGTTGCTTCTGTTGGAAGTGCTGTTTCCACTTATAAAAGAAAAATTAGTTTACAGCTTTTTGTGAGTTCTCTACTTGAGTCCCATCTTGAAAGATGTAAAAATAATAGTTGCTTATTTTCTTAGTAGGCCCAACATGAATAGTAGCAAATCATGTCTGTTCTTGCTTTGTTCTCTTTCTGCTTCTGTGATCCCAAGACCTGTCTATTAAATAAACAACTGCAAACTCCCCCGTGCTTTCAGAGCTCAGGTGCTCTAGGATGGGAATTGAACCATATTTATTGGTAGAACATAATAAAAGGTCTTTATCTTGCTGCTATAGCTTCTGAAATCATGTAGCTTTTACAGCATGCATATTCTTCCACTTCTGTGAGGGACTTTTCCAAGGAGAATAAAAAAAATACAGACAATGGAGCAGAATAATGTTTATATGATCCAAATAACCTATTTGACTACCCTTTCCACTTCACTGTAGAAGGCAGCACGTAAACTGTATGAGCAGGAAGTGCTCTGTCATGGCCTGAGACTCAAGGATTGCTTTTCACATGTCATCCCATGAACAAAACAACTACTTTGTTCCTGCTTCTGTTCTCAGAGATTATTTTTTATCTGAGGTCAAACAGTGCATTTTCCCCCCCAACATTTGAAACAATTTCTTTGTGTGTATAATGACAGATAATTAGTGCCATTGGTCAAATACATGTTTAAGATTTTTTTCACATTTAAAAAAATATTGTTATAAAATGGAAATATTCTCTGTTCCCTTCTGCAGTAACTTGTGTTGTGCACATACCAGATAATAAAAGCTGTTATTACCTTCAATATGCAGTTAACTTTCTGGCTACTGTAGCTGCCTAGAGCTGGGTATAAAATAGCCTGTGACTTACTAAATGTTACTTACAGCTGCTTCATAATAGAGACACTTGTTTGGAATGTAAGTACCTTTTATGTTACAATTACAACTTGCAGAGTGGCATTGGTCATGTGAATGTAATATTTAAAGAAAGCCTGGAAATAATGCTCTATTCTGTTTATTACTCTGTTTTTTTTAAGGTACTTTTAAAATATCATACGATGGTATTATTCTGCTTAATATAACACCTGCAAATGGAGTGGTGAAGCCAAAGTCTAAAAGGACAATACAGGTGGATATCTGCACAGATGTACCCAGAATCATCAGAGAAGCAATGAAGTGAGTCTATGACTGAAGAAATCCAGCTTTGTAAATTCCATATTTTTCTATTATTAATTCTAATCTCTGTTATGAATGTTCTTCTAAAAAAATTAAGTTCTTAAGTGTTGGTTGTTGTCTTTCACATATATTTTTATTAAATTTATTTAGTGATTATATTGTCTCCACAGAGCAGTGATGCATAAATTGTGCTCCTGGATGTGTTAATAAAGAACTCTCATAAATCATAATGATATGGGATGTTTGCTCATCGCTCAGAATAAAACTAACCAAGACCTTTGGTATCTTTCACCTTTCTGCACATCCTCTGTTCCTTCCTTGCCTTAACTTCTGTCTCTGCTAGTTTTCTTTCAGCTCTGTGTGTTTAGGGAGTCTCAGAAATAGTATGGCTTCTTGTGGTATATCTTACTTTCAATGGAGAGAATGTATTTGCAGCCACTGGCTTTAAAGAGCAGATTATTTTTAAATTTATACTTTATAGAATCACAGAATGGTTTGGGCTGGAAAGTTCTCTGGTTCCATCTCCTGCCATGGGCAGGGGCACCTTCCACTAGACCAGGTTGCTCAGAGCCCCATCCAGCCTGGGCTTAAACAGGGCTGGGGAGTCCACAACCTCTGTGGGCAACCTGTGAGTAGGAATGTGATTGTTTTGTTGTGGGGTGTTTGTTGTTGTTTTTTTGTTTGGGTTCTCCTGGGGGGTGAGAGTGGGACTGTATGTGTGGAAATTTCCTTATGTGTTTTGAATTATTAAGAGTCTTAAAGTTCAGTTCTTTCTGGGTTTGCTTTTGGCAGGCTGTTGGAAAAGGAAATGCAATTACAGGAGAAAAATTGTATTAGTGTGAAAAGGAGGATGGTATCTGTGCAACTGCTTCAGTTAACAGCCTCCTTCATATGATGTTTTCTTTGGCTACCAAGTTGCAAGATTTTGGTTTCTGCGTGTCCTGCTTTCTGCCTTTTGCTCTCTGGGCTGCCACCACTATTTTCTTCACCCCATCTTGGTTAAACATGTCCTATGGATTTCATCGTTCACCCATTTCCTGCTTTAAATTCTATTTAATTCTGTCAGTGAATTTGACCTTTCTTATTAGTTGCCATTATATTCTTTTGACTAAATGAAATGTTACATTTTCTTGTCAAGCCTTGCACAAATATATGTGTATACAGGTGTGTATATATGTGTTTAAACAAACAAGGTATTATATAAAGTCTTGCAGTGGCTGTTTGACAGGAGTTTAACTTGGGGAAATAGTACAGTTTTCATGAAAACACCTGGGTTATTTCCATTTATCATGTTCTCTGAACATTTTTCTTCTATGTGCAAAAAAACTCAGAGGAATTTACTCTTACAGTTTTTTGAGATTTCTGTTCTGTCTTGGAGTATCCTGTAATCATGCTTCTGAAGTTGAAGGATGATATTTAGAGAGTTTGAGATCCTCTCCCCAATCCCTTGTGTAGTTACACATGACTATTCAAAGCAGATTTTTTAAATTTTTTTTCTGCTTAGAGACTATTTAAAAGGGTAGTTGATTTTGTTAGAACAGTAAGGTATATTATTGCTTGATTCTTTTGTTCATCAAGAGCAAATAGGCTTTCTTTGAGTAAAATTCTAGTAACAAAAATTTATGCAGTATCTCTGTGATCCATTGGTGATTTGTGGCATCAAGGTCAAGCATTCAGGCAGGAACTGCAGCAGTTCTGTGCTTAATCAAATGAACTTTTCTTTCCAGTTCCCTAAGAGAAAGTTAAATATTATATGCTGAAATTGGTATCTATATTCAAAGATTCTCAGGAATAAGAGCAGTGTATATTGTGCGTGGACAACTCTAGTTCTTTTAAAATGTCATTTCTATCATTCAGACATTAAAAAAGGAGGAAAAAAAAAAAAACACAAAAAGCCCCCTGAAAGTCTACCATGTAGTGTGTGATTTTTTCCTGATCGGTGGAATTCCTTTTAGGTCATTGTCAAGTGCAAGCTCCTTCCTCTGCTCCCCCTGCTTAGTTTGTCTATGGAAAACCAATGATTTTAGTGTTTGGTTCTGGTTAAGTTTTTTTGACACAGATTCTGCATTAAACTAAAGTAGCCAAAGTGATTATTTCTAACACTTTTCTACATTACCTGTTGCTGCTTGCTACTCTTACTGACAGAGTGGAGCTGGAAGGTTGTGGCTGCACTGAAGTGTGGGTCAAAGCTGTTGTGGTTGAAAAAGTTCTTAAAGTTCTTGGAGCATCTTCTGGAAAAGTATTGAAATGCATTGACTTTGGACCCATTTATTTTGGGACATCAAAGACTGAACAGATTGCTTTATACAATGAAAGTCCTGAGAATATGGACTGGGTAGCAGTACTGGAAGAAAATGCCATTGGTGGAGAGATGGTAAGAAACTGCTTTGGTTTTTTTTAAGTTGAAAACTTGTTTTAATTTCTGCTTTTGTGGTTTTTTTTTTAATTTCTCAGCATTCATTTTCTAATACTTCTCATACTGTTCACTTTGTCATACCATTTCCTGATGAGTAGGCTTTCTGAAACTTGTATCCAACCAACAGATTTTTTTTACTCAAATTTGACCTTGAAATTGATTATTTCCCATTAATTATTTCTATTTCACTCTGCAACATTTTAACCTGAACAATGTTGAGTGAGTTCCCTGGGTGTGGTTTGTTTAGTCTTGCTGGTGCGGTGTTTTTGGGAGCAGTTTTGCTTTAACTCCTACTGGTTTTATTATTTGGTCGGAGCTATCAAAATACATTTTGGTATTCTAATATGTTAAACATCTGTGGTTTCACTTGCTTTTGTCAAACAGTGAAGTCATCTGAGAGAGTATCATGTTTAAAAAAGGGAATTCAAAACATTGATGTGAAATTGGTATTTAAAAATTGACTGATTAGACGTGATGTGTAACTGTCAGTGCTATTTCTTATGTCTTTGCTTGTTGTGCATGAAAATGTATATGTAGGGAAAAAGCAAACACAAAAAGGGTAGTGGAACAGGCTGAACTATTTAATATTTTCATTGTTTTATAGGGGACAGATCTTCAGAGGAGTACAGATGCTGTTTTACATGACTTAAGCCTGAAAAATAGAGATGTAGATGTTTCCACCTTGATCTTGTGCACTCCCAATCAAGGAACTTTACTACCTTATGAGAAATCTTTGGTTACCCTGTGTTTTAGTCCAGAGTGAGTGAGTGGTACAAAGTAAATACACACACAACTTGATTGGTCTAAACTGTTCTACAAGAGCTGGGTTAGAGGAACTAATTTTAAGTTAATGTGTCTGCAATTTCTTTTTCTGAATAACTTATGTATTTATGTGTGTTAAAAGAGATTGCCTGGTGTGATACTACAAATGAGAAATTCTGAAGTGATTCAATGTTTTATAATACATTAAGGATGTATTTGGACAAGAATTAGTTAACCTGGTTTTGTGAGAACAAGAATTTTATTAGATTTTGCCATAGGTTGAACACCAAGAGAGTGAAATGTTTTAGAAAGCTGTCATTCCATTAAAAAACACCCAAAAACTGAAGTATAAAGGAGTATTTCTTCTGGGATAAGGAAAAGAAAATCACTCTTGCTATTTTTCCTTACTTAAACTCTAAATATGCATAATTACTCTGCATGTACTATTAGTTTAGAAAACAGTTGTAGACAGGAAAAGATATCAAATGAGTAGTATTATAAGCACTCAGATATTGATGAGCTTAAATTTCTTACTATTTCCATTTTCTGAAAGGAAGAAACAAGATCATTTGTTCAAGCTATAGCTGACAGCAAAGAAGTCAGACTGGATGATGAAAAATGTCTTGATTATTTTTCTGGTTTGGGGTTTGAAGGTTTGGGTTTTTCCTCATCTCTTAATCAGAGATTGTAATTCTTGCAGAAAATTTAAAGACGACCTTGAAGTGAGTGACTCATCACTGAAACAAGATTATGTCCTATTTCTGAGGTTTGAAACTGTTGGGAATAGAGATGGTTATCTGCAGGGCCTTGATGATGGTGCCACAGCAGCTACAAGTATGTTATCAGAAATGTATAGTTTCCATAAGAAATGTATATGTGGGTGATAAAACTGTCTATCTTGATTTTTTTAATTATTTAAAAAAAAATATTTTCTTTAAAATATTTCTAGTTATGTGGTAAATCTGCTTCTTTTGTTTGTTTATATCAATGCAAATAAAGTGTGTCTAATGCCTTAGCACTGAACATCTTTGAACAGTGACGAGTAAGGAGGGAATCGTGTATCATGAACACACCTGCTACTAGTGAGCACCTAGGAATTAGTCATAATTGCAAATATTTGGAGGACATAACCTGCCCCAGCCATTTGCAAGTCACTGGCTCTTTAGTAATAACAGTTTAGTGCATTTTAAAGTGCATATTTCATCATCCTCAACTTCCTTAATGAGGCAATATATTACCTAACAGCCATTTTAAGTAAACATGGCTGTGTGAAGTTTATGGAAAATTGCATTATAAATCCTATTGTTTTGCAGTATTAGCTGGTTTTTGTGACCCTGGAGCTACAGCATGACTTCTCTGTTTGTAAGCCAGTGTATGTGAGAGGGGTTTTATTTGTTTGCTTTTGTGTCTATCTGATGCAGGGACTCATCCTCATCACGTGGACTTAGCTTTGAAAGGTTCTGGGCTTCCTGTGATGGTAACTTTTAATCCAGGACCAGAAATTAATTTTATGGAGTGTTACTTGGGTGAACAAACACAAGTTCAGTGCACACTGAAAAATGAATCTGAGTCCCTCCCAGTGACGTTCAGCTTCCGCAGGGCTGCTCACTTTAATGTTTCTCCTGAAAAAGGAAAAATCCCCAAAAAATCTGCAAAGGTAACTACCTCTTTCTCTTAGGTTATGTAGCTATGGGGATTATTTTACAGTGCTTAGCAGTGGAATTTCTTGCAAACCAGAACAATTTCATTTCAGTAGCAGTGACATTTACTACCAGCTAAATAATTTTTTTTCTCATTTTGTAGGATTTCTTAATGATTTTTCCAGTACCCCAGGAAGCAACAAATGTTAGTTTAAACAGGGTAAAAGTGATTGGTTTTATTTTTACTAAAGCAACTTTACAAAAGTTTTACTTGTCTATTTGGTTTTGGTTGGTTGTGTTAGTTTTTTTTTTTTTTCAAATTTTACTGACTTGAGAAGATTCACTCGTACTCAAATATTTTTGCAGAATACTTCAAATTTCTTTCAGTAAATCGCAAACATTCAAGTAAGATAGCATTTCTTTTATGGAAGAAACTTTGCCAAATACATGTTAAATCTGGAGACATTTATGGTTTCCCAAACCAGTAAATCAGGGCACAGATGTTACAATTTATCTCAAAAATGAGCAAGTGGCACTTTGTTGTGTTCTAATATGTAGCATTTTTATATTACCTTATATTGCTAATTTCTGTGTGTTTTCTGTTGGCATATTCTAAAAGCCTAGGTTTGAACACCTGTCTTACAGGTAAGTGTGGAGAGAAGTGAATCAGAATTATACAGGAATTACACAGAGCTTGACTCCTTGCTTTTCTGCCTCAAATGTCTCAGAATGAGTTTTCTTTTCCAGGATGTGATGATTTCATTTTCTCCACATCAAATAGGAACATTTAAGATGAAGCAAATTATTGATATCATAGGTACAGGAATAGATAAAAACAATTTGCAGCATTTGAAGATAATATCCTTTCACCAGTTACATTTGAGCTTGACTGGCGTGTGCAAATCTAAACGAAAAAAAATTCTATTCACAATTAATCCTGGTAAGATGCTAAAAACGTAAGTGAAAAACTTTATTATAAAATGTTTTAAAAGTACATTTTTAGTAAAAGAGGTTTTGTTACTAGTTTTTATAAACAATGTAAGTATAGTATCTCTTTGGGACTTCAGGGAATGCTCAGTTGTCTGACATATACCCATAAGAGTACAAAGGAATGGCTAAAATAATGGTACCCTTCTCTCTCTCCCTGCCTCCCATTTTATCAAAAATGAAACTATTAAAGCATAAATTTTCCTTGTATGACTCTTTCAATGTTATAACTTGCGGAATTAGCAGGAAATCGGACACAGTTCCACAACCAATATGATCTCCGGCTAATGCCAATTTATTGCTAACAAAGCTTATAGTTTTATACAATTTAGAACATCAGCATCATACATATGTCAAGCATTTATTGGCTATCACATACTGTTCACGCAATTTCTTTATCATTGGCTAAAGTTATGAATAACTATTGTTCTTTATGGTCACAGTCCCTTGTCACGTAGGTATCTTCTTGTTCGTCTATTTTGCAGCTTCATACATCTTTCTCATCCGCAGTCTTCTCTCTCATGTATCTTTTTCAAGGTTCTCACCACACAGCCGTATTGTCTCCACAAACTCAGAATATCTGGATTGCTCACATTAACAGTATGGCCTTGTTCTTGCAAATATCCCAGAATAACTCAGAAAACAAAAGCTTCAGTTCTGGGAAACAATGCCATTAGTACTGAAACATATTAGCACTGTGTAAATTGAGAGGTGTAAAGCACAGGAAGATGGTAGGAAAGGTAACAGAGTATTCTTTATTGACTGGAAGCTACTACTGCCAGATGGATTTGCCAGTTTATACAGCCTGCCACTTGCCCCATGTCCCCTGAGTCTTGCCATCCTGTGAAACCCGTGCCAGCAAAAAGGATCTCTAAGGATATGTGATAATTAGATTCTGGTTTGTTCCTCATGTTCCTAACATGTCCCAGGATCAATTACAGTGGATTGGAATAAACCTGTCACTGGATTTTAAGACCAGTGATGGGAAATGTAGCTTCTTCTGGCACCACATGTATGGTGGCACCTGCAGGTAGCACTAGGGCACTGGTGCACGTGGTGTCTGCGTGGCCATAAGGAGGGGGGAGCTTGAGTGCCCTGTGACTCAGTGCTGCCAGCTAGAAGGAGTTCTTGCTAATGAGAAGCAGGAAGGCAATGCCCATTTTTTTCATTGTGGGGAAGTAAAAAAAAGATTACTGGGAAGTCAGGACAAAATGGAAGGAGAGAGGCAGGAACTGATCTCTTCACTCCTGTGACCAGTGACAGGACCCATGGAAATGGCATGGAGTCAGGGGAGGTTTAGGGTGGATATCAGGAAAAGGGTTCTTAACTCAAAAGAACCCTTGGTTCCTCTTTGGGAAGAGGCTCCCTGGGTAAGTGGTCACAGCAATAAGCCTGTCTGAGTTCAAGTAGTATTTGGACAACACTCTCAAGCACATGGTGTGATTCTTGGGGTGTCCAGGAGTTGGACTCCATGGTCCTGATGGGTCCCTTCCAATTCAGCACATTCTGTGACTGATTCTTTCTGTAAGCACAGAAGTGGTTGATAAGCCAGTGGACTTTCCTGCTACTTCCAGAAAAGTCTGTGGCTATCAGGAATTGATGAGAAACTGAAGTTTTGCACTTTCTGGGTTTTATTATTGAAATCTAGAACTCCTTCAGTTTTTCTGCTTCAGAAACAAAAGAAGTGGGTTTTTCTTAGTAAAAATTTAGTGTAGTAGTCAAGTTTTTCAGGTTTTCTATGTGTTCTTGTCTACCATTTGCTCTATTAATGTCCCCATTCTGTTCCTGTGCGCAGGATTACAAAGAGGTTATGAGAGGTATCTGTACTCTTTAGGCTGCTGCTATCTGTGTTTTGCTTTTAAACCTCATTAAAGTGTTTGGGTTTTTTTTTTTCAGATCCTTGTATGAATGGTTCTATACTATCTCCCTGTTGTGATCTCTATGTCTCTCTGGATGAGCATGTGTACTGTGTCCCTGTATTCAGTTGAAGGCAGGGGAGGCACTAGAATGAAGCTTCTTGCAAACTGTGCCTCCCTGAGCAGTGGAAGTTGTAATCACCCCGATGGTTTAGAGGATGGAAAGCAGTGTTTGGTTTGTTTGGGGCTGTTGTTTGTTGTTGTTTTTGTAGCCATTTTGGAGTAAAGGCTAAAGTGGGTAAAACAAATATATTTAATAAGGTTTTTGGTTTTTTGTTTTTTGTTTTTTTTTTTGGCAAGTGAGGCAAGAAAGGGAAGTTGAGGTATGAATTTATTTATTTATAGTGCTGTCTTAAATATGTGTCTTTATTTAAGGAGAGGTGAGCAAAACACGTGGCCTAGTTTCTGCTGTAGGTTTTCCCTTTAATGTCTATTTGCTTTTATAAAACTGGAGTGAAAAAGATCTGAGCTGTCTTTTTAGGTGTAATAGCCTGGGAGTTGTTTGTCAAAAAACATGCCTATGTTTGCAGCCCTTAAGACAAGCTTTAGGATATTATGAACAGCTCTGTGACAGGGGCCACTCTGAGTGTTTATCGTGTGCCTGTGCAGGACAAAATGTCACAGGTGGACATGGCAGTGGTTTGAGCTCTGGTGTTTGTGTGATCAAGGCCAAGGGAGGCAGTGGGCTGTTGGTGTGATGGAAATGCCTTCTTCCCTCTTGTCTGAGCAAAACACAGTGGGATGGGTGACTGACTGTTGCACTGCTGGGTCGACCAGTGCAAATTAGAAATATTTTCTAATGCTTTGAATTTTGCTTGGAAAATATTAGTTTGTGTTTTATTTGAATTTTAAGGTTTAACACCGGTGATTTCCAATGCAACTGGACAGTTTGTACCTGATGGCACAGAAGGATGCACTGACAGAGCCCCTGTGATGGTGCAGTGCACTGATACAGCACCTGTGGCAATACTTAAATCAACCCAAACCCAAATTCATACTCACCGGATGAACAGGGATTGTAAGGATGATGCACTTATAGCTTTCCCTAATGATCGTGCCACCAGCCTTAGGCCTAGTGAATGGGATAAAAAGTACAGGTAAGAATTATGTGAATCTGGTATTTAAAACCACACACTATTTTTATATATATATATATGTATGTGTATCATGCAGTAGATCTGGATTTGTTACTCGCTGGAAGTTTTCCTACTGAAAGTTCTTAAAAATTCATTGCATTTGTGAGTCTCTTGTACATAAATTTATTGAGTTGCTTTTCTTACATGAAACTACAAATGTAACAATTACATTTTCAATATTTCATTGTTAGGTTGCTTTGCAAGGTCAAATATTAATAATCAGCCATGATAGAAATAATGTTTGCAGTGAAATATATATCTGTCAAGATCAATATATTTTCTTTCTAACAAGACCAGAATCATTTTGCACATGTCGTGAAACTACAATTCTCTTTAAATATTTAGGACTATTTTCACGAAGACTGAGAGATATAATTATGTAGATCCAGAATTTGCTTATACTGCCCAAGAACGACAATCAATAGGAGAACGTAAGAAATATTATACAGACTTCCTTGCCAGTTTAAGACAGCATCGTTTAGAGAAAGATGTTGCTAGGTAAGAGTTCTTTTAATGGCTAAATGAATACTTTGGGCTCATATGCAAAGTATGTGTATATGTGTGCGGAATTAACTTAGTGGCACCAATAATATACCTAAATTTGTCCCATGCTGAAATGCTTATGGTCTTGGGGCCTTCATTTATAATGTGTTCTAAACCTGTTTTACTCAAATGTCCATTTAGACACCTAGAGATCACTTTCTTGGTAAAATGTAGGGACTAGAGGCATGGTACTTGAAGTTGAACTTTAAAGTTTTAAGAAGAGTTGGTTATAGTTAATAGGATAAAAACATAACATGGATTGTTTTGGAGTCTCTTCTTTCTATTTAGTAAATGTGTTTCCAGCTAGGATATCTAGTTCACTCCAGGTAATGGGTTCAGTATGTAAATTATTACCTATTTTGTGGAATGAAGCAGGTATGTCTTTTAATCTTACTAGTCATCTAGCCTTACCTTTACAGTAAATTCTCACTATATGAATTTGTATATTTGGTTGGTATGCTGGGGAGCAAAATCATGGAAAAGCAACCCTGACAGCTCTGTTACATTTACAAAGTTTTATGCTAAAACAAGGAAACCCCATAAATCCTCTACAGGAAGATAAATAATACCTTAAGAATATTAAGTTGGTAAGATGCATTATTTATAAATCAGTAGTGGCAGTGGCTTATTCTTGTAATCTCAATTTATCTCGCTCTGTGTGTACACCTCATGATTCAGACAAGGCCTGCAGAGCTGGCTTTATTTTATGCATGCAGGGGCTGTCTGGTGTTCCTGAAAGGAACTGCACTGTGGTGTAGGGTGTGAGCTGTTGTGTATATTACCATTAACACATATATTTGAGGTATGCTGCATGAGGAGCAGAAGAGAAAGGAAAGTTGTCAGAGTTATGGGATGACTTTCAGTGTTACTATTAAATATAGTGATGATTTTCTTGATACAAAAGTACTCCATACAAAACATCTGTGTAAGATCTCTGGAAGTGTCACATCTTTTTGGTTGCAGGTGAAAATGATTTATTGGAGCTGAGCTTAGACTGAAAATGTAATTGTGCTGAAAATTAGGCTATAAGTGGCCCAGTTCAGAGATATTCCATAAAGGATGCTTTGTAATCTTGGCTGTTGCTAACTTTTAAGTGCTTGATTATACATCTTAATTGTCCTTTAAGAGAGATTTTAGGTGTTACAATATTTATATTTTTGTAGCCATAATATGTACAATCTATTTAACAAAGCAGTTGCCACAAATGTGCAATAGATGTTAGTTCTTGCCTAAACAAAAAAATTTAAGAATTTTCAAGGCATTTTCTGTACTAGAGAGTTTTTTGAATAGTGAAATATTCATACTCAGAGTATTATTTATTTTGTTTAAAAATACTAAATTATTTAATGTGTAGGTCATGGAATGCTCACATTTTTAGATTCCCATATTCTGTTTTTTCTCCTGTAGCCAGTTTCATCTTTATGATAATCCTGTGAACATAGGCATTAAACCAGCTGAAGGGCTTAAGTCACCAGATATCTCAATCTCAGATTTTCCTGAAGAGACGATACAGTTGAAAATGCCTCCTTTAGATGATGATTGCCTATTAACTAGTCAGAAATTGGCAATGATTACATCTAACTCTACAAAGAAAGAAGTAAGTTAAAAGCTTGAGTACCAATGTGAGCACAATGTGTTTGCCATATAAAAAAGCATGGGAATTTTGATCCTGCTCTGAAAAGGTGTCTTGTGCTTATCACAGACTTGGAGTTGGCTTAGTCCTGTGCCGTCTTCTACCCAGGAGAAGAAAGATTGTAGTCTAACTTTGACACACAAGCAGCTTCATCAAATATTCATTGGTAAGATTTCTAACTTGTTTGCTAAATGCATGTAGTTATTATAAAAACACTTAATTATGGTAACTAAATTTATGATTATAGGTGTTCACCCTAAACAGAAAATAGTTCAATTTGGTGGCAGTTTCATGTCTACAGTAGTATTTAAGGAAAGCCTTGTACTCCTCAGAAAACAATGAGATATGATTAGGTATGAACATATAAAACAAGAGTTTAAAGACTCATACCGCAACCTACAGAGAGATCAACCCAACATGGTTTTGGCGTTGCTCACACCCAATGCCTTGTTATTTGGTGGTATCTCAGTCAGCATTAGTATCAGCCAAGCTCCTTGAGGAGCTCTGGGGGACCCCCTGGAGACCCCTGAGGTCCAAGGGCTGTGCCAATGTGGCAGGAAGCTGAGCTTGCACCAGTTCTCTGCAAAAACGACCTGCACTGACTGGGGGGATGTTTTCTGCTGGAGCTGAGCCACTTGTAGGGCCTCGAGAGACCCTCCTGGAGTGACCCACGGCAGGGAAAAAGCACACAAGTGGCCACGTTTTCCCACCTTGGCAGGAAAACTTTGCTCACCATGTATAGCAAATCCTGCCTGGATACTGACCCAGCAAACCTTGCCCAGATGCCAGGGAGCATCCAGCTGAGGGTATTTAAGGCAATACCCAGAGTTGCCCTGTGTCCAGTTAAGCCCAGAGTCTAGTCCTGACCCAGCTCCTCGCTGCTTCTGCCCCCATTGCTGAGCCCTCCTGCCTGCCTCCTGCCTGCCTCCTGCCTGCTTCGGTTCCCACTTTCTTTGCCTGCCTGCTCCTGCAGCTGCCAACGATGCCTGTCTTCCCCGGCCACCTCTGACTACACCCTGCTTCTCACTGGTGGTGATAACTTCTGTTCCTTTTGTTTTTAATAGCCTTTCACCTTTTCTTCTCTCTCCCTCTCTCTTCACTTTTCCCCTTTGCTTGTGTTCATTTTTAGAATAAAACAAATTGTTTGAAACCCAACATGTGAAATTGTGTACGTTAATGTTGCCCTCGAGTAACTGTTTAAAAGAACCACATATCACCAGACCGTGACAACAGCCTAAATATTAGTGTTAGCAGTAAATTAGGTAGTGAAATGAATCTGTGACTGTCAAATGACATGAGTTTTTAAAGCAAGTGGTGATACATCAGGGAGCAAATCAATAGGTTATGTACACAAACTGTCAATGAATTGTTGGTTCTCTATCCATTTAAATTTCTGCTTAACAAAAAGACATCTATGCTTATTAATAGTATCTTTAGTAATAAGCACGTTGCTTTTCCTATTTTAATAGCTGACTAGAACAGGCACAATTAAGAAATAAATGTTGCTGACTCTTGAGTTGTACTACTGAAAACATTCACAGAGTGTTCATGGTATTTGCTTCCAGATTTTAGTGAGAATTTGTTCTGCTACAGGATTTTTGTAGCTGACTAATTTTGTAGTTTGAAGAATTAAAATATTTTGATCATAGTATTTTAGTAGTTATGCTTCTTTACATTAACTTTTTTTGTTGAAGATAGTCTTATATATTCCAGGTCCTTCTACTATAGATTTTGGTGATGTCTGTGTGTATTCTACAACAACGAAAGAACTGCACATCATCAATAACTTGTTAGTTCATATCTGGGTAAAAATTGAGATTGAAATTGCGGAATTGCAGGAGACATGTCCATTGTCTCAGGTGGTGCCTCCCCTTACAAAGACTCATATTCCCATTGTGTTTGAGACAGTCACTCTTGGAATCTTTAAAAGGTAAGGCTTTTTTTAATTGTCTTGATTTACACATTTTCTTGGCAGTAGTAGAATTAAAAAAAGTCACCTGCTGGTTTAAGTAAAGTGCAATCATGGTAATTGTAAATGGTGTATATTCATTTATGATAACATGACAATATTTAATGCAATTTTACGTTGCAAAATTTTCCAACCAAAATAATGTTCTGTGCTTTGTTTTGTTTTGGATGTTGGGTGTTTTTTTTTTTTAAGACAAACAAAAAATCCTCTGTCCTCTGAAAAGCCCAAACAAGGTATATGAGAGAGAAAAGTTTGCTGTTGTGGTGTGTTTACTAGGAGAAATTGTTATGGAAAATACTGTGCTCTTTTCAGCATCATTGCATCTGTGCTTAGATCTTTTTATGCAGCTCATGGGAAAATGGATAGGCAAACTAAATATATTTTCCTGCCTTCTGGCATGAAGTCAAGCTTTCCTTTGTTAAAATGACTGTATGAGGGTGATTATGAGATGATCATCACTTTTGACATGATTTAAGTAGTATGCAAAGCAATTACAAACTTCTTTCTCTTGTCAGTCTTTATGTGTGTTCACACTCAGTTCTTTTGGTAAGTATTTTCTTGCTAGTGGTTACATTTCACATAAATTTTCCTCTGACTACAACATAATAAATGCTAAAAACATTGAGAAATATGTATTTTTATGTTACAGATCTTTCACGTACAAAATAAACGACCAACACCTTGGGCATGTGCTGGTAGTTGCAAATGCAGTGCCTATTGAACTTGAGCTGTCTGCAAGTGAACTGATTTTAAGTCCTATCCCTAGCTGCCTGGCAGGAACAGAGTTTAGAGCAACTGTCAGAGTATATAATCCCAGAAACCATCCTGCTGGCTTTACTTGGAAACCTGTAACTACAGACAGAAAAACTGCATTTTCTATACAGCCAACCAGAGGTATACTGTGCAGATACAGTGTGTGCATGTGTCTTAAATGTCAACAGTGTTGAATAAGACAAACGTTTAGCTGATGCTATAAATTGTATTTTTAGGTTTTACCTTCTTTCCTTTGAATAATAGTTTTCTGCAGGAGTATGTTGGAGCTCCATTATTGAACAACTAACTGCTAGCACAGTTCAGACAAGGTTTGGCAAAGATATTTCTGCTAATACAATTTCAGAGTCAATGCAAGCAGAAAAATGTATATGGTCATTGCCAAAGTTGTTGTTCTACAAGAACAATAGTCTGTTCTTTTATTTTTGTTTTTAATGTTGACTATTAGAATAATTCATGGCTAAAAAACACCAGTGAACTTTGAGTATGTTTTACTGCAGGATACTAATAAATTATGCAATTGTCATGAGAATTCAGAAACTTATTTTACTTATTTCACTTATTTCATCATGCTGTTAAACACTGAGGAAATGTAGGCTTGGTCTTCAGTAACAGGAGGTCATTTCACTTTAATGTGCTTATGTCATTCGTAATTATCCAGTGTAATTTGATAATTGTACATGTGTATGCTGAAATATGTAAATTATATATATATATATATTTAGGTATTGTGGAGGCCTATAGTGATCTGGAGTGTGAAGTTATTTGGCATCCAGGGTTCAACGCTCCGGAAGCAGGAGAATTCATCTTGTCTGTGCGCAGAGGAAACACAATTAAGTTGAAATGTTTTGCAAAGGTAACAATTCGTACAGCAGCTTTAGAGAAGAAAAAATGTGTCATTTCTTTAAACAAGTGTTGTCTGAAATATATTTCTATTGTCATGTGTTAAAAATATTTTGTTTTCATATGGCTCCTATTTGACATGCTTAACAAAAGAATATGGTCCAAAGGCATAATGGAGAAGGCAAGGCAGATAATTTGCCTTTTTGTTGCTTTTGATCATACACGTCCTTTGGCATCACAGCTTAGTGTTTGTTATACATCATGAAGTAATTCTTGTTCTTGGCTTGCTTTGTTTAGATGAACAAAGGTTGAGGGGTGATATGACAGTTCTTTAAATACATATTAAAGGAGTAAAAAATCACGGTGTGTGGGAAGGTATGTTTCAGAGTTTCAGGGTAACTGCAGGCTCGAATGTAATTTTGTATTATTTGAACATGGTAAGTGAGAAACAGTGTTCTGGGTAGTCTTCTAAACAGTGACATTAAGCTTAGGTTAGTCGTTTGTTGTCTTACATTAAGTTGCCAGGGAGTATGAAGAAGAAAGAGTTTTTTTTCCCCCCCACTGTATTCTATTGACTGCATGCTCTAGAACTTCCTTTGGGAGTCAAGGAAACTTTACCTTTCTGTCCTTGTTTGTTTTGTTTTGTTTCCCCCCCTCCCCCCCAGTAGGTTTTCTTCCTCTTGTTCTGAAGCATTGGAAATTGCCATATATATACCAAGATGTATGTAAATTAGAATATTGACATTTCTACTGCTATTAATATCTCTGAAGTATCTTGTCTTGATCACACATTTGAAATTAATGGAGCTTGTTCTGTTAAATTTAATTAAATTAGTTCTATTTGTCTTGGCATTAGTCCAGAAATATCTGTAGGGTTGTGTCTGCTTAATTTGAATCTAGGTAAGTTCAGTACATTGAGTAAATCTTGTCTCACATTTAAGCTTTGTTTGTCTATTTGAATACTTCCAATTTATGCATTTTCATGAGTATGTTTTCTCTTGATGTAATGAAAAATAGGCTGAATTATTTATTTGTACTTAGGAATACGTTATGAAGTTTTGCTTGTTTTATCTTTCTTTTACTTTTTTTTTAATAGCTTGGTACTACTAAAGTTCAGTTTGTGACACAAAGCATATCCTTCATTCATAGTCCAATGGGTTTGTCTACCTGTAAGACAGCTGTTCTTCAAAACACAGGACGCAGCCATGCATACTTCCATGTAAGCTAAAATGATTTCTAGACCACGGAATTCCTTGGGGTGGGGAGCAGAAGGGAGTTTAATTTTATCACAACATGTTACAGTTTTGTGTTCTCAGTTATTAAATACCTTCCTAAGTTTGTGTTTAGTTTTCTGAAGAGACACTATTCATGTGAATAGAAATTCTGTTCCCTTCTGTGAAATTTGATGGACCAATAGACAAGCAAAGTGGCGATGGCCTAAATGCTTCATGAGAACCAGTAGTGAGGGTGGAACCCCATACTGGTGTACACTGTGGAAGAGCAGTTACAGCTTGGGTGGTCTCATACCCTGAGAGAACAAACTGGATGGTCCCCTCTCCATGCTGCCTGCCCAGGCAGTGCATGCAGAGACCCAGACCAGTCACAGCACAGATTGCTTTGATACACTGACATCTGAGAGGAAGATGGGCTGTGTGATGAACTGAGTATGTGTGGTGAAAGAATGGGTGAAGACATGATAGATAAATTAATAGGAAACCTAACCTCATTAGTTCTCCCGATCCAGGGATGATTGCTGTATGTATTTAGTGAAGCAAAATAATTTTCATGAAAATCCTCAGAGTTTTTGTTCTGTCATTTTAATGGTAGTAAGAAATGTAATCAATTTGTTTTGGTTACTGTCATATTTTGCCGTTTAGCAACTGAGCATTGAATAACAAATATTATTACTACAATCTTGGATGATTGGCTGGAAAGAATAAAATCAGCATAGCCAGTAAGACAAACAAACATAGACTTTTTAGCCTCTACAATTGCTCTCAGGCAAGGTATGGCTGGTTGGTCGTGGTCATTATCACTTGTGCAACTCTACTTTAAAATTTGATCTGTTTGAAGTGCATTAGAAAAGAACAAATTTTATTTTGTCTTTATTAACTCTGTGTAAACTGAATAGTTTCTTGTCATATTATTATTGAGCTATATAGTATTTGGTTTCTCTGTCTTATTACTGTGAATGTCAAAAAAATGTTGAATTTATTTGTCACTTGAAGATGTAAATTATAAAATATTTTGAAGACTTGCTAGATAGCAAGTCTTAATTTTATTAACGAAAACAATCTGAAAACAAGAAAGTTAAGTTTATGATAGATACATTGGGAAAAATAAAACAACATGAACCAAAGCAAACAAACCCAAACACCCATTTCAGTCTGTTTCTTGTTTGTTTGTGTGAAGGTTCGTGATTCAAACCCTCTGCCTGGAATGACAATCACCCCCTCAGAAGGAGTGGTGCCTGTGGGAGGCAATACCGATCTCAAAATCTCCTTCACTCCGAATGCAAACATGAGTTTTGATAAGAAAGTGGAGGTACTCAAAACTGGAAGAACTTTGTCTTTTGAGGGTTATGTTTGTACATTTTTATGCATCTTTTGGATTTTATCTCCAGTTTCTAACACCTTTTAAGAAAAAGGTTTTCTTGCAGCAGATGATACTTGCTATAACCTTTTCTGTTATTTTCTCTCAGTTTTGCTAAGAAGTATCAAAAGAGCCTCTCAGTTTGAGCTGTAATACCAATTAGAAGCTGTTGAAACTAACCTGTAGTTGTCTTTATGTAATACGTAGACGTATCTGCAGTTTTTGTAATCCATAGAGAGGCAGGATTGGAATACTCCAGTGTCTTTAATTTTTTAACCTCTTTTTGTGGTCTTCTCAGAGATGGATCTGCTAGTAGATTTGATAGTAGGCATGCAACAAACGTAATGTATTTCCTGTGTGGCTGCTTCCTGAGCTTGTCTTTGTTCAGATGAGTAAAACTGGGGAAAAACATGGAGTGAAGGGGCAGATTTTTGCTGAATTTTCTGACTTTGTTCCTGGATGCACCATCTTGTTTGGTTGCATATATTATACTTGTTAAACTTGGTATCTTCTTTTTTTTTTGAATTTTTACAACATAACTACATTGCTCAGAAAAATAGTGTCTACTTCATACCAACACCTCTGTTAAGCAACTTGTGTTGTAGTACACTTTGCCCTCACAGCTGCTGAATTCATCTTTCTTGTCTTGGAATAAAACTACTCAGTCTAGTAATACAGCCTCCTGAAATGTTATTTTTGTCTGCAGAAGTGGGGAAGGTTGGTCTTTCTTCAAACTTTGGATAGGCTTATTAGTTTGTGTGTCTGTTTTTGATTTTTAATTGATAGCCAAATCTCTCCCCAGTGTGGTATGCCACAAAGGCATAATTTAAGTGACACCTCACTAGAATTTGTATATACATGTTCTAGAAAATGAAGGCTATTTACTTCTTCATATTTACATAGAATAAAAAGAGCATTATTAAAGGAGAATTATTTTCATATTTTCCTTATGGTTTATACTGAATGTCTCTCTTCAGTGTTATCTATGGGGTAGGATAGGTTTGTTTTTTTGTGTGAAACTTTTTTTCATGTAATTATGACAGATTTGGTGAGATAGTTATGTTTAAAATGACCTTGTCAGCAATCACACTGCTGTCCATTCCCTTAGGTAGAAGTGCGAAATGCAGGAGCACAAGTGCTTAGGATTGGTGGATTTGTAGAGGTCGCTGAAATAAAAATGAGTGTGGTGAGTATGAAGAAACTGTGACAATTGGCCAAATTGACTAAGTGTTTTCTTTTATCTTCATGTCAAAGTGGCTCCTCCCTACTTTATATGTTTTCATTTTTTCCTGTAATAACTTCCTGAGAAAATTATCAAGAAGAACTTAGGAGGAGGTGGCAAAAACTAAATGTACATTTAACAGTTGCACTAAAGGGTAGCTGACAGCTTTAGCTTTTGAACTCCACAATCTGGAATAAGTATGTTAAAAGGGAGAGGATTTCTTAAGGTAGTTATAGCAAAAAATGCAATAAAGGGAAAAGTAGTCAACTGATCTGTTATTGAATGATGAAAACTTTTGTGATGGTGTAACTGGACTTCATATTGAGTTCTAAATTCATGTATTTTATGTCCTGGAAATATTCTTGATGAACCAATACTGTAATTGTGTTATAAATTGTGAATCGTGCAGTTCCATTTTTTTCACATTATGTTGAGTAATAAACTTGACTTCACAGTGTTTTCACTCGTTTTTTTTCTTTGAACTTACAGGAGGAAGTGGACTTTGGTAATGTTTATGTTGGTGCTACAAAATCAGTTCCATTTTTGCTACAAAACAAAGGACAATCATGTACCAGAGTGGAGTTTGATCTTTCTAAGTATAAGGATTTTAAACTGAATACTGATGACCATTCAGGTATTTTCTTTTGCTGTATCAGAATTTTCACTAAATAAAGAATGGATAATGCTAAGACAAAATCTGTCAGACTATTTCCGGTCAACAAATTTTCTGACATAAAAAGACCTAAAGCAACTATTTTAAAAGTTTTGCTTAATATAAAGTAAGAGGAGACATTTTGGTTTGCCTGTGAAATGATAATTGCCAAAAATAAGTATTTGCAAAATGTCAGGTTGCTTGTAGATTTTTTTTTTCCCTACATTTTTTTTCTGTTGTTACTGCTGAGGTATAATAAACAAAAAAGTTTGAGTACCTCTCACCAGTTAATACTAAAACTCAAATGTATGACATCCAAACAAAGCCAAATAACTGTATTAATTTCCTGTTCGTGGACTCATATCCACTGTTTTGGCAATGTTTACCCTTCAGTTAATTGACCATCAGTAAAAGAGTCCAGACCTTCCCTTTTCCCAAAGGCACAGGGTGTCTTCAGGTTAACTACAGGACCTCTGTTTTGCATGATGCTCAACTCAAAGTGATATTAGGGCAATATGTGGAGGTATTTTGCTGTTCTTCTTTTCTTGGTAGTACTAGTGCAGATTGTTACCCTTTACTTGTTGTTCCTCATCCCTTCCTACTTCAGTCATGTCATGGCATGTCCTTTGCTGTTCCAACATCATTATTCACAAGAGAATTTTGCAGCTATGCTTGTATGGCCTCTTGTCCCTGCAAACTCAGGAAATAAGGGCTCTGCAAGACAGTATTTTGAAATGTGGTTGTATCTTCATGTTCAACTGTATGTGGATGATGACAAAAAGTGATCTGACAAGAACAGAGGGGTTTTCTTACCATATGTGCACTTTAAAGGGAAGGGAAGGGCTCCTTGTCAGTCATCTTAATTTGGAGAAGAACTGCAAGACTTTTTACAACAGGCAAGTAACCAGCATGGGAATAGACTCGTTTGCACATCATTTCCAGATCAGAGTTTGTGCTTGAAATCAAGTGATGAATACTGATGAACGCTCATCCTGGTGTTCCCAGATGAATACTGATCTGGGAGGAATGCTCTCTGCTGGAAACCCATGCTTCTGCCTTAAAATTGGACATGAAAATCTGAAAAATGAAGCAAGCCCAATTGGCAAACCTCTGTATTCTAGATTATGCCTAAAAATAATTTAAAAAAACCCAGTGTCAGCCAATTATTTTTCTCCCTTGGTATTTTCATTATGTAATCAACTGTTTTTGCCTAATGCTTTCATTCAAAGCTAAATGACAGGGGTTTTTTTTCTCCTGAAATATTATGTTCTCCCTAATTAATAACTTCAGTGACAGTTTTTGGTGATTAATACTTCTCAAAATTACCTCCAGAATCCTTATTAGAGATACTATATTCCTTTTTAACTTTGAAAAATGTTTATCATACAAATATGTAGATACTTCATGTTGGAAAGCACTTTGAACTACTGCAGCTATTATGAAATTAGTATTTCATGCAATAGCATCTGTAATTTGATTCTGAATTTTGCTTGACAGTGATGGAGTGCTGTTCTTCAAAGCCTTATTTGTATTCAGTTAACCTAAAGGAAGAGTCTGCTTTGCAGTGCTTCTTGTCCTTTGTGCCAAAAGAGGTAGGTTTATGGGACAAAGGTGTTAATAAAACCATGCTTTGTGGTATTTCTGTGGTGGGAGAATAGAGACTTTAGATGCCCATTTTAGTGTTTGCAATAGTTTTATAATTAGTAACCCAGTTCTTCAGATAAAAAGTTCTGAAATAACTTTTTTTGCATACACAAAGCATATACACTTTCTCAATGACTTAAAAATGGTATAATTTTATGCTGAAATGTCTTACTCCACATTCATTAAATCATTCAACAAACCTGCAGCCATTTTCTTTTTGCAGCTGCTCATGCTTTAACTCTCAGATGACCAAGGGACTGCAAAAGTAGAGGAATTTTTTGTGTGATGAAGACTGGCAAAGTTTTCTGATTGAGCTATTTGAGGGGAAAAAACATGAGACTTTGAGTTAGTTTTACATCAGGAAATCAGTGTTTTATTGTCAGTAGCTGTCAGTAGAGAGTGTTGTAGTGAATTTTTCATCTAAACCTATTGAAAAATGCTTCAGAAGTGGAGGGTTTGGGTTTTCCACGTTTTTGGTGAGCAACAAACTGAAAGAAAACTTAGTCTTTGATATCATGAACGAGCTTCAGAACATGCAGCTGGGGCTCACTTCTCTAACATGTAAAACTGTTGCATTATCTGCATGTCTCCCTTAGAAAAAGAAATGACCATCAGAGACAATGCATCTTGGAAGGGTCGACAGGATTATTTTTAAACCCCTGCTCCCACGCTGCTCCCCATCTTCCCATAACTTCAGTATAAAAGGAATTCCTTTGCTCAAAGCATCATTCAAATAATACTTGCTTGTTAGAGGTTGTGTTTGGTAACACCGATTTTCTTCTGTGTACACTTGGAAGGTATTGTGACTAACTGGTGGAGTGAGTTTATAGCACATACACTACTCTGAAATGATTTTTCCTGATAGAATATGACTCAAAAGATTCATAAAAAATTCCTTCTATAGCATAGGAGGCCTGAAGTTAAGAGAGAAGCAGTAGTTGTCATATCTTTAAGAATCTTTGCACTTCTGGTGCAACACTCATAAGCAAGGTAGTCAGAATTAAACTAGATACAGTGTCAGGCAAGTATGGAATTGTTTGCAGAATGGTACATACAGAATATCATCAGTGACCTATTGTCAGACTGGAGAGAAACTTAGCAAGGAAAGATGCTGACATTTTCTTGTAAGTAGGAGGGGTCAATAATAGAAATGCAACAGTAGATAAAGTTGTTGGAGTAATTTTCCTGGGGCGCCTTATACCTCACAGCCAACTAACAAGTGTTGCTTTAGTTAAGTGTCTTTATTTCACGTTTCCCTTCTCTCCACATGCTCACAGTCTGTATCCCTTTGCCCTTGGTGCTGGCTAAGCTGGGTGTCACCAGTGCTTCCCTTCTGCTCCCAGTGTATTATTGCCTGCCTGTCAGGGGGCAGGACACTGCAAGGCAGGGCATGCCCAAGGACACAGAGCTCACAACGCGCTGGCACTCACAAGTGACCATCACTGAGGTGGTGCTGCACTGTGCTAGCTGGCAGCACGAGCACTGACTAATGGTAAATGAAGTTGCACAGTATGGCATGGCTGTAGGAAGCATCTAGAAGTATATCAACAGCCCAGCTGTAGCTTTTCTTTCATTTAACTCCTGCAAAGTGGAATACTAATAAAAAGCATAGTTCTTTTAAGAAATTGGTCCTGGTACCTGCATCTCTTACTGTGATCAAAAACTCTCAGTAGTTACTGATTCTTAAAACATTCCCCTTTAGGTATCAGTTCTTTACCATTCTATCTCACCTACATTCCTCCCTTTTCTCACCAGATTTATTCCTTCGCTTTCCTGGCTTTCCAATCTTGGAAAAACCCTCTAATCTCTGTATTGAGCTTCCCCTATTCAGGTTTCATGGTTGCAAGTGCTCTTTGCTGACTCTGCACTTGAACAGCTGTTTCTCTGTTCTCATCACAATGTTTTAAACAACTGTTCTTACCCAGCTTACCTCCCAGCTGCTACAAACCTTCTGTATGCCATCAGGTCACATTCTTTTCTGTCTGCCTTCTGGTTTTACTACAGTTTCCTGCTGTTGTAGTCACTACTGACAACCATACCCTGTAAACCAACAAAAGCTCACTATACTGATGTTATTGATAAGAAAGTAGATACTGGAACTAAGGAAAAGTTAGAACAAAATAATTCAGAAGCTTTGCGAAAAAAAATAATCAAAAAAAGCATGTAATTATTTTAATGTATTTAAAAAATTTATTAAAATTACTTGAATTATTAATGTAAAGTTCTATGTAATTTAGTCTTGAGTGTAATCATGAATTCTCCTGCTAAGAATCAACTAGGCAGTAGCTTTTTTTCTGCCTCAAAAACCTTCAGATCAACAAATGAAGTAAATATATAGGAACTGAATAGCTCCTACAATTCTCACTAAAATGTAGAGTGTACAAATATATGTGACATCAGAAGCTCTCAGACATGAAGTGTCTTGGCATGCTTAAAAAAGCAGATCTTGAAAAATTCTGAGCTAGTTCTTTCAGTATTCTAAGTGATAAAATGGAGTGAATGCATTATAGATGGGGCTGGGATGCTGCTCAGGCACAGTGTGGCTGTGCCTTCCTTCTATTCCAGTGTCTCAGAAGGTGTTGGGGGTCACAGGGCTCTCTGCCTCAGTGGGGAGACTTTAACTCTGGTATTTGGCTGTGAAAGGCAGAGCTGTCAATGAAAGGAGTATACAAAATAAATACATAAATAGGTAAGCTAGCCAATACTTCTAAATAGCATATTTATATACAGGTTGTGTGCTGCTTTCTTCTCTCTTTTGATATAACTTTATTTGAGAGACATTTCAGTTATGTTTTTTTCCCCCTGAAGGTTCAGCCAGCTGAACATGTGACTTGCTACCTTTCAGAGGACAAAAAACCACAACCAAATTAAACAAAAAAATCCCAACAACCCATCACTATCTGGCCAGAGATCGGTTGTAGCTTCCTCCTCCTTACCCAGATCCAGAGCTAAGCATCATGACTAATGATGATATTATATGATTAGTATTAGCAGTGACTACCTTTGAACTGAATTTTAAATCATACTGTCCATAAAGCATAGAAACATGCTTTTTCTGACCATGGCTCTCTCCTGCAAGTTACCTGCCCAGGTAACAGTGGGGAGCACCTCATTGCTTTAGTTTTGTTCAAGGGAAGCAGAAAGTGAGTGGTCACTTCAAATGTTTGCTTATCTTCCTTTCTCAGCTGCTACTGTGCGTCTCCAGGCAGGATGATCCCCCTGCAGCTGTGTCCTCATGGTCTGCTAAGGAAAGCTGCCAAAGCAAGGTTCAGGAGTGTACTGCTTCAAAATCACTAATTTTAATTTTTTTTTAACTCTTCTGGAAAATAACGAATTCCAGCATCTTGGAAAAAAGACAAAAGGCACAGCTGTGTAATAATGAAGCCTATGAGGCCCTTTGATTGAGATAAATAGAGCAAGTCACACCTGTCAGAGCTTATTGCTTAAGCTTCTTTCAGAGAAGTGACAGGTGTTTTGGTGGGGTGTTTTTGCCCTTTTAAATTACTTTCATTTTAATGAAAGAACAAATTTGTAGTATAAGAAACAAATTATATGGGAAATCTGCAGCTGTAGAATTACAGAGTATTACTGGTGCGTTGTCTCTGACCATATACAAGGGAAAGATTTAGTCTTATTTCAGGGTTTGGAATGATGACTTGGAACACCAGTTACACTCTTCATTGTGGAAGCAGCTTATCTGTGGTATAAACCTGGGGAATTTAGGCTGCAGAAAAGAGTTCAGTATGTTTTAAGGAAAAGCTGATGTTAAATCTGAGGGAAGGTATATTGCCTTCAGTTGCTGGACAGAAACCTTTGGTTTTGCAGTTAGGTTTAAATTTGAATCAAACTGATTTTTTTCTAATACACATTGCATTTTCTCTCCTTGTGTCACTGCTGAATTTGTGTGTTGTTAGTGGTATAAATAAAGGAATTTTAGGCTCAGCCTTTACACAAATACTTCCAGGTCTTTGAACAATCTGTATGTTATAAATGAAAGAGTATTATTTTTTACAAATATTTTAATTTTAAGCAGTAAATTAGCTTACCAAATGACTTGCAATTACCTGAGAAGTTGTGCTGTGTAAGCAAGTACTGTAGTTTTAAGGAGTTGTCACATATTCTTTATGCTAAAGGAAGTATTTGATTCCTGGATTTAACAGCAATTTTTTTTTTCAACGTTGAGAATGTATGCTCTAATGAAATAATAGTTAGAAAATGGTATTTTATGCCTTATCCATGTATTATTGCAGTGAAATACTTACTAAAGGTAGAAATTAAGTAACTACTTTGTTAGCTTGATTTTTTTTTTTTTTCCCCTATCCTTCACTTGACAACTGTGCTTGAATTTATTTTTTATCCATGAATTGTATACAAAATGCTGTTTTACTTGTTTTGTTTGATGGGGTTGTTTCTCCCTTTTGTTTCTCTCCAACTACCAAATATATGGGGCTGAGGCAGGAAGCCATTCAGCTTTGTTCACTCTCCAGTGTTGGGCCTTGAGCTACCACACTCTTTGTATCAAACCTGTCTTATAAATTCAAATGTGTTTTGGTAGCAGAGCTTTCCTGATCAGACAGATTTCTTAAAATCAGTAACTTTTATTTATTTGGCAATTCTAAGGAAAAAAAATATTTTTATCTAAATAAAATTCTACAGGAATATGAATTTTATTCAAAGAATTGTGAACTTCTGGTGGCAGCCTAACCAAGCGTTCTTTTCCTTTTGTCTCATGTGACTATCTCTTTAAAGCTTCTTTTGAAGTATTTTAATTGCTAAGACCACCACTTTGTAGATGATGCCTCCTTTCCAATCAATGTGCATAATTAGTGTACATCAGGACAGGAAAAATGTTTTTTATAATGATATAAACAAACATGAGTGTTTGTGAAAGAACCCTCTCTGGACTGCTTGCTTCCTGCCCCTCCTGTATTCTCTGGTGTATGGAGTTAAATGCAGGAAAATATCTCAATAGATAAGTAACTATAAAGTATTCACAGATTATCTAAAAAGCAAGTGCAAGTTCAATAATAGTCTAAGGATTTTTTTTTATATTGTAATTAGTTCGTAAATTATATAATCTTGCAAAGAGAATTTTTGATTTTGGAGTTTGAAAAATGAAAAATGAATCATAAAGGGGTTTTTGTATACAAAACATAATGATTTTACTTTCAAAGTGAAGTCCTAATTGAAATTAATTTTTAATTCTGTTTCAGCAATGTGTGCATTATAATATGATTCTTGGTTATATACAGCTTTTAAAGGATTTTTCATTTATAAATATAGGTTAGCTGATGTGCAGTTAATTAGGCAAAGATTTGTATGAATAAAACAAAAGAGCTGTTATTTGCACTCAATTATATGAATCCATTTCTATGAATTATGTTGGCACTGAAATTGCACTATTGTACTTCCCAGCCAGGGTAGGTTTCCAGTGAGCTTCGGCATCGACATGTAGTGAATTGAGTGCTTTGCACATACTTGCTTTTGTTTCCCAGTTCCTAGCAAGTAAAACCCTTTTTGTATAGTAAGATAAAACCAAATTTTCCTGGTAGTTGGGATGACAAACAGATTTTGAATAGCTCCTTTGGGAGAGGGTTAAAGGGATTCCACTCTCTGTTGTTTGACCTAAGGCACCCAGCATGAATGAAGAACAATTGCAGTGCTAGACTGCACTCTTTGGCAGAGCTAGTGCTGTCATAGCTGTGGTAGACTAAGCATCTTGGTCTCACCAAACATTAAAAATGTAGTGTCATCACAAGAGCATATTTTGAAGATGTAACTTGGTGAAGAATTTTATGTGGGTGACTTGAGATCCTAAAAATAATAAATCAGGAGACTTTTACTCATTCTGTGTTTGACTTATCTTGAGCATTAGTTCCTAAGAACTCTTCAATGTCATTCCCCATGTTAATTTTGAGAACCAATTCTGTGTTATAAATTTGAATCGTTATCAGATTTGAAGTACCAATATAAAACAAGACACTGTGGCTACAAAACCTTGCCCTCATCCCATACCTTCCTTTAGCTAAGCACAAACAGCCAGAATGTTCCAGGATGCTGAGCACACACCTCCCTCCCCAGGGGTGAGCGGTTGTGTGTCACGAGCTCTGCTGGAGCTCCACCTGCTCTCAGTGCTGCCTGGTGCTTCTCAGTGTCCAAGTGTTGGTTCTGTTCCAGGTGGAGATGGGCCTCCTGCCCTGGCTTAGGACACTCTAGTTTTCCTTTCCTATCATTTATATGTTCTGCTTGCTATCACAGATGTGAAAGTGAAGAAGAATGCACTATTTTCCATAGCTCTTGAAAGCTTTTAAATGATTCACAAATTCTTTATATAGCTGATTTTACTGCATCGTTTTAAGGGACATGAAGATTTTATGGTCCTGAGTCCTTTCTGGAGATTTCAGTGGCCTTGAAGGTGAAAACAGAATTTGAAGAACTCTTAACAGTGTTTTCACTGCAGGAGTTTTTGTTTGTGTTTTTGTTTGTTTGTTTGTTTGTTTGTTTTTTGTTTTGGTTTTTTTTTTTGTTGTTGTTAATTTGCTACCTTTATTATGGTTATCTATACCTTTTATCAGCAGTACATACTATAGTGTGTTTATCCTTGGAAAGACAGAGTGAGAAGCAAGAAATGCCTCTTTGAAAGGACATTGTAAAATAATTTTGTCCTCTTGGATGCACAGTCTATTGAAAAAGTGGATTCTGTAGAAAACACACCATCTTTTAAGTTCTAAACCCTGCTTACTTGGGGTTGAGATTGTACAGATAAAAATGAGGATCAAAATCGCTGGAATTTACACTCCTAGAATTCAGTGGCATTTAATGACTTTAGGTTTTAAGACTACTTTTTTTAGCCCAAGGGTTTCTCAGTTTGAACTCATTCTCTGCCTTGATCTCAGAGCCCATTTTGTTTGTGCTGGGTCGTGGTTTACTTTTTATCTTCCTCTATTGAGAAAGGCTTCTGTAACGTACATATCTCTGTTTTCCCCTCCTCTTTGCCTGAGCTTTTGCATTTGGGCCACTGCTCCAATCTTTTGCCACTCAGGTGAGTGGTTGGACTGGAGCACAACACTGTGCTTTACCAGAAGCCTTGTCTGTAGCTCTGCTGATACTTTCTGGTCATACAGTTTTTCCTCAGAGGGGAAAAAACCTGCCTGGGCAGTGCTTGCTTGGAGGGCTGATTCTCAGTGCTAATGAATTACCACGATACTAATATCATGATCAACTCCTAAATTAATTCTGATAATTCTGCTGAAAGAATAAACCACTCAATGGTTCCAGAAGTACCTTCGTTTTCTTTGGGAAAGTGACCACAATGCTATTTTTCTCCTTTAGGTGGCAGCATATGACTTCACTCTCCCCGTGACTACTCCTCAGGCTGAGTCCCCTCTTTCGACTTTGGTTGTATCTGTGCAGAGCATCCTTGCTCCTAAGCCCCCCGCAGTGAAGCCCCCTGTGGCTCTTCCGTGCTGTAGGATTAAGGCAGTTGGTAAGTAAACTATGGGCTTAAAGAGCTGCTGGATACACATATTTACAGTAGTATTTTGCTAGTATTCTAATTGCAGAAAATTTCTACTGAATTGGAATTGGATGGATGATTGTGTAATTTGTACCTTTCTTGGAAACTTGCAGAATTTTCCAATTTTGATTTGTATTTTTAAATGCATGTAAAGCTGAACTTTCTATGCGTAATTATGAAGTGCTGAGAAAATATTTTTCTATAGCCATTTGCCTTATGTAAAAATTAGTTTACCAAACCTCATTTTTTAATCTACTCATTTGTTAGTAGTCCTTGAGCTCATCATGCAAATCCAAGTATCTCCAGCAGTTCATCTGGAAAGTGTAGAAAACTAGTATGTCAGTCACACTATTTTTTTCAGCCTTATCCTGTCAAAACCAGAATCTCTAGCTGTATTTAAAAGTCCTTTAAAATGCCTCTGAGTGGCCCTGATCCCATCTGTCCTGTCAGAGGTTGTTAATGGCCAAAGTTATGGGCCAATTGCCTGCAGCGAGAGATTGAGCTCTCAATGATTCTTCTCTGCTTTTCTTAGAAATAATTCGTGGTTCTCTTTAGTCTCCTGTCTAGTTCTTAAAATCGTGTAGACCTATAAATTGTGAATATTTGAATATATTGGTTTTCTTCATCTTAGTTTTTGATATATAGTCACTGCTTATTTGAGATGTGACTTAAGTACTGAGTATCTTCCAGAAATTATGTAATGTTTAAAGCTCTTGGAAGCACAGAAGAAGACTTGGCCAATTAAAGGTATAATGTGGGGTAAAAGCAACACCGATTTATGATTTTATCTATATTTGGGTTCTTTTTTTCTTTGTTTTCCTCTGTAGGGCTTTAACTTAAGTCTTGCTTTTGAGATCTTTTAAAGTATCTGTTTTAGGTCTTATCATAGAATTAAATTCATATTAAACATTTATAAGTATGTTTTAGTTTAAGAACAAGTAGAATAAAGGTGAATGTACATATGTATATGACATTACTAGGAGCCACTTCTCTGAGTAAAAATATGAATCAAAGTGACAAATGTCTAGTACAAAGTAATTTACTTAACATGCTAAAAAAAAGGAAAAGTTTTGTATCATTTTCTCCTTGTGGAATAATGAATAGATAAAATCACTGTCTTATGAATAACTATCTTATCTAAATTTTTATCACAAATTTGTACTTCTGCTACATAGAACTTCTTCAGTGTACCAGTGTAGACCAACAACAAGTAATAATAGTATAGAAGTGAGTATGGAGTATTTTCAGTTCTGAGAAATAGTTGAAACAATGAAATGTGACTTCTGTTTAATTTTGAGTATTGGAAGTACATTCCTACTGGGAATTTTAATGGTCTGAGAGGAGGGAACTCTAAGTAAATGTGTTGATCACTCAATATTTCAGATAAGAATTGGGGTGCAGGCAACCAAGTTATTTTTGCTGTTAAAAAAGAACTTGATAATTTGATTATATTCTGACAACATAAAAATTACATCTGATATTGATTAATTTCCGATTACCACTTTAAAAGCTAAAACTGGGTAAGATGTGTCTTGTGAGTCCTAAGGTTTGATTTGACAAATTGGCCTAATTCTCACTGCTGGATGCTTTATGGCACATTTGTTTTCTGCTCCTACAATTTTCTCCCCCCTTGTGACAGTTTCTGTGGTTGACCAGCATTCAGAAGGCACAGGACAGTGTGCTTGACACTTAAATCAATATCTTATATCTGGTGTTTGTACTCAGGATTGTTCAACCCTGAAGTCTTTTAACTTCAGGGTAGTCAATATATTTTCAATCCATCATGAATATTTTTTGGAGTTTTTTTAAAAAACAAAGTTTGTAGACTGTTTTCAGCATCTGGGAAGAAGAGCAGGTCTCTTACTGAAGTACTTTTAAGAGTTTTCCCTTGGAGACTGCTTATGGGTATGTAAGAAAGCACTGAAAGAGAAAAAACTCAAATCAGGGCAGAAAACTAAACTAGAGAAGACATGAGTCTAACCTCCGTCTCATACCAAAAAAGGATGTATTATCAATGTAAGCTTGTGTGAGGTGACATGTTTTAATAACCCATGTCACAATTTTCTCTGTGCTGGGTCGATGATCTCCTTTACTTCATGGTGTTTGTTGAGATGTGTTCTCCTTGTACAGGCAGTTTTGGTGAGAGGTGAGCACTGTGAGTGGAAGCATTCCAGCAGATGATGGGCCTTCTTGGGAACAGTATTACTTTATAGAGTTTGTATGTCTGTGCTTTAGAGAAATACAGATTGCATTATTGTTTACATAATGTAATATATGTGCTTAGGGAATCCTTGGGGCTCTTTAGGAGGTGTTGGTACTGTGTCCTTGCTAGGTTCATTTCCACTGCTGTTTCCAACAAGCAAAAGGAGTTATTATCTGGTGATTACTGTCAGAAATGTGAATGCATCCATGTGTAGTAGAAAGATCATGTGACTTTCTTTATATGAAGGATCATGTGGCTTTTCTCTTTATATGAAGGAGAGATACTGTAAATCTGGTAGATACAAAATTTAAGTAATGTTAATGTGACTAAAGAGTCATAATAAGGCAAAGTTAAACTACAGTAATTATATATATAGTATAAAAGCAACAAAGAGAGAAACAAAGGAAGAAACTTTTGTGCTAAATGTACAGAAACAATGAAGGGACTTAGAGGAGTTATTTGTCAAACAATGCTGTATAAATATACAACTTAAATGATTTTTTTCCAACAGCACTTTTATCACTAGTGGAGTTCTCCTCAATGGAACTTAAATTTGAGCAACATTCAAGCAACATGAATTACGCTGTTGCTGATGAGAGTCTGAATTCTCAGGTACTTCATCACATGTGTTGTAGTTATTCTTGGCTATGGCTTTTAAATAACCAAAAATAACTGGGAAAAGGATACAGATTTGGAACTTAAAATTCAGTTATGTTCCAAATATATGATTTAAGTATTTGAAAGTTTTCCCATTGTAATTTTGTTCAGTTTTTATGTTTGTCTTTTAATCATCATACATTTTTTCAAAACTCAAAACTGAGCTTGTGCTGGCTCTGATAATATGAGAAAATGTGAGCACTAAGAGAAATTCACCATTATTTGTGTAAGAAGTAGCTTAGTTCTGAAGATTATCTGCCTCTGCTTTTAGTGGTAAACTAGACAGTGATGGTGCCAGAATACAATCGATGTGTCATGATGGTCCACACAGTGAAATTGCTGTCCTGGTATGCTTTATGGTACTGATCTTTGCAAACTGGCACTCTTCCAGAAAATTCCCACTAAATAAGATATTTGGAACACAGAGAATTTATATGAATGCAAAATATACCATAACATAATTTATTGTTTCAAATTCACGAGGCTTTGGTTGGAAATCATAAAAAAACAATTATTTTTGACAATGATAGAAACACTTGAAATGCTTTTTCAAGTGCCCTTAGAAAACAATGATAATACAAAGTCAAGGCATTTTCCTAGCTAGGAATGTTTCAGGAGCTGAAAAGCAACTCTGAGATAAAGGAATTATTATTTTTTTTTCTTTCCACTGTTGTCTTACTGAATTGAAAGACTGGGTTTTGAAAGTGTATTCTGAACTTCTTCCCTTTTTAACTTCTCCACCTGTAAGTCTAAAAATGAGCCATGAGTTTAGTGCTTGCTTCATTTGTATCAGGAAAAAGTCCTCACTCTGTTTGACTGATGCTTTTATCTACTTACCTCCCATAAATGAGGTTTTTCTGTTCTGGAAGGGAAGTATTGCTCTTTATGCACGTGATGAGTGACTGGAAAGCATCTGGTCTGTGCAGATGGGCATACTCATCTTTGCACCTCACAGATACAATAAACTGGGTTCTTCATTGCTTTCTAGTACTCTCTTGCATTCTCTCTGGTGTGTTTGTACAAGGAATGCTTAGGATAGAGTTTGAATAGTATCATGGTGTTTGCTGCTTTCATTCTGTTAACCTGTACTCCTTTTCTGTAACTTTACAGGACCTTGACCTGAAGAATATCTCAAACCAGCCATTGACGTGGAAATTGAATTGTGGTGATGCAGACACAAAAGCAGAAGGTGGCATTTTCAAATTTAGTGTGCAGACTGGATC
The DNA here is from genome assembly GCA_013399695.1 of Formicarius rufipectus. Classification (NCBI taxonomy): domain Eukaryota; kingdom Metazoa; phylum Chordata; class Aves; order Passeriformes; family Formicariidae; genus Formicarius; species Formicarius rufipectus. The sequence goes on along the minus strand of VXAU01005470.1, from coordinate 29,048 downwards.
TCTTATTCCAGGAGAAAAAATCAGTATTTCTGTGTCATTCTGCCCTTGTAAGTAATTTTAGTAATTCTTGTACAGACAATTTCATCTATGTATCATTTTCACAGAAATATTTAAATAAGTTTTTAGGATCAATTCAGTACTAGTACTTGTTTTGATTAACTTAAGGTTTTTGTGGTTCTGAGAAAATAAGACAGCTACAGACCTAACAAACAGCGTGGAATAACTTCTTTTGAGAGTGAATTATTTGAAAAGTCTGGTTTGCACATATGAAACATCAGGTTCTGCACACGTAAGGAATCAAAGGCTGGGGTAGCTGTATATTTTCAGTACTGCTCCTTCACATGCATTTAAGTTGACTGACTGAGGTAATAAAGCTTTCCAAGGGTATTTGGAATGCATGTGAACTTTTTTCTGAATAACCATAATTTAGATAAGAATGGAAAATTCTTGTTCTTGCCCCGATGAGATATAAAGTCACTTAATTATGGTATTTTTTGGAGTAGTCTGCTCAGGCAATGAGTCCTTAAGTAACAAGATGTAAAATAGGTTTCTAACAAAATTTGAGAATGTGCAGGAAGATGGTGATCAGCCACATACACAAGAAGAGGAATAATAGAATAGAAATAGTAGAATTCTACCTTATTCACAGTCAAGTTTTTAGGGTAGGATTTGCAGAATCATAGAATATAACTCTGTATTTGAGCTGTTAAAGCCCACCACTACATGCAGCTGATGCTTGCAGAACTCAGGCATTTTGACACTTGCAGTGGCCTCTTTTGGAGCCCCAGCATTCTCAAGCGGAAGACAAGTTGTTTGGTCAGTTGGGTCTCATCCTGAGTCAGCAAGTGTCATAAAGAAAGATGCTGCTGTTATTCTTTAATATGGCATTGAAATGTCTAACCTGCACTTCAATATACCTATATTTGTATTTGTTTTCTATGAGTCTTGTGATGATTCTGTGTAATAAATTGAGAGGCCTGTTAAATGTTGCTCTATAAACCTTGTGAATATGCAAGAGCAGTGTTTAATTGCACACATTGCTCGTGTGTTGCAGACTGTGAAGCAGAGCACAGCATACAAATAAAAGCCAATATTTTTAATTACTGAATAAATTGAATGTGTACATTCAGATGTGTGTATACATAAATAAGACCGATAAATTATTGTAATTTGAGATTTCCTGTATTTTGGTTACTTTCCCATGTCTTTTGTTTACAGAAAAGCATAAATAACTGTAAAAATCAATTACCTTTAATTCAGTGTTCTAAGTATTTTCCCATGATTTATAGCCTACTTATGCTATACCTTCAGTGAATATCATTACTCTTTCTTGCAAGGGAACATTAGGTACATCAAAACCCACATGGGAGACCTAGTTAATGAATATAGTGTGTTAATCACTTCATAGGATTGTACTGTAAAATTGTAATATGTGGAGGTGAACAAACCTTAAAATGAACTTTGAAAGTGCATGAGAGTAGTTTGTTTAAATATGCTGCAGCATTTATAATAGAGTGGAAAGTGCTATGTAAGCTGCAGTGTTTAATTAAATGCAAGAATTTAAATAATGCATGGTGAGATGATGGTACCTGTTAAAAAAGTATACTAAAACTAGAGATTCTCAAGAACAGAAGGCATGTTCAAAGCAGCTAAACTAAAAATGTTTATTTAGGGACAAGTGAAGGAACTGCATACCAGTCTAATAAAAACTTAAGAGGGTGAGAAGAGCAGATGGTGATTTTTACTTCCTTCCCACACAATGTAAAAAGATCAAAACCTGTGCTACTACAGAGTTAAGATTTCTGGTGGGGACAAAATTTGGATCTATAGAAAATTTAGATCTATAGATCTATGCTCCTAGGGAGAAGCAAGGAATATGGACATCCTCAAAGAAGAGGCTGTTTAAACCAGCTTTTGATGCTGATTTAAAGTGCAGTTGATACAGGTAGAGTTGAAGGTGTGGGGACTTGAAATACTCCTCCTCTGGAAGTGTGGGAGGAGAATTTGCATTTTTGTATAACTGACTTAATCAGAAATATCTGTTTGCTATTAACAAGCAGTCTTCATAAAGTAAAGTCCCAGGATAGCAAACTAGGGAGTTAGACACCCTGAACTGGATGGGCTTTTTAGTGCAACTTAGGCTGAGAAGGAAGCACCTGATGGATATATGCACAGAAGTACTTAAAATAATTGTATTCCTTTCTTTAGAGTTTTTTCTAAGCTAAGGCAGCAAATACTTATTTCCTGTAATAGGTATATCTGGAAAAGACAAAGGGGCATTTCCCATATAATTCTAGAGATTTTCTTAGCCCTTGGCAGATTTTGATTGGGAAATTTGTAATTACCGTGAAATCTCCCTAAGGAAAATGTTCATATTCACTGGACTGCTATTGTTTGTCCTATAGAAATTAATGGTGGTGTATGAGAATGGTAACAGCAGCACAAGCTTGGACAGTGCTCGTGGAAGGGGGGAGTAGTAGAATAAGTTCATGACTTCAGCTGTTAGTTCAGGACCTAACTCTTGTTAATTCTAAGGTAATTTATTTAGCATGAAATATCCTGAAAACGTTGGCCCTATGCATTCCAAATTAATGAGTAAATCTCAGATAATTACCTTTTGTTTTGTGTGTGTGTCTTTGTGTCTGTTGAAAATGATTATGGTATCACGACGTCCTGGTGTTTCTGCCATAAGCAATAATTTACTGGTTTACAGGTGTGTGAGACTGAAACATTAGTGAGTAATGACTCAAACCATCAGCCAGTTGCAAAAGCAGCAGGTGCTTTGCTGAGGCCAGGTTTGCACCCCCAGCCAAGGGAGGAGGAGTGCTTTTTGTGTGCAATGACAAAACCTCTGATCTACATCAGACAGAGGGAGTGAACAGCCACCACTGAAGGATGACAGGGACAAACTGACCTTTGTTTGGCAACACACTGGGTTTTGAGCCCGATAATGGAGAAAGGCAGTGAGAAACAGATCCCGTGGAGGTGGGATAATGTTTTTTACAATACCAATGTTCTCCCTTAGATGACTGTCTCAGTCATAGCACTCCCCCCAGGGAAGTACTGGGACAATCACATGTAGGCCTGAAGGTGTTCATCCCTTCTGATGGGCTCAGCTGTGCTGATATGACAGGCAGCTGTCAAGTCTTAAAAGGGGTCGTAAACCATCAATGACACCAGAGGTGCCCCCAGCTCATTTCTGGGGCCTTCTGCCAGAGGACTGGGCATGATCCACAGTGTTGCAACTATGTAAAACTCCCCCACCAGGGGAGGTACCTGAATGTTCCCACCTGAACCTGAACATGTATTAACCCACTGGACCATGTGTTTCGTGGGCTTCCCCCACCCATGATGGACCATGATTGTGACCGCCACTTATACCAAGAGATGTTGAAATTGCAACTATCAAGTGTTGTTGCTGGATCCACGAGTGGTGATCTCTTTCCTCTCCACTACCAACTCTTATCCTTTCTTTCCCTTTTTTCCTTTTCCTTATATATTTTTTAAGAGATATTTTTATACTTTTATATTGCTGTATTACTGTAGGTAATAATAAACAAATTGGCTTAATACCTGCTTTCCATTACAACCAGATTTTTCTAAAATAAACCTGCCATCTGTGCACATGAACACTTGTCATTCAGTGTCATTTCACTTGAATCTGTGCCAAGGAATCTGTTAAGAAAGAACCTGAGTTATCCTTGCCTTCAGGGGCAGGTTGCAACAACACTATGCAGAATTTTGATGTTAGGAAATGTGTGGAGCCACACACAGAATGGTCAGTGATGCAGGATAAGCATTGTCTGCTCTGCTTTTTGAGTGAGGTATTGTCTGGTAAATGGATGCAATCTTGTAGCTAATGGATTTGTTAGAATTGTTCTGTACAGAGTGGAGGAAATGTTTGTATGAGAAAAGCTTGACATTATTCTTTTCTAACCTTGGAACAATGGTTAATATGAATATTTTAAAATGTGAGTTAGTGAAAATGGCACACTCTTTGGTACTGACATATGCTCCTCTACTTTCCTTCCTTTGTTGTATTCCATCTCTATGGTATTTATTGGTTATGGTCTTTCACTCTATCATATGTCATACATACGTATGAAGATAGGACACCAGAAATATGGTTTAGTTCTAGTGCAGCTGTAGTTCAAGAGACTACCTAAGTCAGATATAGGATTAGCTTGTATAGGACATCCTTTCTTACAAGATTGTAAAAAAAGTTCTGTTTTTCTCTTCATCCGTCTTCATGACTTTTTTTTCTGATGCTCTCTCACTCAGAAGAGCTGAGTGCCAGAGAAAGATGTGTTCTTCTATCAAAACCTAGAAACAGAATCTTCTTAGCCTTCTCAGCAGCATTGTCTCCTGAAGTTAATTTCTGTTTAACGTGGAATTAGTCAGATATTGCAAACACTGTAGCAAGTTCCCATCAGACCTAGTTTTCACTTTGCCACTTCTGTGTTCTCTGGTCTGAAACAGAGGGGTCCCCAGGCCATGTTCTTGTGATGTAACAGGCCACTGTGAAGCTCCTCTGTTATAATTTCCATTAAGAAATTGGCTCTCATAAGGAGGAAATAAGACAAAGTATTTTGAAGACATTGTATTTTCTTTTTTTTGTGTATGTAAACAGTGATAGCTCTTTCTCATGATGTGAAATGAATTATCTGAGTTAATCTCAGAGCTTGTCATATGTATTTTGTTTCCAGTGATGCATGTGCACATGGAGACACATAAAATACAAATTGTTTTTGGCTATCTGTTCCTCTTGAGTATTAGGTGAGGATTTTCCATACCAATCTGATAAAGAGGAAGAAAAGGGAAAGGTATTTTTCCTCAGAAATGACAAGATTAAACTTCTTGGGTTGTCATACAACACATCATGGACATTTGTTTCTAAATACAAGAATTACTCACTAATTGGCCCTTAAAATTGCTTGTTTGCTTAGCTCTTCATTAGGTGGGAGTGACTGAAAATTTGGTGGATGACACTGCATGGTTTGCAGCACCGTTTTGATAGTGTAATGGTTGTGCAGGGAAGCACCTTGCTCACTCCATCAGTGAAATAAAGTGTGCTTTTCCATCCTGGAGAAATTGCCTTGCAGCAGTTGGAGAGATGAAATTACAAGGGCAGAACCCAAGGAAATCTTTATCTTCACTGTTGTCATGCCCTGTAGGGAACGCCTGGAGAAGGGTATGTGGTCATCCTATCACTTTTTTGGTGGATTTGGCAGTGTTAGGTTTGCAGTTGACTTGCTGATCTTGCAGGGCTTTTGCAGCCTAAATGTTTCTGTGAAACAGGAGATGCTCTTTAGTGGAGGGTAGAACTGCTCCTGCTGGTTTGTGAGGCTGACTGGGCAACACTTTATGTTTTAGGGTCATCTGTGCAAATGTAGTCATTGTCCTTTTACAAGGCACCAACTTTTCCTTGTCTTCCCAGCCAGATGTTTGTGATAGTTATTCCTTTATAAAATAAGCATTCTCTTTGTCAATTATTGTAATTTGTAGTATGGCTGCAATTCTGGAAATTCTGCTGAGTGTTGTACTGAGATTATATATAATGGAATATTAGTTCAATAAATAGGAACTCAGACTGAAAAATTTCTGACAGCTTAAAAGATATGTGGATTTCTGGTTTGCTACAGTCAAGTGTGCTACGCTTTCTTAATCCATAATCTTCTGCTACAATAACTATTTTATGTTAAAATACATTTTGACACAGTAGTACTGATTTTTTTTTAATAGCAAAAAAACCCCCAAACCACCCTAAAACCTCTTACTATAACTCTTTTAGTTGAATGTATTTATGTTAATGTAATTTTTTTTTTTGAAACCTTTTGAACAGCTTGTCCTGGGACATATACTTCTGAAATATCAGTGTGTGTAAATGATCATCCATCACAATACAAGATAACATTGTCTGGCACTGTGAAGTCACCAAAACTGAATTTTGACCCTCCCTTTTTAATGCTGATGCCAGTTCCTCTGAATGTGGAAACTGCAACAGACCTCAGAATTGTTACACAGGATTATATAAGGTAAAGGTCTCAATGTAGATTGATCATATAAATCCTGAATAATTCTTATTTTGTTCTCTTCTGATAAAAGTCAATTAGTTTTTCTTTGTGAAGGTTATTATTAATTTTCTGCTGAGCAGAAGAATCTGCATATTTAAGACATAATTACTGTAATTAATTCTGCTGTATATTCAGCAAACCCATGTTTTGTCTTCAGACATTGCTGCAATGAAGTGACTGTCTTCTGATATAATCGCTCTAGGAATTTATATAAGAAATACAAGATTATTATGAATAACACAAGAATTAAGAGCAGAGTCCTACCAGGACTTTTTTGTTAAGTTCAGCCAGATACTAAGATGATAGTCTTATTTCATTTTACACGTTGTGGTAGGATAAAATCTTTCTGGTGTTTATTTTCTCTACTGCACAGGTTATAAATCCTGTTTTGAAATCTAGCTGTTTGAGCACTTGGTGGGGTTGTGGTTTTTTGATTTTTTTTTTTTCCCTTCCTTTCCTTTCCCCTTCTTCATAAGCAAGGTATAGAAAAGGACAGCACAGATATTTTAATCCTGCCACTTTTTACAATAAACAGTTCATATGTTTCTTATTTTTCTGTGGATCAACTTCATCCTGGTACTTGAATTCATAAGAGCCTTTTTGGAATCTTTGTGTTACATAGTATAACCCAGCATCACTTCTCTAATTTTTAAGATACAACTTTTCTGGTTTTAATTAGTAAAGTGCAGTAATATTGGTTTGTTTTACTCATGTAGGTATCATTTCAATACCAGCAGAATTGGAGTAAAGCTTTTCTGTTGTCATAAATTAATGAAACAAACTATACCTTCAAATTACTGTTGTCTTGTCTAAGTAATACTTCATCAAGTCATTTGCCCATTGTCAGTAACTCAGTGGTTGGAACTGAAAGGACTCCATATGGGCCTGGACTGATTGCCAGTCTTATTTCAGAACTGAAACCTAGTATCACATCACATGGGGGAAGCAACTAAAGCATCTTCACAAATTTCTCCTAAATATCTCTATTTTAAATTTGCTTTAACTTATTGCATGATAATGCATTTTAATGAATATTAATGAAATTTTAAAGTGTTGGAAACCGATTTATGCTTTTTATGGCATGACGAATTGCTCTTCATGTGGACGTTGAGCCATTGTGGGTCAGTATAAAATGTTCAGATGCATATGAAGAAAAATGTATCTAAATGCTGAAGGAATTTTAAGTCTTTATTTGTTTTATTTGATTTGTACTTCAAAACTGAAGTTATTCATCTCTTTACTTGTGGAAAATAGTTCTGTGAATGTGTGTATCAACTTTATTGCTGAAATCCTGTGAGCACAAACACAATTACTATTCATTTTTGACACAGGCAATCACGAATTCACGTTGAACTTCCTGAGGTTGAACTTGAAGATGGGGACAGGATTCAGCCTTTTTCTGTGCAGTTCCCAGAAGGACAGGACATTGTTCCTTCATCAGATGGCAAAAATAATCAACTAAATTGCCATATCAGCTTCAGATCACCGAAGCCAGTGTCATTTTCAGGGAATATATGCTTCACTGATGAAGAAGAAAACAGGTAATGTGTGCAATTCAAATTAATTTGGGAGAAGGTCCAAACTGACAAAGTTGGATGTAAGACAGAACTCACAATAGTTAAAGTCTTACAAGAATCTTTATGCAAAAATTGAAAATGGAACGTAGACATTTTCTTTTTTTTTTTTTTTTTGGACTGAATTACTATTCAAAATTACAAGCTCTCCTTCATATCTACTGGTAACTTGTGTCTCATTCATCGTTCCCCTTAGTGGAAGGAGAGGGTGTATTCATGAGGAAGAAAGGTAGGTGCTGTTATAGAAGTCCTTCCTGCTGTTACTATTTTCAGTAAAGCAACTATTTTACATGCTGAATATCTCCATTCTCCATTTTCATGAAAGGATCTTTGACCTTTCAGTTATTGCTGCTCATGTTGGATTAGTATATTTGTCTGTATGGATTGTCAGCCAACACAGTTATTAATTTTATTTAATTATGAGACTTAATTATTGTGTGGGATGTGATACATAAATGTGTGCTAAAGCTTCCAGTAATTACGAGTAAAAGGATAATTTAAGTTTATGATGTGAGCTGAAATATGGCTTCTGAGCAGGCACAATATTTAGATTTAATAACTTTTTATATGATGCACTATCAGCTTTTCAAGCCTTGTTATAGAGAAATAAAAGTCTCTCCTGTGTAATAAGCTCTTTTCTATCTTTGCCATTAAAAGGAAATAAAGGATGTGATCCCCAATTTCAAGGCAAACTCAATGTGTTTTTTAAAAAAACAGGTAGCAAATGAAAGTCATCAAAGTAATCTTAAAGACCATTCCTGCTGATGAAGGGGAAAAAATTTCATGCCCTAGAATGTCTAATCATCTTAAAATTGCTGCTGTGTTTTAAAACTTAACAGTCAGGTATTTGTTAAAGGAGAGAACTACTTACAGCAATTTGCCAGTGTATGTGTGATTTCCTGACAGTATGTGTGGGCTGTAGGAGCAGATGATATGAAATGTGAGCACAACTGGATGAAACAGCACAGCATCCAAAACATTAGTCAGTGAAATAATTAATAATATTCACATTGACTTTCAGAAGAAATAATTTTTATCATAACCAGAAAGGTTTCTTTCCTTCAGTTGGAAAAATCTAAGTAAGCACCTGGTTCTCTAATCTTGAGCATGTAGCTGTAATTCTAATAAAGTCCATGATATTTTATCCAAACCTGGATAAATCTATCCCATTTTGTTATGACTGTTAGTCTTATTACATGCTTTGATATTCCACTCTGTAGTAACATGTAACTGCAATTTCTGTTCTCTGCATGTCTACCCTCATTCTTGTCAGCCCAACCCCACGGGAACTCTGTGTGACACGTTCAGACTTCAAACCTAATTATCAAAGCAGTTGAGCAATTTGTTTCAGACTGTGTAACTAATGAATTTAAACGGCTTTGTTAATTTGAGTCTTTTAGGAAGACAGGATTTCAGGCTCGTCTATATCTTTAATAATAAAACAAGGAAACCCAGAGCCTTTTATAACACCTGTAAAAGCCAACTGGTCTTGAGTAGGTTCCTGGACTGTTTAATAGGTCATTAAATCTCACAGTATCAGTTGCTGTAGATGTATGAGTTTGTCAGGTGTTCTCTCTTTATGTTTTCTTTTCAAAGTAGTATGTATTTTAAAATGATTTGAACTAAATTTTTGAACTTCAACTTCTGTTCTGCGTTCTGGGATCTTATTAAAATAAGGAAGTTAAAATTTTCATAGGTTGATAAAATATATCCTACATTTATCTACTTAGAAGAGAAGGCTTAACTTTTAAGCAAAACTAATTCCAGGCATATTTCAAAACAGGAGTGTGGACAAGGCAAATACTCTGGGTAATTTTTTTTCTTTTTTCTTTTACTTTGCAATGTTTTGCTTTTCTAAATTTAGGTCTAAAACATCAGTAGGATTGATTTGCATAGCTCGTATTTAGTCCACCTAAATAATAATGATTTTTTTTTTTTTTTCTGTAATACAGTGAAGTAGTGGGTAGAGGACAAATAGTGTTGAATTTGGCTACTTTACAGAGAACATTTGAAAGATGACAGGCAATAGTTTTTTGTCACAAAGCCATGCTATATGCAACTGTGAAAGACAACAAAGAGATATATGGTTGTCATTCATGTAGAAAATTTACTGTATTCACAGCTTCCATTAAATGGAACATAAGAAAATCCATAATATTTATTTAATGATTACCTTAAATTAGAATTAGTAGTTAAGTTTTAATGTTATTTTAGATCTCTGTTCTTTCTCTTTGCTCCTTTGATTGCAAAGCAAAACAAGTGGCATTTCCTTGTATAGGACTGGTGGGAATACAGAAGTAAAAGGTAACATAAAATCCAAGGCTGTCTTGAGCAAGTATTTAATAAATGGGAAGAAGCATTTAGCTATAAGTATTTCACAAAAAAAAAACCTCTGGGAGCATGGCATGTTTATATATTCTCTAATAATTTTTTTGTCTTTCAATTTGCTGATTATATAAATAATTTATCAGAAAATAAAGTTTTCTGCCATCTTGATTGAAACAACATTTAACTTATTATTTCCAAAAATAAGTAATAAACAACAAGCACCTGTTGTGTCATGTAACAAAGAAACTGGTGCTCTGGGCAGCAAAATATCCCAAGATCCCCCTCTGTGTCTGGGTGGGTAAATTAATGTGATCACTGGTGACACAAATGCACTGAGGTTCTTGTCTCCCATGTTTTGCAGTTCTCTATTTTCTTTTCCTCTCCCACTGGGGAAAGTCATGAAAGTTCTGAATTTATTCATGTTACTCATGGCTGGAACGTCAGGAGAAGAGGGTGTCAGGGAATTTAGCCTCTAATAACAACATGATGCCACAGAGACCCAGTCACCCCAGTTATGGATTGGTTCCAGCTGTTTGGACAGTCGGTTGGATCTCAGTGTCCCACAGCACCTTCCCTTTGCTCTTGGGGAACATCCCTAAACCATGGAGCTCTTCACAGGCACTGCTGCCAAATGTCCAGTGCATGTATTCTGCTTGCATACCTTGAACAGCTAGAGCTGCCAGTTTCTTTCCATATCATTTACATTTGGAGAGAGCTGGGAGATAGGAAACATTGGAATTCTTGATATATGCATGCTGCTGTGCAGCAGTCACCTGACTTCAGAATATATTGGCATTTTGCCTCAGATAATTGGGAATGTTTTTGAAAACCAGGATGGTCCAAACCCATTAATCACACCTGCTCTTTTGTGTGCTTGTGGCTTTCTGCCTTTGTGATGGTCCTTGAGAGCTGAAGTAGCTACCATTCAAGATTTGAGAGCTGATTTCTGCCTGCCTTTCTAGAGCACTTGGGCTACACTGATACAAAACCAATCACTTGTTTTAGGAAACTTCTGAAGTGCTATAGAGCAAGTTAAAAAGGATAAATATATTTTGATTCAGTTTTGTTTCCCACAAACATTAAAGTAATAAAAAAATCAGAGTTACTTTAAGAGAAGTGAAAGAATATAAACTTTCTTTTATGGTGGTGGATGGTGGTTTTTTTGTCATCACAGTTGGAGCTTTTCTTTTGGTGATCAACAGGTTTCAAATGTTGGTAAACACTATATTTAATGGCAATTTTCGTGTTCTGTGTTTTTTTTGGAAATAGGCATTAGGGAATAAACAGGGAAATAGCAGTGGCAATGATGGGCCGTGTTGATAATAGGTTTTTTGCTTGTTATATAAAACCAAATACATTGAATAATTTAACGCATTTAGCGACTTCACATTTGCTAGCAATAGAAGTACCTTGCATTTCAGTAGAATAACACAGACTTTTGTATTATTTAAACTCTCTTGCAAATTCAAAATAAATATGTTGCAGAGACTTCTGGTTTTGTAAAGTCACTTCATTAATGATGTTAGAATTCAGTGGTACAAGGTGATTTTAAGCACATGAAGAATGTACGTCCCTGTGTAATCTATTTTACCTATTTGTATAGAAATGTTAATTCTTTTCTGTCTGGTGCCCTATATATCTCAGTGCCAGAATAGTGTATGATAAATACCTCTATCATCTTTTCTTTTCTTTTCTTCCATACATCCTTGTGAACAGTGTCAGCATTTAAAACTCAGATGAAAGTTTTAACTCCTGACTCGTTCTTCTTGAATTTTCCTTTCAAGTCACACTTACGGGAAAATACTATATTAAAATACTTAATGATGATGTGTGGACAGGTGGCCAGTAGGTGAGTCAGTATTCATTATCACAGAATGGCTGAGGTTGGAAAGAGCTTTCTGAGATCATCTGGTGCCCTCTTCAAAGAATCCACTCTGTTCAGTTGGTGTTGGAACGTCTTCAAAGATGGAGACTTCATAACATTCCGTGGACAGACTTGTCCTGTGTAGCGACTCTCATGTTTTGGATTTTTTTTTCGAATTTTTTTTAATTGACTAGATAGACTTTCCTGTATTTTAGTTTGTGCTCTCACTGAGCATCACTGAGAAGAATTTGGCTCCATCTTCCCACTCTCATCAGATATTTGTACACAAAGTCCCCCTGAGCCTTCTTTTCTCTTGTCTGAACATTCACAACTTTCAGACTCTCCCCATATAACAGGTTCTTCAGGCCATTCTTCACAGAATTAAATCCTTAGGATCAGTATCAGCTGCAGAATCTGTTGTTGACTTGCGGGTTCCATCCACTCATCCTCAGTGTTTGCATTGGGTGGGTGTATTCATTTCCCTTGCTGTGATAGCACAGCAGGCAGTGAGACATGTCTTTGTGGGACTGAGCAGTGTGGAACAGGGAGGAGCTTCTCTTGCAGCAGCACCATAAGCTCTGAGGGGTTTCTGTGTCTGTGGATGTTCTGTGGCACTGACTGTTCTTTATATTCCAGATTGTTCAGTGAGTGGCTTTGCTTTTTGCAGTATCACTCATGGAATTTGGATAAGTAGTTAAGCTGTACTGCAGTTGTTCTCAGGCACTCTTTTCTGTTTCATTACTGGGATTGTCAGGGCAGGAATGAAGATTTGGCGTATGCCCAAGTCTGAAACCAGCACTGAGGATGGAGATGGCTGAGGTGCTCACCTCAAACTGAGAGACCAGGAAGTTGTCAGAGTCCAAGAGTACAAACATCTGAGTTTTCCTTCATGAAACATGAGAGTCTTCTATTAACCTTCTTACAGCTTTCTTGCCCTCCTGCCCCTAGTTCTGTTGTGTGAAGTTCACCTACTTTATACCTGCAGAGTACTGAGAATTGTTGTTTATAACAGTAAACTCCTGAGATGGAAGTTGGCAGACTTTTCTTTGTTGTTGTTGTTGATCCTGTGTGTCTTTAAGTGGCTTGGTAAAGTTAGAAAGAAACAAGCTGTGACACCTGTTTTGAACATGTGTAAATGTACATTTTTTGCATATAGATAGAAGTAGATGTACCTCTCATGGCCATCTCTCCTGCTGGTATTTTGCTTCTCAGTTTCTTGCTGAATGAAAGCCAAAAGCATGACATTAACTAAAAACTACTGTGCTGCAAGGTGAAACTGACCAAGGCCCTGGTTCCAATGGGATTGACATGTCTTATGATCAAGCAAAAACATCGCAGAGCTCAAGTATTGACTTAAATATTTGTTAGCAAGGAAATTGGAATCCAAATATGCATATTTGCAGATAAGAAAGATGGCTGTGGATTTTGTTGGAGCCTTTCTCTGTTTAATAAAGTTCCCTTGAAAGTGATCTCTATGAAGAGTGAAATCTGAAAGAGGAAAAAAACCTACTTTCTCATAGTTTTAAAAAATTTCTGTTTTCCTTGATTAAGTTATTCTACAAAAAAAAAGCAGTAAAATCTAATTATGTCATATTATAAATTAATCTGAAAGGTTTTGTGATACCTTTTAATATTAATATAAATTTACAATAAATAGAATTTATCCTTCAAGATGCTATTTAAAGGAAGTGGAGACTATGTTGTTTTATACCATGCAAGGTGTGCTTTCTATATGCATGATTCTCAGTATGTTAAAGCAAGATGGATATCAGCATGCTGTTTGAATTATTAAAACACATTTTTCTTGGTATTTTTGACAGCTTAGCCAAAACAGTTAATTAATATTAATGTTAGTTAGTAAGTAAGTGTGGAGTACAAACCTAGCTGTTTAATAGCATAGAACTAAGCTCAGTTTAATTACCTGTCAGTTGCAATGAGCTGAGGACATAAATAGAGGTGGCTGACAGGGTTCCATCCATGGCACTAACTTGTTTGTTGACTGCATTCCGAGAGACTGAGGTGAAGTATGAAAAAAGGGTTAAAAGGTGGATTGCTGCCCATCAATACAGCTGCTACAGAGAGCACAGATGCCAGTGAATATTGCAGCATGAACAGCAATTTCTATTATATTCCAGCAATTGCAGTCAATATCTTCGTGTTTTTACACTGAATCTGTGTATTTTTAAATGTTTATTTTGACATTTCTGTAAAAATGTTATATTGAAATGGAAGTTGCTTTTCAAGAAAACTTCCCCTGTCAAAAGTTATAGGACGTATTTAGCAAGGTATCAGTTGTCTTTAGGACACCCATAAGTGTCAGCTGTGATTTTAATAATTTCTTCTCTTTTTAGAGTGAATTTATTTCTTGAAATCTGATAAGTCTTTCAGACTGATGATACACCCATAGGAAAACTATGAAGTGGAAATACTGTCCTGAACTTGAGCCTTTTGATAAGTGCAGTTCCACTATGTTAAACCACTACAGAAGAGTGAAGGAGTTGTCTGGAGACCCTCATTCTGTCTTCTGTTCTTGTGCTGATATACCTTGATTACCATTGCTAAATAGAAAATGGTAAACTCTGTGTTTTGTTTCCAACAGGTTCTCAATTCAAGTTGCTGCAACAGCAGAGAATTGTCTTCTTACTTTATACCCATACTTGGCGTTTCACTGCTATGATCAAAAAATCATCTTGAGAAGCAGTAAGTAGTCAACACTCTACTTCTTCAATTGTATCATTTCCAGTAGTATTATCAGTGTTTTCAGAGCTATCACAGGAGTGTGATCATCAGGATAGTGTTTTTTCTCCTTAATTGCAGGGAGATATGGCAATTAATTTTTTTAAACCATTTGATGTCAGTCTTCATGTTGAAAATGAAAAAAAGCATATAAATGATTAGGTAATGTTTATTGAAAAAGTATTGAACAAACCTACATCTTACAGGATGTTTTGTGAAGTTTTAAAAGTACGAGTAGAGAAACAACCCAAACAATAGAGGCAAAATTAATTTTAGTTGTACTGATAGACAGTGATCATAGGTTTTCAAGAAAGCCACATGATATTATTTTAAAATATGTTATTATTTGTCTCTTGGGAATAGTTTTCAGACATTTTTAATTACTGTCCCTGAAGGGTGGATGGCACAGCCATATTTTAAGCTCTAATAAAAGCCTGTGATCAGAGAGCTGAAATACTTTTATCTGTAATACATGTCCCTGCCTGCCTCCCTGTCTTTCTGCCTGTAACCCCCATTGTGTCCCCATCTCTGCCTGCCTCAGTGATCTGTAACCTCTTTGTGTGCAGCTGTGCTTATGAGATTAGGATTGTTGTAGAATTTGGGTTGGAAGGGATCCCTGGTGGTCATCTAGTGCAGCCTCCTGCTCAAAGCAGGTTCAAGTATGGGATAAATTATTGTATTTTTTATAGTTGTTGAGATCTGTTATATTTTCATGAAATGGATGAGTTTTTCAGGTAAGTCCTTAAATCTGAAACAGATTTCGCTTTGAAGAATGAATTCTAAGACTGCATTAACTTAAAATAAGTGTGATAGAGTTTTTAAGAGAAAAAATAATTGGTACTTTTGAAGTTGAAGAAGAGATTCGCAAGAAGATGGGTAACATTTTGGTTTTTTTCTCCACATAAAGAAGATAGTTATAGGTACCATATAATTCAGGGATCATGACACAATTAAATGCACATAGAAAAGGGGAAGAAGAATTATCTCTTATTAACGTGTAGCTTTTTTTTGTTTTTTTGTGACCAGTAGACCATTTTTGCAAATTGTCTTTTCACGATGCTTTGTGGGTTTCACTTGAAGATTAAACAAAAAATGGAGTGATGACTTTATAAGAAATGACCTCCCCTTAACAACTGGATATTTCTGTCCTGCACTGTTTGCTTATTGGTTTATTCACATTATCAGTTTGTATGTTTTCACGCAAGTCATTATCACTAAATTCCTTGAGTCTTTTTTATGTGGTTTTGTAGAGGCCATTTTGGTGTGGAATGGTGTTTAATGTGGCCAAACCGTATCTATACAACACAGTGGCTTTGAGAGCTATTCAGGAAGGCTTTGCTTCCATGCTCTTGTTTTACTTGCTCCAGATGATACAAATAACAGTCCCAACAATCAAAAGTTAATCATGCTGAGTTTTTCCTTCTCTTACTTTTGAGTTTACTTCTCTAGAAACTGCGCTTGGTTCTTCTTTTTGTCTGGACTGACATCAGAGGTAGCTGGCAGCGAGTCCTCTAATCCTGCCATAGGCCAACATGAGAATGTCAAAACATTTGTTCTTCCAGAATGGTGGATTGCTAAAGTTTACTTTTGAGTTTGATTTATAAAATACGTGTTGTTAAGTCTGAAGGTGCTTGAGAATGCTATGCTGGGACTCATTACACAGCTGTGATCACAAAGTCCTTAAGAATATTTTGTTCATAACAGAATTCTTGAATTAGCCTTGTTCTGATAGGTGCTTTACAGCAAGCAGGAAGACTTGTCCTGTAAAACATACAGTTTATGAAAAAAAATAAGCAGGAAACTTTTTTTAGTACCCAGTCTAATGACTGAAGTGAGATTTTCATCATGAGTCAAATCAGAACTGTTACTTGACTAATTGAAGCACGAAGTAGGAAAATACAGAAGCAGATATCCATGTATAATCTATTAGAGCACAGACAATAAAATCTGTTTTCTCAAGTGCAGCTTCAATCTTGTTTTACAGACTGTAAAGACTACAATAATGCAGAAGCTGTTCTGCAGCCATGTTTTGTACCACAATCACTTTCCCACAGTATGTCCTCAGGTTCCTTCGGTGCAACCAGTGGCTCAGCCTATGAAGATTCTCTCTCAGGTATAATGCAGCATGTATGTTCAATGGTTTTATAAAGGATAAGTCTCTCTTCTTCACATTGAATTGCTTTTTCTTCTTAAATCCCGACAGGACTTGTTTTATTGACAAAGGTATCAACTAGTTTTATTTTGCATAATTTAATGAAGCATTAAAATTGCAACAGTGATATTAAGGTACACCTTCAAGGGTAGAGTAACCTAAGTGAGGAATATTACTTGTTTTTTTAGTTACCTTTTCATGCAACAGTACTGTTTTTTAATGTTAACAACTAGTTGTTGTTAAAATACATAATTGAGTTAATGAACAAGTCAGAACTTAGGAGAGTGAAGGCCTAAAAGAGGGGAGAAGAGTCCAAGGGCTAATAGATATAGGTTTAGTTACACCTAGAGAGTAGCTGTGTTTTAACACAGCTCAGTTCCAGTAATATAATTTGTTCTATTCCCAAGAGATGCGCTTGTCACTTCAATTGTTTGCTCCTAGGATAAGTTGATCCTTTGTTGTCTGTTTTGTTTTTTTTTTAAACAGTTGTATGTTAAATATTTTTGTACTAGACAAAATTAGGGAAATAAGGAATCTCTCCGGATTTCTTTCTTTTGTGTGTATCATTCAGAGGAGGATACTGCTTTTGAAAGTGAGAGTGATGAATACACAACTGAAGAGAGTGACGTTACAAGTGAAGAGAGTGAAGTTGACAGTCAAAATTTTAGGAGAAAAAGCAAACTCGAATTATCACTCTTTCCTGATGAAGATGAACAGGAGCACATCTTCTTTCAAAAAACCCTAACCGCTATTAAGAGTTGGTTCACACTCTTTGGCTGGCCTAAGGGACAAAATCCTATTTCGATACCTCATTCACTGAGACGGTAATTCCTGTCTGCTTAGAGCTAACTCATGCCTCTCTAATAAATTGGTAACATACCTACTGAAGAGTTTGGGATATGATCTGAGGAATAGAAACACACTCTAATGTACAGTTTTCTATTAAAATTGAAGCTTATATTTGCTGCTTTTATGAAAATGTCATCCAGGTGTTATTTTACACTTTCTGAAGTGTATTTTTGACTGTGATGCTCTGGCATATCAAAATGCAGTGTATGGTAAATAGAGAGTTCAAATTATGTCACCCTCTTAACTGAACTTGTTTCTCCACCCAGAATGAACACAGCTCTGGCCGTTGTCCCTTCTTTGGTGGCATAAGTGGTCTAAAAATGTCTTTTTCTCCCCACATGATCTAAAGATCAAGAAACAGATGGGAAAGAATATTTCATTGTCAACAGTCTTGCAAACACCCTGGAAATATATCAGTCTTAGTGGCATTTCTTCCTAATCTTATCTAGCTTGCTACTAAATAATGAAAACCCCACTATTCTGAGACACAAAGACATAGACATTTATAAACCTGATAGAAATCAGGATTGTGTTTATGCTTATGAAAGCAGTGAAAAACACAAATTTATGAAGTATTTCACATATACATATTAAATATTCCATGCAGATCAAAATTCTTAAAGTTCTGTAAAAAGGAAAAAGTGCTGTATGTTTCAACTCTCCTGCTGCTGTTTTTAATTTGTGGTATACTGAATCTAACATTGTGATACATATAATTTTAGATCATTTTGTGCATTTAAAAGGATAATACCAAAGGCTTTTTCTCTCTTAGTGATGTGTGTAAAGTCCAGATGACTGTTCCACAGGATAAGGTTTTTACTCGAAACCTTGGCAAAGATAAGGGGTTTTGTGAGATGTTAGTCAACCTGAATGGAGAGCCATTACCAGGCCTTACAGCGAGCCAGTCGCTGCCCCTTGAGCCCACAGAACGAATGTTACAGCTTCACTGGCAGCATTCTGCATTGCTTTCTTTCCTGAAGTAAGTACAAGTGTGATGAAATATGCATGAAAGCATCCTTTCTTTCCACTCTTTTTAAAAAGAATTAGCATAGTTCAAACATAATTCCAACTGAATGGTATACAGCAGGTTTTCTTTTGTGCCTTTTTTTTTTTTTTTGGTGAGATGAGATTCATGTATTGTGAACTTCAGTTTTACCAAGGTTATCCTCTGCAGTTTACACTAATCAAAGTATCTTTTGATAGGGTTATATTCAACACAACAATTGCACAGGAACTCTGCTTCCTTAATTGCAAAAGATGACTCTCAACCTCATTCCTTAGGCAGACTTGGTAGATGCTCAGATCAAATGTTTCATTAATGATCTTATCGTTCCGTTGATACTCTTGTTGGAGCCTGCTGGCTCTTACGTGCAGTCTTCCCACTGAGCTTTTCCAGGAATCTAGGAATTTTGTGCATAAATGATGATTTTTACATCCTTTAAAATGATGAGTTTTGGGGTAAGTGGATCCCAACCCTTTTTGCTAAGCATAACAGCAACTGGAGGTGACTACCTGGGAGTTTTTTAAAGCTATTTAATTGCTAAATTTTAATAAAAACCTTCAGTTTTACAGAGTTTTGTCTGTTAAGTCACTGATGTATTCAGAGCAGAATTAAAGCAGCAGCCAGTTGGTCAAGGCTAAGTCCAGCACCTCTGTACACAGATGAGTCGATGGCTAATGATTGTTGAGGTCTGTTGATTAGACATGAAGTAGTAATCCATAAAAATCTTAGGAAAAATATACAGGTTTTCATACAAAAGCAGTTCTAACTGAACTGCTGTGATTATCTGTATGTTCATGATCTTGAAGGTCTTTTCCAGTCTGGACCTTCAATAATTAAATTGGTGCTCAATATGTGCTTAACATTAGCACATCCTGTTAGTTTTCTGCCTCTTCTGATTTGTGTGAATCCTTTAAGATGTCTTCATTGCTCCTGATTTATGGGTATACTTTTCCTACTTATACATTTTAGGGTCATCTAGAGTATTTGCATTTTTTCCTGGGTGTTTATAGATCATAATACAAAAATGTACAGAATCTGCACTGCTGGCATGACTGTAGGTAATGATGGTAAGACTTACAGAGCCAGCTGAGATATGAGTAATTTATGTGTGATCTGCTTTCCCTGCACGTTCATTGTGACTTGTGGAAAGTCAGCAGGCAGTTCTTGGCTTTCTTCCACCAACCACTACTTTCTGGTCAGCATCGTTCAAATAAAGCATAATTTGTGATTCAGGTTTTCCACTTGCCAAAGCAGGTGGATGTTGCTCACTGTTCTGAGTATCAGTTTTATTGTCCTTCACACCAAGGGAATCCTTAGTGCATTACCACAGCAGTAGAGGAAAAGCTTGGGTATTTTGGAGTACAGCTAGGTTGTGGCAAGTCCTGTGTCTTGAGGAAAAATGTCTTAACAGTGTGAAAATTTTGATCTTGGAGAACTGGCATCAGATTAAATATCCACCTGAATGAAGAGGACATTTTTAAAAAGAGGGTTCCTCAGTAGCAAAATGCAGCCAGTTATGAGAACATTCAGTTATTTAGAGCTTTACTGTGATGACAGATAACCTTGTTATATAGCATTTCTTGGAAAGAATATTGTAGATTATACCTATTCTCATGAATTTACCAAGTAAAAACATTGAAAGAAAGATAGGACACCTAAAAAGATTATTATTGTGCAGCCCATCTTTTATCCTTTGGGAAGAGCTGAAGATTAAAAGCAGGTTCATGGGCCAGTCTGTGGGTGAATGGAAAACGGGAATTTCAGACGTGGTGAGTTTTAGAACCAGACTATTAACTTGATGTCATTTTTAGGTCTCTGATTAAAATATTTTTGTTTTAAAAACATGTTAGATAATTATATGAAATATAACATTTCAGTAATCTGAAAAGATGTCGCTGGAATTATACTGTCACTAGAAAAATATATTTCTATGGGAAGAGAAATAAGTTGTCATGATCCCAATTTCAAACTGTGGTATTTGACTTTACAACAAAATAAATTAATTTTGAACTGTGTGGTACCAGTAAAGTATGATTATTTCATTTGAGTGGAAGATTGATTATATAACAAGAAAGGGTAGTTTGATTTTTATTTACATTAACCATGCTAAAACCACAGAGAACAATTTAAATCTAGTTATGCTATCATCGTCTTCCTGACCTAAAAGTCAGAAAGCTTTTCTGCTCCCTTGGGAAAAATAAACTTCAAAATTCTTCATTGTTTTCCCCTTTCCAGCACATTGACTTAAACTCTATCATTTGAATAATGAATAGCCTTTCTTCACTAGTAAGATAGCTTCTTTGGTATTCAGTCTGATGAAGTTGCCTTTTGTTACTGCAGTTACTTTTTCTGTTGCATTTGTTGGTCACTTGAAAAGAGACTGCAGGTCAGTTTTAGCAGTTAAAAGAGTTTTGAAATACCTTTGCTTGCACCCATAAGGCTTCCAATATCTTACATATATAAATATGTATGTGTTTAAGTATCTCTATGTCTGCAGACAGATAAAAGCATCAGCAAGTTTTAATTCTACTAATGTTATGTAACACTGGTCCTTTGGCTTTCACGTGGAAATAGGTACTGTCTATTTTGATGCTTTGTGTTACAATAAATCCCTTATGGGGTAACAATTCCCATAAAGAAGGCAGTGTGTCCAGGGTTGTGTGTTCTTTTATCATGTGGCAGTAGGCATTAACTGAGCAGGAGTGTCATGGGTAGGAACTATGTAAAGCAAATAATAGAAGTGGAGCACTCGTCCAAAGCCTATTCAGATAGGACACAGAAGAGCTTACACACAGGCTGAGCAAGATGAAAATTTTGTATTTCTCTATGTTTTTTCTATAAAAATATTTATCTTTCCTAGCTATTAAGTTCTCCTGCTTTACAATTTCAGAAGCCAAGGAGCATGTCTTTCTCATGTTATGCCGGAGTTTCTACTTGAACCTGAAGATTATAAAATATGGATTAAAATGAAAAAAGCGAAAACTAATGTGAAGGTAGGTTTGGGTTTTTTCTTTTTTCTTTTTTTTTTTTATTTTTTATTTTTTTTAAACAAAGTCTACATGCTTCGTTTCAGTCCTTTGAAGATTAATGGAAGTCCTCTGTGGACTGTGAGTATTCCTACTGACTGTTTTGAATTGCATAAATCTAAACATGTGCATGAGATTTGAGCAGAAATTTAAACTGACACCAACATTTACACACACCTCCCTTTTTTTTCCATTGAGGCTGATACTGTTGATACCTGATATTAATTTCTAACAGATAAGTTTCCACAAAGTAGATAGCAGTTTATTGCAAATTTTATAATTTTTAAGGACAGTGTCTTTTTCCTCATTGCCGTTTTCAACTCCTGTCAATTCTGTATTATGGTTCTTATTCCTGAGATAGCTGTAAACTGTAAATGGTTCTAATGTTGGTCACTATTGCACTACAGTACAATACCAGTAATTTATGCCATTGATGTATTATTGTTCTCTTGTGAATTTCCATCTAAACTGCTGAAATGAGTATGGAAAATAACTCCCATCCCTTTATCTGAAGGCTGAGTTGAATATGGGAGATGTGAAAACCTCGGATAGAGTTGGTGACAAGCTCACATTCGTCCTGGAGGGCAGCACATTTGAGACCATGAGCAAACGCGCTTGGACAGATGTGCTGCTCCAGATATACAAGGTAAATTGCAGAGACTTAATACAAAATTCTGAGCAACTGATGACCATAACCTTTGTTTTGTTTTGTGGTGTATTTGAGGTTTTTTTTATTTTCCCAAACAAATCTGTACAACTCAATACTTTTAAGTATTTTATTTCTCTCTATCATGGAAGGAAAAAGAAAAGGTGAGAACATTTTAATTTTCTTGGTTCTAAAACTTTAACAGTGTGTTAGCATGTTCCAACTAGGAGATGGTGTATTAGTACAGTCTGTATTTTGTAGAATTTGACAGACTTGGTGCTGTGACCACTTCCTGGGGAGCTTTGTCCGGTGACCAACCACCCACTGGGTGCAAAACCTTTTCCTAATACCTAAACTGAACACACAGCTTCATTCCATTTCCTTGTGTCCTATCACTGCTGGTCACCAGAGAGAGGAGATCAGCACCTTCTCCTCTGCTGCCCACCTTGAGGAAGTTGTAGACTATGATGACGTCACTCTTCAGCCTTCTCCAAGGTGAACAAACCAGGTCATCTCAGCTACTTGCTGTACATCTTGCTCTTGTGATCTTTCATCAATTTGGGAGTGTGTACTGGCTGTGTGGATGCTAATTTGTAATCTCTAAAACTTTTTATATATTAGAAAACCTTTTGAGCTTGGAATGTTTTGGATTTTTTTATCCTCCAGCTTGAAACTGTTTTTTCAGTTCATGATTTAAAACACTTTTTATCATTTCAGGTGTTTGTTCTTCGACGTGTTTCGTCCCGTGGCAGAACTGACCCATCCATCTTGGAAAGCTTGCAGAACATGCCAAGAATAAAATCCGACCCTTTATCCAGTAATATATATTCTCCATATGAACGAACAATCCTCATCTGGTTGAATAAACATTATGAGGAAAATCGAAAACTTGTGTGGAAAGATTCTCAGAAAGGTGAGATTATTCTTTCACTATACTTTTCCTTCTAACACGCCTTCTGTAGGCTTTGACAATAGTTATTCATGGAGATATCATAACAACTTATCATTGACAGTGTTTTGGGGGGGATAAGTCGTTGCCTACCCACATGGAGTTCCTTTCCTTTTGTTTCTGTTCCAAAATCAACATCTTTTTGACTAGCACTGTTTGGTAGACTTTTTGTGTTCTGTGTGTTCTTACAGTTTTTAACTTGGCATGAAGGGTGAAGGCTTGTGAACCTTCTCACTTTATCCATTCCAGTAATGATGTCAGAAGTGCTAACAGTAATTATCTTAATTTTCCTGTTTATAGTCACACACAGTTGTTAGTATTTGTGCTTATAGTGGTGTGTTTGAGAGCTAGCTTTTCAGAATTTTTAGAATAATTTTTGTATATCCTTTATTCCAGTGAAATTTAGGAAGGTAACAGAGACTAAGGTTCCAGATTATAAATCTTGTCCTCCTTGCAAGGGGAGGTTGACTCTCATGATTCCTTGAATAAAGTTAGATAAAATGACCTTTCCTGTTTAAGACTGATCCAGGCAGTTATAGTATTCAAATCTGATAAAACTGTTCAGTCATTAGTAATTACTGCTTCTGTTTCCATGTATTATTTTCTCCTTTTTCTTCTTGACCCTAACTTCACTGCCTTTTTCAGCATTAATTTTGGATGGGTAGTGAACACCTAGAAAGGCCAGTCTGATGATGGGCAGGGAAACCCTCCAGAAAGGCTCGTAAGCCACATATGGAAAAGGTTGTCCAGTGTCATTTTTACCTTGAGTGATTTCTGACCTGTCTGAAATATGGATAATGTATTGGCATATCATCTTCCAGAAGTCTCAGTTGGGCATATTCTCTGTCTTGTGTGTATTTGGAGTTTCTCCTTGCTGTCATTATATTCCTGTGTAAATTACAGGGGATATTCTCAAATGTGTTGAATAATTTTGCTGATGGACTTGAAAGGTCAGTCTATACCCCCTGCATCTAATAGAAATGCATTTCTAGCTGTCAACTCCTTGTTTGGATCTGGTCTTATGATTAACTCAGGGGGCTTCCTAACTAAAGTAATATGCCCTGGAGTAGGTAAGTGTATTTTCAGTGTGTTATTTTTAATTATCTTTGTCTAGAGCCTGCTCTAGTGGAGCTGTCTCACAGTTGCAAGTGCCCTGCCATCTGAGTCCTGTGTGTATAGATGACAACTTGCAGAGAGAATGGCTGTATCTGGCCAGTGTTGTGGCTCACCATAAATGCTGCATGGATATATTCCTCATCCCCGCTGTCTGCTCTCTTTATTATAGATAATAGTAATATTATAGTAATAGAGATATTGAGGCATGACTGGCCTCATTCTGGTCTGTGGGAACTCATTGGGAAGAATGTAAATGTCAAAATTCATCTTATGTAGCATGAAACTTTTAATTGAGTTATAATCTGTAAAGATGAGAGGAGTAAATCTGAACCTTGAAGTGCAAATCTAGTGGACATTACTGGACAAAAAAAGCCCCAAATGTCCAAGTGAAATATGTAT
The DNA here is from genome assembly GCA_013399695.1 of Formicarius rufipectus. Taxonomy (NCBI): domain Eukaryota; kingdom Metazoa; phylum Chordata; class Aves; order Passeriformes; family Formicariidae; genus Formicarius; species Formicarius rufipectus. Next base: position 4,332 of record VXAU01005470.1, on the reverse strand, counting down.
GAATAATGCCTTTTAAGGAACCAATTATTTAAAGTGTTGTTTTAGTTACCCAAGAGTATGTAACAAATTATAATATGAAAATGAGTCTGTTTTTAATAAGTCATCATAGGATTATCAGCAATTGTAAAGTAGGGTTTTTAAACAAAATTCCCCAAAATTGGCATCCAAAGAGAACAATTTAATTACAATATTAGGGTTCTCATAAAATATTAATAATAACTTCTTCTAAATAATTCTGATAGTACAGATAACTCACTAGGTTGATGTATTCATTTGTGCAGATTGTAGATTTGTCTCTGGGTCACAGGTGAAGATGAATTTTGTGGTTGCTACCAGGGGACACTTATTTGCATTACAGTTCTGTCTTATAATTTCACTTAATTGTACTTTTCTGCTTTCAGAGAAGTGCAAGATTGGAATGAGAAGGAGGAGTTTATATATACTTTCTGTATGTGTGAAGTTACAGATACTGCCTTGCTGTATCAACTTCTTTTTGGGATTTTTGTTCATGAGTTCTATATTCTCTTTGCAATAGGGCACACAGAAACAACTTGGTATATGCACGTAAACGTACCATTTTCTTTTGCTTCCATTTCCATTTCTCTCACAAAACTGCATAAATGAACATTGTAAAGATCTAATAATGAAAAAAAGGAGAACATTCTGAATAATTGTGAATTCACAGTCTTACTGTTACACCTTTGTGTTACAAAAGTTCTTAGCTGTGTGATCTTATGTTGTTCTGTTCAACAGATGACCTGTCTCAATAACTCTCTGAATCCTCTGTTTTAACCTTCACTTGCCACTTACTTGTTTCACTGCCTTGGAATGAACTGGTGTCTGCTACTGTGCTATTCTTGCTGCTAAATGGGGCAGAGAATCTAATGGCAAAGGGCACAGAAAAGATCTGAGGTACTCAATGACTTCTTTACCTTGGTCTTTACTGGCAAAACTGTCACTGAGCAATTCCAGGCCCTTGAGATGAATGGGAAAATCTGGAACAAGGCAGACTTAGCCTTGGTGGAGTAGGATTATATTAGGAAGCACTTAGACAACCTGGACAAACACAAGTCCATGGGACCCAATAGGATGCACCAACAAGTGCTGAGTGTAAAAACCTTTTTGTGATAGTCACCATGAATTTAGAATGGCAATTTAATTTACAAATCATGCTTGATTAACTTTTCACAATGACATGACCATCTCAGTGGACAGGTGGAAAACAGTGGATGTTTTTTATTTCAACTTTGGCAAGGCTTTCAGCAGCCTCCTGTAACGTTCTCATAAAGAAACTGATGAAGTACCGGCGAGTTGAGGCCACGGAGGTGGAATGAAATTAAGCTGAACTGCCAGGCTCAGAAGGTTATGGTCAGTGGCACAAAGTCTGGCTGGAGGCTTGTCCCCAGTAATGCCCCTCAGGGGACATTAGGCTGAATTTGTTGTTTAAACTCATATACTGGAGAAGGGCTTACATGTCTTAGCAGATTTAATATTCTGATATACTGTTGGTTCTGTAAGTTTTATGATGTTAAGGTTAATGATCAAATGTATACTCTGATATTGTGACATTTTTAAATTACATTAGCTTTAAATTTGACATATAAACAGACTTTTTCAGAGGAAGTTGAGTGTCATAAGGAAAAACATGTCAGAATATAATGAGTGTTCATGCAACCCAGCTGAAAGTCCCAAATATCCTGTTTTGTATTTTACTTGTTTTTATTCGCTTAATATCACTAATTTTAAGAGAAGGATTAGGGTTCTTCCTTCAGTTCTTACTGCAGATCAGTGCAGTGCAGATCAGAGAGCAAGTATCACTTTTTCTTAGCACTTCTGTGCCTGCATATTGTCATCCAAACACTCTGCTTTCAGTACCTGGCCCTGACAAGCAATGTGTCTTGACCATGGATATACCTCCAGCTCAAACCAGTGCTGGGTGATCAGTCCCCTCTAAATAAATTCTGATCTATCCAGGCCACGTTTCTCAGTCTTCCCTTTGATACCTAGAGTACTTAGAGTGAAATGTGACAGTGAGACAAGCCTAAGCTACTGCAGTGAGGAAGGGTTTCAGGTATGCATCTTTATTACTTCCTTCTAAGGCTGAAGATAATTATGTCATTCATCAGAACAGTTCTCTTGCAAGAATTAAGATCTCAATAGCCTAGAGAGAACATTACTACGGAGTTTACTATCTCCACATCTTCTCTCCTTACTGTTACTGAAAAATAATTAGCTTTTAAAAGCATCTTAGCATATGTTTTGTAAGGGCAGGCTTGTAATATGTCTTGTTGACCACAAGCTGGAAAGAAATGTTGAAACTTCAGTCCAAATGCCATAAAACTGCAAAATGCAGCTTTGCCTATTGTACTGAGACTTTAATTATACATGAAATATAAGATTCAGTGCCTACTTAAGGCATTCTGTGGGCAGTAGTAATGATAGAGGAAACATTAATTATTTGAGTGTAATAAATTTTCAGGTTTCCTTCTACTATTCCTTATCTTCATATTTCTTTTCAACATTTCTCTCTGAAAGACTAACTGCTAATAGCATGAAAAAGTAAGAGTCAGGAAAAACTCTTAAAAAGTTGCAGAGTATTGGAGTGCTGTAATTCAAATCCTGTGCTCCCTAAACAGTAGGAAATTTTGCACATTAGTGAATTGAATTGCCACCTGAGAAGCTGTATGTCTCTTCCTTATTAATTATGATTCTTACCATGGTGAAAAAGTTAAATTATGGTTTGAGAAATAAAAGATTTTCATTTTCAGCGTATCCCAGGAAAATTTTGCAAAGACCAGATAAATCTTCATTGAATATAAAATTATTAGAGACTATGAAAGCAACTAAATAGAACAATACCTGAACAATCAACCTGCATGTGAGATGCAGGAACTGTCTCCAGAGTAGGTACATCTTCACTTTACTGGACAATCTGCTTAGAATGGAAATTCTGCTTAGGAGGGAAGCAAAATTCCAATCTAGTGCCAGTGTGGGTGTGTCTGACTGTGTTAGGTATAGTGGCAACTCTCAGGATTCTTCCTTTCAACTGGAAAAGTTTGGGGTTTGATGCATTTTCTTCACTGTTGTGAGATTGAGGGTTTCATTGGGTTTTATTTTTTTTGACTTTCATGCCAATTCAGTATGGTATTTGCGGTTTAAAGGATGAGGAAGGAAATAGATCACATTTTCACAAAATTATATGAGAATCATGTAGAATTCCTGTTTTAAAACAGATTGTGTAGAACTTCTGTTAAGGTTGTTTTTAGCATAGCAATTAAGAAGTACACTTTTCTCTTTCCTATGTTTTCATGAATTTTTCTTCCTCTGTTCTCTCACCCTTCTTTGCCTGGTTTTTAGGAAGGGTATTTATGGAATAATCCATTGATTCTTGCTTCTCAGTTTGATAGGTCTTAGAGACAGCTGAGAAACAAGGAACACTTTTTGTCTTTGAAGGGTAAAAGGGAAGAATCTTGTGTAATCTCATGTAAGTTTTTTTCAGTTAAAATCAGAGCAAAACAGGCTCTTACGAATGAATTTTGCTTTTTACACAAGTAATAGCTGAATCAGAGAAGGGAAGTGACTATCTAATGAACTACTGTCATGATTATCAAGTCTGACTTTTAACAAAATATTACAGGAGAACATTGTTCTTGAATCCTGGAGAATATTTCCTGAAATATAAATTAGCAATTTTAATTAGGGTTATAAATTAAATGGGTTAAATGGGTTATATTGCATGATTTGCACAGCAGAACATAAGAATGAAGCATATCTAACTATGCAGTTCAATAAATAGGCTTTGCAGTCCTGCTTGCTTTTCTTTGTTGCCTTGAATACTCCATTTTTAAAAATTGCATCATAATTTGTTCCCTATGACTGAAAAACCTGCAGGATCATATCAGGATTTTATTTAATAAAAGAGAGATATTTTTTTCTGAGTTTAAAGTTCATATGCAATTGAGAAATAATCAAAACTCCGTGTTTCATTTAACTTTTTAGATTTTAGAGTAGTATAAAAAAGTAGTTTTGTCCAATTTATACTATCTGGCATTATGTGGCTTTAGGGAAATAAAACTCTGTAGAAGGGTAGTCCTTGGAGTCCTATATTGAAAACATTCCAAGTGGAAATCTGTTAAAAAGATCTTTAAAAAACAAAGTGAAGCCTAAGCTCTTAAACTTGCATGTATTTGCGCTTATGTGTATATCTACATATATGCATACATGTAAGTGTGAGTGTAGACATGTATGCTGATACATAAAGGTCTATGTAAGTAGAATTCAAAAAACCTGAATGATCTAAGTAGAAATAATCAGACAAATGCTTAGGAGGAA
>VXAU01005469.1:169727-200053 GCA_013399695.1 Formicarius rufipectus | reverse complement strand
TCCCTCCTTCCCTCCTTCGCTCCCTCCCTCCCTCCCTTCTATCCCAAATTTTCTGACCACAAAGTCCTTCTCCTGCCAACAAATTCACGAACAGGATTCTGGGTGGCAGGTTCTGACCAGGGCCACATACAGATTAGCTTGTAGCAAATTGCATCAAGTCAGGTAAAGAACAAACGTAAATGACTTCAAAGGGAATGCACCAAGTGGAATCTACAGTTACTGTACACCAGGAGTTTAACAGACTCTGTGCTCATGAAAACAGAAACCACCTACGAAACAAGCAGTAATCAGACCCTGCTTTCTGTCTGTGATGCCTTGAAATTGCTTTTAGAATGAATCACAGTCAAAAATAAGCTCTTTGATATGTGTTTGGTTGCAACCATTGCTAACAGCACTTTCCTCTTTCTAGTATTCTACAACGATTCACTGTGACTCCCTGTCTCACCGTGTCTGGACCAGTTTACAGACACAAACAGGGAGAGAGTGTCAGCTGGCAAATCTGAATTGGCTGGCTATAAATGAAATCTGGCGAGCTTCCCGAAGATTAGGCACCTGGGCATGCTTCTGCTTGCTGGTTTTGGGGTTTTGTGCTTTTTTACTCCCCTTCCCCTTTTCCAGTCAGTCATGGAGGTGTGTGTGACACAGTGATCTGACAAACAGCCTATCACGTTCTCATGCTTGTTCTTGATTATTTTTCTTCTTTTCTTTTGAGAGGATGTAGAAGAGTTTTTTAAATAGAGAAGGTTAACAAGACTTCTTGAAAAGTTTATTTCCCCTCTCTTTTACTCATCAACTTAGCTGATCACAGTAAGAAAGATCTTATTAAAACCATGTCTGCTCTCCTTTATGAGATGGCATGAATTAAAATGCTATTGCTGCTTTAATTAGTCTTCCCACTTGTGGTTTTTATTATAGTTTATAAGATTCTTCCCTTTTGAAGGCAAAATGTCTTTATAGACTGGAATTCAGAGGCAGTCACTACTTGTAGCTGGGTCTTACTGTCTCTTTTAATCAGAGGGGCCATGGACAGCAAGTCTTAAACCTGTACCAGAACAGGAAAGCAGCTACTCTTTCCATACTCAAAGTTGGAGGAGGGAAGTAAGGGGAGGTGGAGGAAATAAAAGACAACTTACATTCTAAATGTGGAAAGGGGTGTTTACAGTGTATGCTTAAGATCTGAAAAAGGCAACCATCCAGCAAGTTTGGACTTGAGTGCCTGAGCTATATCACAGTCACTTCATCTTATTTTACTTTTAGGCACTCTCCTGTGTGCAGGGTATGAAGCCAAATTGCTAATATGTTAGTCACAGCTTTTATAATAACATTTTAGGGGAACATTTTTTTCTCTCCCCCTCACTCTTTACCCCGCTCACAAAACCCATTAAAATAGTTGATTACCCCGACTTGTCAGGTGCAAAAGAAATGAATTGCATTACTCCGGGAGATGAAAGGCACTCAGTTGTTTGATGTGGGACTCTGGGAGGGGTACTCCACTGTCTGCATGAGGTGCAAACACAGAACACTGGTCCCAAGACAGGTTCAATATTCATTCTGTGCCTGCATGCAGTAAATGACAGTTTTTGAGACTCAAGCTTGTAGTGTGGAGATACAAGAGAGCATATGTCCACTGCAAAATCTGCTCATATAAGTCTGTAACCACAGGAATATAAAATAATTCCCTCTTTGTCCATGGACTGCCTTTTTCAGCTATCCCAGATGAGTCTGCCAAACCTGGCTTTGGATACTTGTTAACGAGTACAGAGTAAGCAGGGAGAAAAGATTAAAGGAAGAATACAATCTGTGTGAAACAGTGGCCCTGACTCTAAAGAAGCAGATGATCTAAGGGTAGGAAGAGCTTCCCTTTAAACAAGAGACTCCACATGCAATGCAAATGATCCCATATGCAGCTGCCACTGGCAGGCAGCCACCCGTCTACAGAAGAATAAAGTCAAAGCAACAATTCCCCTCTACCCTGAAGCTCAGTGACTTCAAACAAGAGAAAAAGAAAAAGTGACATGTTTTTTTCCAGTGAACTATTTCCATCTCTAAACTGCATTGATGACCTCATCAGCTACAGCTGTCAACGTGGAGCCTAGTTTATTTCTGTTCAGTGGTCGACATCTGATACTATCTTTGTCTTTGTACCTAGGATGGGAAACATGTGGACCATGCTGACTCCAAAATATGTAATAGACTCTTAAAAACAAACCTTAGCTTTTCCTCACAGCAGCAAGCACATGCAAATCCATTAACTTTGTGGGAACCACATACAGAGGGGTACATTGACAGAGATAATTCAGAAACTACTGGCTCATTAGGCAAATTTTACTGACAGCTATCTCAGCTTTATATACTTGTGTAATCCCTATACAAAGCCAGGATGATAAGGAGTCTCTCAATAAGCAAGGTAGGCTTACCATCCCTACTGGACCCATCTATCCTTCTCTAAAGAAGACTGAGGAGTCTTGGCAGTGCATCTTGGTATTTTCATGCCATGGACATGTTGTGCACCTTGAAAACATGAACCTTGCCTTCCTTTAGAGGCATATTTTCAAATCCAACAATGTACTTCAGTTTGCAATGTCTCTTACTGCCCAGACATGAAGTTGCAGATGCTTGGAATAAACTGGGACTATAGTACTTCTGGTGCTGGGAACATGGTAGACGGCCTTCTCTCTACCATATATCAATATATATTTAAATGTGCCATATTAGACTTTATGACTCCCCAGCAAATCTCTTCAACATATAAAGACATCATTGTATTTCCACTTCGTTCTATGTTGCTGGCAAACTATGAAGGTTGGCTGCTCGTGTCACTCTAATTGCTGTTCATTGAGGAGCACCTTCAATTGTTCACACAGGCTTAGGCCTTGTTATTGCAAATTCATGGAAAGAGGGAGGTCCTCCCCAGAAAACTTACAGTGCAATGTTCCAATTCAGCAAAACACATTTTGCTGTGCACTCATACACATGTGTGTTCATGATGGGGAGGAAGCCACTTGAGTGAGGATTAAAACCACATTTTAAAGTCAAAGGCAAGTTTCAGTGCTTTGCTGAGTCAAAGTTTACTGGGAGTCAAGGAACAAGAGAGGGAAAGTGAGAAGCCATGTGGCAAATTTAGAAGTTGCTTGTGTGTTGTGTCTTGCTAACATGCAGCTAGAAAGCACAATTGGTGACATCTCTCTGTTACATACTTAGTTTTTATAGTATACAAAAATGGATTTAGTGGCATGATTTGAGGAATTGTGGAGATGTAGACAGTTCTGGAAGAACATCCCCCTGTGGAAGCAGCTGACAAGCTCACAGCTGAGACTGATACTACAAAGTGGACGAGTAAAAACTGACTTCTGAAAATGTAGAAGTGGATAAAAAGGCACACAAAGCTGTGGAAGAAGCCTAGAAATGGGAAAAAACCCACTCCTGTCTTTTATTCTCCTTTTTCGGGGATGCTATCTTCCAGAGAAGTGAAGTCTTTGGAAGTGTCTTTATAAATGAGCTTTTAAATATTATCATATTAGTTAGTGTGTCTAGCTGTGAGTGCCACCCCCCGACTCCCCTAGTCTTTTTGTATTAGGTTGACCTTGGCTGGACACCAGGTACTCACTAAAGCAGCTCTCTCACTTTCCCTCTGGAACTGGACAGGGCAGAGAAAGGATAGCATACAATCCATGAGTTGAGATAAGGACCAGAAGAGATGACTCACTGATCACCATCACAGGCAAAACAGACTCCAAGTGGGGATATTGATTAAATTTATTACCAATAGAAACAGATCAGGAGAATGAGAAGCAAAATAAATCTTAAAAACCCCTTTCCCCCCCCCTCCTTCCTTCGCAAGGACTACCTCCTCTACAGCAGCACAGGGAGACAGGAATGTCAGTTCATGACAGATTGGTTTCTGCCGCTGCTCTGGGAGAGGAGTCCTTCCCCTGCTCCCCATGGGGTCCCTCCCTCGGGAGACAGTCCTTCACAACCTTCCCCAGTGTGAGTCTGTCCCACAAGCAACAGTTCTTCACAAAATGCTGCAATGTGGGTCATTTTTCCACGGGGTGCAGTACTTGAGGCAGAGGTTGCTCCATCATGGGTCCCTCACAGAGCCACAAGTCCTACCAGGAGAACCTGCTCCAGCTTGGGCTCCTCTCCCCGTGAGTCAGCAGGTCCCTGCTGCTTCAACACAGGGCTTCCTATGGAGTCACAGACTCCTTTGGGCATCCACCTGCTCCTGCGTGGGCTCCTCCACTGTCTCTACCAGACATAGGGGAAGCTTCCCACAGAATTCTCCCCTGTAACCCTCCCTGCTTCCAAAACCTGGCTATGCAAACCCAATACACTTGTCTTTTCAAAGGTCTGGATTTCATGCATTTAGATGAATGAAAAATCAGCACTAGTAATAAGTGAGATAAGCAATAGAGTAAAGTTAAGGGAGGATACCTGACTACTTTGTGACTCCTTAATATCCAAAATCAGTCAATTTAAGTGGAAAAAGGGTTCTTTAATTTGTGAAAATGAAATTTGAAATAGTGGATAAAGAATGACTGATAATTATCATATCAAGATTTGCTTATGGAAGAAACTTTTCTCCAGAATTTGTCCTCTATCATGGACCCTCTGTGTACTGCTGAATAAAAAAAGCAGAAACAGGAATGGGCACAAGCACAACCCCAAAAGCTCTAATAGCTGTCCTTGCTTACAAAGAATGAAACTGAACGTCAACATAGATTATCTCAGACTTTCTGGGCTGTGTTTTTGCTCACAGCTCTGCATTTGCACATCAACAGACTTCAGTGGACTTTCTGTCGTCTATGAGACTGTTTTGCTGCTCTACATACACAGGTCCAATGCATTAAATTTAGGGGGTTAAGGGAAGTAGTGATTGAAGCAGAAGGCAGAATTGGGCCTCAAAGCCAAAAATAAGTCTAGGGTCAATTTCTCATAATCTTACACATTTTTAATTACTACAATTATAAGGAAAAAGGTAGGTGCCTCATACAAAGGAAATTCAATGTCAAGAGCAGCATTTTCTGTTTGTTAACTATTTATAAATTATGCATCTCATTTTAAAATTTGTGAGATGTTGGTCTTGATGAGAAATAGCTATGGTATGATGTTCTAGTTGAATTCAGCAGAACAGAACTGACCCTCAAATGGACTAAATTACATTAATTTCCATAGACATTTCTGCTATTTTGTATTAGATTTCTAGGATTTTCTAGACATACTGGAAACAAGTTGCTACTAATGTTAATAAGCAACATGCTAAGTATGCTTCCTGTGCCATAGCTGAAACACTTCACTGATTGTTCTTCCAGTCAATGTTAAAAACTATTTAGCTTTGAAGTTGTCAAAATACATGTATATGCTCTTGCTGCTCTATGTAAATCCTGCCTGATTGATTTGAATCTACTTAAGGTGCCTGTATATCTTTTCAGTTCATTTCGCAAACTGAATTAATTTCAATTCATACACAAACACATATGATCTGTAAGGATGATCTGGTTTTTATACATGGATGCAAGTTCCATGCTCTTACTGTTACATATATAGTATGCCCTGGGAAACCGGGCAATGATGCTGTGAAATTTAGACTACCGACACTTGCCATTTACTCTCACAGCTTTTCCCAAAAACTCTCATATTTTTGTCAAAGAGGCACATCTAGGGTCAAGAGCTCAGTTTAAATCTTTTTCAGGTTGTAATGCCATGCAATCAATTGGACATACTTTATCAAGAATTATGGGAGTTTCTTTTGTGCTGGTATTCTTACTTGCCTACAGTGCCTCCGTTGAAATGTTATTCTGCGCCTGCTACCTCTTTTCACTCTTAGCATTGCCACAAAAGAACCTGCTTTCTGGTGTGTCTGTAGATTTCCTGTTACAATTTTAAGTTCGGATTAGAAACATATATCCCAGCAGCTATGTTTTCCCAGATGAACTGATGAGATTCAAAGACCATCTGCAGATGTGTGCCTCATCACAAACTGAGACAACTGTGAGCAAGTTATCTGTGACCTCAGGTAAGAGCGAAAATGCAAAGCTCAGGTCTTGTTTTATTTTTGTTTGTTTGTTTGTTTGTTTTGTTTGTTTGTTTGTTTTTGTTTGGTTTTTTGTTTGTTTGGGTTTTTTTGTGTGTGTGGTTTTTTGTTTTGTTTTGTTTTGTTTTGTTTTTTTGCCTTAGATGGAAAAGATGTAGAGGTCTTTTTATTTTCTAAAAATGAATAAAAAGTTCAGATGTGAACAACAGTATTTCTTCCTTAGTGAATTTTTTACTGGAGTCTCTAGGAAATTGCTATTTGTTATACTGATCTGATAGAGAAAATAGAGTGTTAATCAACTAGATGGGAAATACCCCTCAATATCAACCCTGCCAAGATAGGTTCTTCAAAGAGGAGCTAGAAGTACGCATACATAACATAATCTAGTTTCAAGAACCACAATTTTGAATTTCAAGAATGCTTTAGGAAGAAATGTGAAAATAATTTTAATTATGCTGATTTGGTCAAAAGACTGAAGTACTGATCTTTCCATGAGATATGTCCATGCTGTCTATTTATGGACAATACCTTGACATAAAAATTTATTATTAATTTCTGTCATGTGTATTTATGAGCCAAGCCTACAGTTTTAGGGTTGACTTGTGCATTAGATTGTGCTACAGTCTTCATTGAAGTGCATTTTTGTTTCACAGCAAAACAGACAATGTAATAGCGTGTAATCTCACACAAAGTCCCTAAATCACATTTTCTTTCTTAAAATGTCTTTGATTTCCTATTTAGATGTTATCTCTTGCCCTATTTATTGGGGTTCTTTAAATTTATTCTGCTGTTTACCAGGAAACAACAGTTCAGGGTTTTTCTTCATCCTTCTGCAAAATTATTTGTTGTTTTATGCAACCAGTAAATTGTATTTCTTCCTTCAATGGAGGTGCTCAGCAGACTGGGGAGACAGAGGATGGCAGCACACTGCATTTGGACACTGCAGTCTACACTGCCCCTCTGGACCAGCAATGTCAAGTACATACATTTCTGGAAGACCATTTGTATGATTCTTCTAGAGCAGTAAAAGGATGTTCCAATCCTTCTCTCTTTATCTGTATGACCTAGTCATTACAACTGTAGAACTCAAAATGCCAACAAGTTCAGCCTCAGTATGTGTAAGTGCTGTAAGCAAGTTAATAAAGCAAGGGTGAGGTAAACTATTTATGAGCACTGTGTGGTGCCTCTTTATGTGTAATCTCTGAATGGTATCACTGGGCTGATGAAAGATCTTGATCAGTGCCGTGCACCAAAGGCAAAAGGATTGGATTTTCTCCAAGTCTTTCTAGACCAAATGCCTACCACCCCACTCGGTGGCCATCTGTGATTCAAGAGAAGTTGCTCTAGGAGTTCCTCTTAGATTCGCTTTACCTGCATCTTGTCACAGAAACATAGAATCATAGAATGGCCTGGGTTGAAAGGGACCTTAAAGATCATCTGTTCCAATCTCTCTATCATGGGCAGGGACCTCTTCCATTAGACCAGGTTGCTCAGGGCCCCATTCAACCTGGTCTTGAAGACTTCCAGGGATGGGGCATGCACAACTTCTCTGGGCAACCTATTCCAGAGTCTCATCACCCTCACAGTAAAGAATTTCTCCCTAATATCTAATTTAAACCTACTTGCTTTTAGTCTGAAACCATTTTCCCTTGTCCTGTCACTACATGCACTTGTAAAATATCTTGCTCCATCTTTCTTGTAGGGCCCCATTGGTACTGGAAGGCTTCAATTAGGTCACCACAAGGTTTTCTCTTTTCCAGGTTGTACAGTTCCATGTCTCTCAGCTTTTACTCATAGGAGAGGTGTTCCATCCCTCAACATGTTCATGTGTGTGTATGAGACTGATTCTGAGAAAAGGGGGAGTATAATTCTGATCTACTTTATTATTAAATCACACTCATAATTGGAATTAAAGTAGTGTAAGATGATTTGTCTTACATTTCTGACTAGTGACAGACACATTAGTCAATTTCATTCCCCACATGAGGTCTGGTGCAGGATAGACTGTGTTTTGGTGCAGCTGTGAGCCATCAGAAGGTCTCATAGGAAGTTGCAAGGCTGTGAGATTCATTAACCTGTATCACTACTGCACAGCAGGGACTGTGATTAAGCTATAATTCTTCCCCAAGTGTTTCATAGTTCTCCTTTTGCAACCATCACTAATTCTAAACCATGGTTTTTCTGACCTTAACCCTCCCTAGACCCAGTGGTAGGACTTTATTAATTTAAAGAATCTAAGACTTCTTTTCCTAGTCAATCAACTGTGCCTCAGTCCTTCTCGGCGTACAATCTTTGGGTAAATTGAGCACAGGACTTGCACTGAAAAATGAAGAGAAGGATTTAAGGGTATGTCACTTGCTAGAAAAGCTGAATTCTGTAGCAGTTTTACTTGGGGAGATAAAAAAGTGTTTAGCTTTGGATGAAAAGGAGAATATGTAGTATTCAAACTCTTTAGGATTTTGGTCAAGATGATTGTTAGTTATCCAAATGCAGTACCATACTATGTTAAATGTAAAGCCTTTAAAAGGTTTTCTTTTGATGAGATCTTTCAAAAATGGATAGGTCAAACAATCCATAAAATTCATAATGTCACATTAATTTCATGGTAGACATAGATCTAACATTGCTTTTTAAGGCTTCCTCATAAACCAAGACTACTGAAAAGTTTTGAAGTTCTCATGGGAGGGCACTGACTTTTGTTTTTTTTTTGGTTTTTTTTTTTTTTTTATTGAAAGTGCTATTTTTTTCAAACATTTTTTGCCCTAGGATTTTCCCCCTTGGTTTTCTATGATGATTAGCCTCATTGCCAAGATCCAGAAGCCTGAAACTGCTGATTTACTTCATTACCATAAATGACATCTTCATTGTTGTTATGGCAGTTTTGGTCTTCACGGAATAAATCAGCTCTGAGAGTATAAAGATTACTTTGAAAAGGATAAGCCGTCCCAAATAGCAGTGTATTTAAAAATAGAATTAACCTTAAATTTCAGAATAAGTGGGCTATGTGTTGCAAAATCATCTAGTGTAAGAACTTTAAGGATTAAATATTCAGGTTTTTCTATCTCATCATACCTCTTAAGTGTTCTTGAATCTTTAAAGACTGATCAATAGACATCCCTTTTGAAACCCGTACATTTTATATTTTCTAGTCTCTCCTTCTCTGAGTCCCCCTTCTCATGTATTTAGGTAACTAAACATCATAAATTTCAGATAAAGACAAAAGAAATAAGCCTGAGATGCCAGCTGGAGGTACTTGTCTTCTAAAACTATTCCCACAGTGTAATTACTGGTAAGTTGAAAAACATGGCTGTTTAGACTTTTCTTCTGTCTAATTATTATATTTTGGATTTTTGTCCAGAAAATCCATATGAAACTGTACATCACAATATCACCTCTGCACTAGGCTGCTCAGAATTCTGAATGTAGATGGGCACACCAAAATTACTGCAGATTCTCATGATGACTGTGCATTTTCTATTTAAAATGTTAGCAAGCACTTCTACTTGCTGTTTTCAATGAAATAATAGACCTCTGAGACTTATTCTCTGTCTATGAAGCATAATTTTTTTTGAGAACTCAAAGCCTTCATATTTTGCAGTAGTCAGAGGAAAAGTGTACAATGTGTAAGGGAGCAGGAAGCCTGTAGTGCCAACAGTGTCTGTGTGGCAAGCTTCCATTCAGCTGAATGCTGGCTGCTTTGACAACTAGACAAATAGATCTGCTCTGAGCAGATATCTGACGTGTGTAAGCACAGTTATATCACTGTGATCACCCAGAAAAGCTCCCTATTTTATTTCTTAAGGAGGTCTGATGATCACTAGAGTCTGATTTTATTCTGGTTGTCATCTAGGAGATCATTGAGTAGCTGCATACGTTTGAACAGGTGGTGATTTGTGTTCCTTTTTTTTCCTGTTGTTAAAGAAGGTATGCAAGTCAGACTTAATGCAAGTGTTAATGTTTTCTGCAGCAGGTTGGAAGATAGCAGTATGTTTACTGAAGTGGTGGATTATTAGTATTTGCAGAGCCTGGCTCACTGCAAATGATGCCTAAATTCAGACGCCTGCTGCTAACAAGCTACTGTTTTTCACTGCAATAGTCCAGACTACAGGATTAAATCCAGACTTAGTGACAGGTTGTTTGTCACATGACTTCCCAAAGAGAAGAACAGTTGCCTTGATATGGCAAGCATAGCTATTTTCAGTGGCATGAATATGGAGATTTTTATGTTCTTGAAACATTTCCTAGTTTTACTTTCAAGTATGACTTACCAAATTAACTGTTTTTCATGCACAGACAAATAGATGTTTATTGCCCTGCAAGTAACAAGAGGTCTTCCCTCAGTGCCATGAGTCTTCAGGACTATGAAACAGGACTACAGAGGGACTGTGAGATGTTTAACCCTCAGAAAGAAAGACCATTCTGTCCAGGGCAAGCCACACAGATAAGTTTGTCCTGTCAGATCTGTGATACTTGGTACTAAAAAATTGTATCCAGGTTATAGCTTGTGATTGTCTCTTTAAACTCTTTCCAGGTGCTGGGAGTCAACTAGTCACAAGTGATGCTGGGATCCTTGTGATGGGCTTGATGAAAAGAGAACTGTGGTTAACTGTAATCTCTTGAAATCACCTAGATAACCAAGTTCAAAGTAAGGTGAAGCCTTACCCAGCTTCTCTAAATCACTGGATCCCAAGGACATAGGAATGGACAAATGGGGAAAGAGGGCAATTTATGTTGTTCAAACTACAATTGCCTAGGCTAAGCAGAGACACTTATCTAATAAATATTCTTCACAGCTCAGTTGTGTGTTCACTGGTTACAAAGATGTCATCAATAACTTGCTGAAATTTTTGCCTGGATATTTGTAATAAGTAAAGTTTTTTCAATTATGTGGACCCATAATTAATTTCTTAGAAGTATTTGACATATTTTTAAGGTTTCAGTGAAGTGGAAATTACAGTTGGATATATTAAAAAAAAAGTTTTGACAATTTTAGAGCACAAATTAAACATTCGGAGAGAGGACAGAAGAGAAGAAAGGCATTCTTACACTCTTCTGACAATAAGAAACATATCTACCAATGTCTTTGTGCATTGGAGAGACTACAGAAGAAAACAGAGCTTTGATACTCAGGGTCTTCAGGGGAAAAAAAAAAATTGTTACTTTTATGGAAATTACTGAAAGTGTACTGGGTTACCTCTGTTTTTTTGCAACACTGCCCTGAAATTTTACTCTGTAGTCCTATTTCAGGTACCATGCTGGAGAGAAAGGCAGTAGGATTCTTCCCTCTACTAAAAATAATGAGGAAAAAATGTACTTGCCTTTCCACTAGATGGAGGATTATAAAGAGACAAAGATTTCCAGATTGTCAGCTAAGAAAATTTTATCCTGAGTAAGAACCCCCTGTAAGGAGAATAGTGTCAGCACACAGGGTCTATCACACGTAAATCCAACAAGGAGTATGTCTTGGGGGTCTCTTTGTGGGAATTTAATATACTACTGGTCACTGGGCAGGACCTCAAGTTCAAAATAAATTTTCTGCAGGGTGCTTTGAGTTCTTCCAGAACTCGTTTTCAGAAGGCATTCAGACTAAATCCTCAGACATCTTTATATACTATGTATAATTAGGATGGCTGTATACTCTCAACTTTATCAGGCATTGTCAATAACACTCACTTGTTGTTTTTCTTGCTATTCAAAATGGAATAATTGAATTATTTAAAGAATAATTTCTGTCTTCAAGACAGGATGTTTTTTAGGTGTCTATACTGGAACTTCTATAAACACCAAAATTTGACTTGTGAGGCAATAAGATCAGTTCACACTGAGCCCTCTCAAGCACTTAGACTGCTATAAATGAAGGATCAGATTAATGGACAAGGAGGGAAAAGCAATGAAAGGGAGAGGGACAAACCTATTGTTAGATTTGCCACGAAAAGAAATGAACTTGAAACAGACAATATAGGATTTAAGGAATCCTAATCCTATGCTCCATGCTTTTGGTTGAATAGTTTGGCCTTTGAGCTCTGGCCCTTCTTTATATGCGCATAAGCACCAAACACTCTTGTATGAGAAAAAAATACAGTTCCAGCTGGAACTTAATAACCTCAGTTTTCTAGAAAGTACTTCCCCAGTAATCTTAATACACTTCATGTCGGAACTTAGAATAACTGGACATATTTTATTATTTGGACTCTGATAGATGTACTGCTTCACACAATCTTACAGGGTGATGTCACATTCTAAATGGTGCCAGCAGTGTGGGGACAGAGTCCTTTAAGTTACTAATACCATACTTATGTGCCACCTTTTGGGGCTTGCCCCAGCTCGTGTTGCAGGCGTGGCTGCAGTGCCACATTTGTGTCATTCGGTGGCAGAGAGGACAAGGCGAGGTCTTCCCCTGGTGCTCTGACCCACGTGGGCTCCCAGGATTTCTCAACAGCCTGACATTATTGCTTTTCTGTTTGTATGTTACACTTGAGAGGCGGCGGGCGTTGGCCGAGTGGCGTAGGCCCCCGCCTGTGGAGCCGGCTCCTCCTCTGAGGACGCCGGTTCAAATCCTGGAGGAACTCGCTGTCACCGTCTGAGCTGCTCGGCCGTGGCAAGATGAGCCTCAGGAGTAAAGGGGGTGGGGCCAGTTCTGTGCACACTGTGCCTCACTTAAAAAATCCATTGCGCAGGTTTATCCCAAGATCTTCGCTCGCAAAGTCCAGCCAACAACAACAACCATACTTATGATCTCTTATTTTCCAGAATTTTTTATTTTATGTTTCCTCTTGCAAATACAGCCTTTTCTGTCTGCATTTTTCTTACTTTGTTATTTAGGGACCAAATACTCCTTTTATTAGTATAGCTAGTCTCACCCATGGTGGTCCTGGAAAACCACAGATATGTGAAAGAACATTCAGATAATGAGACTGATAAAGAGTGAACATGATAGTATACTTGGTGCTTTTGTTCTTTTTCTCTTTTTGACAATGACAGCAATTTGAGTATCCTTTACATTTTCTTACCATAAACTGTCAAATGGTGTAATGCAACTAAAGCACTCATTTTTAACATGTCCATTTGTAGTCAGCTAGCAGCAGAGATTATGCTTTTCTTTTTATGCCATCTCAGAATTAATAGTCTTTCAATATTTCTCCTTTCTTTTCACCAACATGGCAAAGTTTTCATCAAACTATTTACTGACTATAACAATAAAAATGGTATTGAAGTGTTTATTGAAATGGGAAGCTATGTCTTCAACCTAATCATAATTTAATTTGCAATATGTTTGATAACATTCCTCAGAAGTGGGAAGTTTCCCATGTTCTGAAAGTGGAATTCAGAAAATGTAAGGGAAATATTTTCCTATTTCTTTAGACAATTTTTTATTCTACAGATTTCTTATTTGTTAGATTTGTGTCCTAGTTACAGCAGCCGGGACCAGTTTATCACTGTGTGGGTGTACCCAAAACTGTGTATTCTATACCCTCTATGTAATTTCTAATGAATGATTAATAATGGATCATTTGCAGCAGCTGCCCAGCTCACACCAGACACCTCAGCCTACAAACTGGGTGCTAAAGAACCCTGGAGATACGGGAGTGTTTCTGTCTTCCCACCAATGATTCAGATGTGGTAACTCCCCTCTGGGGAAGAATCAACACCTTCACACTCAGCCTGAGGGGTTTGCCTGCTAACGGGCCATCAAAGATTCCAAAAATATCCCCCTGACTCACAGACTAAATCAACCATTGTGAATTTCCTCACCCTGGGGGAAGTATTGGGCATTCCCTCCTGACCCTGAGCATATATAATCCTCTGGGTTTGGGGACTTCTGGGACCACTTGTTGGATCCAGAGGAGGACCAGAACCTCAACAGGACTGCAGCTGTCACTCTCAACCAGACTGTGACAATCTTCCTCATCAACAGGGTTTCCTTTCCTTTTACTTTGCACTCAGGGGGATCACATGGTGCTCAGCACAGGGACTAATAAACACCATCCTGTTTGTGTCCCAGGGGGCTGGATTATACCTCTGTTTTTGTGGGTTACAACCAATTTTTTTTCTCTGTATCATTGT
This sequence comes from Formicarius rufipectus, assembly GCA_013399695.1. Taxonomy (NCBI): domain Eukaryota; kingdom Metazoa; phylum Chordata; class Aves; order Passeriformes; family Formicariidae; genus Formicarius; species Formicarius rufipectus. The sequence goes on along the minus strand of VXAU01005469.1, from coordinate 185,955 downwards.
ATTTATTGTAATCTTTTTATTAAATTGTAACTCTGACTTGTAATCTCTCTTGAGTTGAGTTCATTTCTCCTGCTGGTTTACCTTTGAACCAGCACAATTTGGTAGGCAGTTGACACATTTGCTGTAGTTTCTAAAATCGCTAAGATTTACACAGCCCTAGTGAGGGATGAGATGTATTCATATGTTAGGCTAGACAGAACAGCAGCTGATGTTGCTTTTTCATTCCACAGTCATTTAAAACCTCCTGAGTTCTAGTTTCTGTAATAAATATTCTTCCTGAGCAAAACTGATTTACAGAAGTCTGGATTTTTAATGTTTCCCACTTTTTGAAGTTACTGTTGTTGGCCGGTGAAATGAATGAAAATCTGTTCCTCACAGTTTGGAAGTACAACAGAAATAATCATAGAATCAACCAATATCCTGAGTTAGAAGGGACCCATAGGGATCATCAAGTCCAACCCCTAGCACTGCAAAGCACCACCCCAGAGTCACACCATGTACTTGAGAGCATTGTCCAAATGCTTCTTGAACTCTGTCAGCTTTGGTGCTGTGATAACTTCCCTGGAGAGCTTCTTCCAGTGCCCAACCACCCTGTGGGTGAAACAAGTTTTCCTAAAATCAAACATAAACCTCCCCCAACTCAGCTTTATGCCACTTTCTTGAGTCCTGTCACTGGTCATGAGAGAGAAGAGACTGGTACATTCCCCTCTGCTTCCCTTTATTTATGGTGTTGAAGACCACAATGAGGTCTACCTTCAGTTTCCTTCACTCAAGACAGAACAAACAAGTTGACCTCAGCCACTCCTCATACAGCTTCTCCTCTAGACCCTTAACTATCCCCATGGACCCACCTTTGGATGTTCTTAAAGAGCTTACTATCTTTCGTAGACTGTGGCGCCCATAACTGCCCACAATATTTGAGTTGAGGCCTCCCCAGTGCAGAACAGAGCGGGAAAATCCTCTTTCTTGCTGGCTGGCAATGCTGTGCCTGATGCCTCCCAGGACATGGTTGGCACTCCTGGCTGCCAGGGCACTGCTGACTCACATTCAGTTGTCCATCGACCAGGACCCCCAGGTCTACAGTGCTTCTTTTCAGTCTCTGGTTCCCCAGTCTATACACACAACCAAAAGGTTGTCCCAGCCCAGGTGCAAAATCTGTCACTTTCTCTTTTTGAACTTCATATGCTTGGTGATTGGCCATCTCTCTGATTTGACAAGGTCTCTCTGCAGGGCCTCTCTACCCTCAAGGGATTCAAGAGCTCCTCTCAATTTAGTGTCATTGGCAAACTTTCTTAGTATCCCTTCCAATCCTGCATCCAAGTCATTTGCAAAGATGCTGGGGAGAACTGGGCCGAGGATGGAGCCCTGTGGAACCCCATTAGTAACTGGACATCAACTTGATGTTATCCCATTTACTACAACTCTGTCTTCTGTGACCCTTCTCTAATTGTTTAGTGTTTCTTTTATAGACAGATTTTAGAAACTGGAGTATTATCTTTTCTGGTGTGTGCTGGAAAGCTGCCAAAGAAAAGAGGTGCAGGTGCAGTGTGATTACATCACCAGGCTCCAGGTGTCTATGTACATGACTTGAAGGTGGAGTCAGGCAATTTACTGACCATATTACCTTAACTGTGTCCAGATACATCAGCCCTTGCTGGGTCAAGGGAGGGAATATCCATTACAAAGAATGGCTCTGTCATCCTTTAACTGTGGCAGACATCTGAGCCCCACACAACCATTTGCTCCTTCCCTTGCCATGTAATGAGGGAGAGAATTGGAGAGGTAGTGGGAAAACTCACAGACTGAGATAAAGACAGTCTAACAGGTAAAGCAAAAGTTGCATATGTAAGCAAAGCAAAATAAGGATTTCACTCATTACTTTCCATAGGTAGACAGGTGTACAGCCATCCTGAGCAAAGCAAAAGACCAAATCAAATTAAATGAATCCCTGTACAAATACTAATATACTAATGTTACTTTCACACATCATGAGTTTCACTGGGAATTTGTAAAATACATCAGCTGGGCATTTCAGAGCAGCCATTCTCATAACATGAAACCATAACAAATATCTAAAACTATTACACATGAGGAATAAATGGCATTGCATTTTTCTCACAAACACCTACCAAAGGAACAGTAATTTATTGATCAAGGAGGCATACTGAATCTTATTAGAGGCAGATAATTTGACTCTTTGATAGTGTGCTGCCTGTCCTTATTATGAACTGGCATTTCTTACTAGTGTGTGATTTTTTTTGTTGTTGTTCTGTTTTTATAGGTGTGTTTGCTAGAGAGGTCCATGGTAACATTCCATTACTGGAATGGGAAATATGAATAGTCTGATTTGAATCACTCTGTACAGCCTGTGTTGGATCAGCAAGGCCCTTGCATGTTAGGGTTTCAGTCTAAATAGTGTAGCGCCATATTCAGACTAAACATCGTAGCAAGAGAAAGCTACTATATCCTTTATAGGAAACCAGCACGATTGGCTGCTTGTCAGAAGTGTCTGTTCCCCCATAGGGTGGGGAACACATAGGTGGAATTAGGGATCTGTCTGCCTCTGCAGGTTTATGGTTTTACTGGAATCACACAGATGTGGTGGCATAGTCCATCCACATGACAGGAGTGTTGCCATGGGCGAATATAGGCTTTTCAGAGGGACAAGCCAGGAAGATGATGGTAAAGAGTTCATGTAAGCCCTTTCTGTTAGATCAGGGGGAATGAATGGAGCTCTGCCTTGGCAGACTGGGAGTGGATGGTCAGTGGATAGGCAGTGGGCCAGCTGAGAGCTTGTGATTCAAGGCTAGTGACCAACCAACATATGCACTGCACTGTAGTGAGTGTTTGCTCCAGATTGCTTGATCAGGAAGTACAAGTAAATGAGGCCTTCAGAGATATCTGCAAGAAGCCTCAGATTCACAGGGCCTGGTCCTCACTGATGACTTCAGTCAGGCTGGTGACTGCTGGAGAGTCAGCCCAACAGGACATTAGCAATCCAGGAAGCCTCTGGAGTGCACTGATGATAACTTTCTTACAGGTGATCAAGAAGCAATGAAGGTACATCCTTTGCCTGGCAGCTGACCTGGAAGAACCTTGTGTGTCCTTCTACCTCAACAGCATTTTGGTCATCTGCCTGTTATACTGACTCCTTCTAGGGACATCGATGTCCAAGCATCAGCTTTTACCTGAGAACACATTTCATGTCGTGGTGACTTCGAGTGCCACACTACAACATGCACAAGATAATTTTCTTACAATCATTTATTTGCAGTTACTGATATTTTCTTCCTCTTCCACATCCTCTTACCCAGAGTAGATTGTAATTTGTTTCATCAGTGAAGGGGCCAACTTACGACATTGGCTTTTTAGGTAGCTGGAATTCTCAACTGCCTATAATGAGCTCCCTGCTGACTTGATGACTGGTGTCATTTCAGGTCTGACAAGAGTGTAGTGAGATCTGACTTTTTTTATTCCAGAAGGTAACAGGAAAGAAAAGTAGTACCACAGTGAGCCATTGTAATTTCTCTTCACTGGGTTTCACTATGTTTCTTATGTAGTAATCTAGTAACTAATTCAAAAAATGCTTTAGTCAAAAGATGAGAAACCACTCTTTTTCCATTCAAATCCATTTCTTGCAACCATCGTTAATTTCCCAAATACCTGCATTTGAATTCCCCTTTTTAATTTCTATGTAGTAACTGCCACAGATGTTACTATAAATCAGTTTCTAACAGACTTATTAATAGCTCACAAGACTCTCAATAGCTCAAAAGCTCTCACACAATTGGAATGTCATCATGGAAAATAGATTGCTCTCTTCCTGTATAAACAAAGATACACTTGATTATTTACATTTCTTTTAAAATTCTCTTCTGTGCATTACATGAAACAGATAAAATATATGCAGAAACACTGTTTACTTTATTAGAAGTTTTGACTTTCCAGCTAAGCAGTGTTATTTAGGTGCTGTTCCTAGTGCTTATCTGAGTTTAAAGGCTGAGTGTATATCTTAGATTGTAAACTGAATAGTCAGGTTTGCAAAATATGGACTGGCCCTTGTGCCTCATTAAAATGTGGATACTGAATTAAAATGCTCAGTGAAGTCATCTCTTGGCTTTGCTCATATAATTCCTATTGGGTCCTTTGGCTGAAAGCAAAACCTACATTCTCTCAGGTCTCCAACCTGCCAACACACCTGCCTTTTGGGACATCATCCTGGTATTTTTATTATCTATATTTTTCTTGAAGAAAGAATTCTGCATGTTGATTTTAAAAGTAAAATAAAAAAACCCCACTCGACTAAAACTGAAACTAAGGAAGGTTTTTAAGTAGACCAGGTAAACACTGTGAGAGGAAATATGTGCAGAGGAACAAAATTTCAAACCATGTTGTTACACTTAGCTTCATGACATTCATGAGGCTCTGCTCTGTTTCAGCTCAAGTGAAGAGTTTTCCTTATTTGTCTTGGTTTGTCTTTTCATTGCTTAAGATTTCTGTTCTGCATAATGAAATACATAAAAATATTACTGAAAATTTTAATTCCTTATGGAATTGTATGTGTTCATTCTCTGAAGCCCTTTGGAGGAAGGAACTTTGGCAGTGTGCCTGTGGTGTTCAGTGTTTGATGAAATGTGTCTTTAAAAGGCAGACAAAAATGTCCTTCATCCCCTTTGTTTGGGCTGTGTCCTGTGGTGAGGTGGACTGATGCAGATGGCTGCACCAAAGCATTGTACAGCTTTGGAAAAGGCCCATGGAAGGCCTGCATTATTCCAGCATATTTTATGTAAAGATGGATTCAGATTGCTTGTGCCATAAGTCAGAAACACATTAAAAACTCTGAGGAGCTGAGTTTTCCCTCATATCCCTTCAACACAGGCAAAAGTGGTAATAATGAAACAGGAGTACAGTAATAAAGAGGATGTCTACCCTCAGCACTTTCCAAGTGCTTGGTAAATAATGGTGTGAGACTGGCTGTGATTTTCAAGTGTGTGCAAAAGTATTCATTTCAAACCATGATTACTTTTGGCTAATGTCCACTAGACTGGAGAAAACAATAAAATTAATCAATTTATTATTTCTTAATTTAAGTTCATGACAGGTCTCTTTCTTGGAAGAAAAGCACACTGGAATCCTTAGGGTAGTCACACTTCCAGCCTCCTGGACATAAAAAGGCCCAGTTCATTTCTGTATCCCTCGGCTGCAGTTCTGCATGACAGCCTGCAAATCATCTGCTATGATGCACAGTCCCCAGCAGTGGAACTAGTCTCAGGCGTATGTGAGGCTGCACCTCAAGGGGCAAAAAACCAAAACAGGAGCAAGGCAAAATTGTCTCTTCTGGGCCTGGATTTTTGTTGTCATCTCTCAGAGATATGTAACTTTCAATCATAGGGAGTTGTGTTGTTCTTCAGGACACCTCTAGGAGCCCCTTAGTTACTTGAGTGACTGGATAAAAGGTTTTCCATCACTCAAGTGAGGAGGATCTCACTGGTTTCAGAAACAGAAAATTTTCCATTTGCTGAAATGCTATACTTCCATTTTTGCTTGGGTTTGCTTACTTTATTTGCTTTGGAACATTTTCATCTGGGACAGTTAATGAATATGAAAAAGATTGTATTGATTCAACTGGTACGTTTATAAAGTGATCAAGTCAGTTTTAGTAGCTGAAAATGCAGTTGTTTCTCTTCAAATACAAATGGTATCAGAGTTGATAAGTCAAATTAAACCTGAACAAGCAACCCTGGACTACAACTCAGCTAGTTCAAGAATCAGTTTTAGAGACTTAGACTACCATAATAAGTACTGTTCTGCATTATCTCAATATGCCATGATTTACACATTTACTAACTACTTACCATTAATAACATAGACACAGAAAATCCCAGTCAGTGAAGTACAAAGTATGCCACCGCACATTCTCAGCAGTGTCATAGGGCCTCCACATAGAAAGGAAATAAACTGAATATGGTTTTGCATGTGTATAACTCTGTGCATTGACATTTATCCAGTGTGGTGGCTTTGACATTTTTGCTTTATTTTTAACATTTTCTGAATATAGTAGGTTACCACTGTGAAGTTATTACTATGATGGAGGACAAAGACAAGCATAGATAAACAGAATTTGCTACTCTTTAATACAGTCAGCTTCTCAATTACTTCCATTCTACTGTTCACATCAGAAACAGTGTCATGTGAGCTTACCTGTGTTTCTGTGCTTGGCAAATTATTTGATTGCTTATAAGCATAAGAAAGCTTCGTATTTGATGCATGAATAATCTGAAATTTAGGGAGTTTTAAGCTTTAATTGTGTTAAGGATATTCTCTACACAAAGAGATGTGTAGCTACAATAGCATACTTAAGCTGCAAAACTGCATGTTGTCTCAAGAAAGTGAAGGACTCTTCCCATGAGAAATTTTATATGAGTCAATTCACTGTCCTGGCTGCCACTGTAGCAGAAGCAGTCACTCCTGTGCACTGCTCTGCAGAGGACTGGCTTACTGCTCAGGAAACCACTGAACACACAATAGCTCTCTCCATCTCAGGGGAAACCCTCTTGAAAGTTTTGGAGCTCAGTTCTTTGCATGGCATTGTCTCTGAAGAAAAAAAATAATTGTGATTCACCTTGTTCTCTCCTTACCTCCCACAAGTGAGCCTCAACATACATTTAAATTATCTAAATATTTATTATCCTTGAATGAGGGTGATGGGGAAAGGCTTCCTCTTTTACTGGTCACATTATTTGCATATTTTTGTCTACTACTTGGTAGACTGGTTAGCTATAACTTCTAAAAAGAATTTTAATAATTATAAAAATTAGCTTTTAACTTTTAAAATTTTTTGGTACAAATGCAGCCTTTCATTTTCACACTGCTTTCCCAATACTTTCTACAACTAGAAAACATTGCCCCTATGACATAAATGTGTTACACATTATGCTGTTTTGCAGTTATTTACTGTAATCCTGTAAGACATGATCCATCAAAGATTTTAAGGGTTCTAAACCAAATTTCACAGGTACACGAAAGCAGAAACTCCCTCTGCCCCTTCACCACCCCAATAACTTAAAACACACCCGTAACATGAACAATGTCCTCAAAGGACATCTATGTATTCCACAGTGGAGCAGAGCTCAGCAGGGCTCAAAGGGTGCTGGTGAAGTCACGTGCTGCCAGAGGTGTTTGTCTGGGTCCTAAGAGAATGAAAACTGAATTAATGTGGAGTTTTGTTTGATCTTATTAAGCCTACCACAGACACTGAACAGTGTGTGTTCAAAACTGCATATAAGTAGGACATGGAAAGTCACTGATGGAAACATACAGGCATAAGAAAAGATTTCTCGATTTGTGACTGAGAAAGCAGCCACATTGAAGTAAAATCTGATTATTATATCAGAGGCAGACAGGATATATTGAGATGTTTCATGAGAGTTTTTAGCACACGGTTTCATCAGCAGGTTGCACAAATATGAGAAAACAGTTGTAAGGTTTTTTAAAAATCTACTGATATGTATTAGTCTTATATTTATGTCTCCCAGCACCATCTCTGCCAAAAGGTGCCATGACGCTTGCTTTGCAGATTCCTTTCTGGCCTTAAGACAAACAGGTTTTAAACAGCTAGTGATGTTCTCTGAATGTGAAAGGAGCTGTAGGACACAATGTGTAAGCCCAGCCATTAACTAGGGCACCTTTTTTTCTCTCCAGGAGTCTGTGTTGTAGTCTTTCCCCTGGAAAATTTATGGTAATGTTACTTAAGCACAGACCTAGCAGACTGGGAATGCTGAATAGTCGAGGTGGAAGCTGAACAGCAGTAATACCACTCTTGGGCATAATCAGTTGCTTCTCTCTTAATGAGGAGTACAGAGAAACAAAATGCTTCTTTAATATGCAGAGATAGGACAATTTTATGAGGGAGGTGTTCAACAAAGGCTGAATGCTAGTATAAATAGCCCCAGTTAGGGTCTTTTCTGAAACAAAATTGATCCTGCCCCACACATTGTCATAATGGGCTGGCTTTTTCAGGTCCCTTCTCACTCGTATCTGTATTTTAGCTAAAGACATAGCTCCGGAGAATATTCCTGTTGTGATAATTCATTTCTAAACATAACACTCACTCTGCAAACAACTGAAAACATGCTGCTCACAAACCAAACTTCATCAATATAAATAAAGGAATAAGGAATAAATGATACTCCAGAGGCATGCAAATACCTTATATGATGCAAGACAGTTCACTGAGGGATTTCAACCCAGCATGAAGCAGACAATGGCAATTGTACCTTGCTTGTCCCTTTGCCTTGTAATTCTTCTCTTATTTTTCCATCAATTGTGATGAGGAAAATAAAATGAAAGAAGCTGGCAGCCAGATCTAGAGCAAAAGTGTACTTGTCACATTAAGCTGTAACTAATTGCCTATTAAATACAAGCCATGTCTGGTCGTTGTAGGCTTCTTTACAGCACTTTCTTGACTTTACTGCTTATGCTAACTTAATGGTCTGTGAAAATCTGTAGTATTCATTCCTAAACAGTTACAAACCATTTTAAGGCATTCTTCAGCGGTTTTCTAAATCTACTAAAATTCAGTTTGAATTTCTTTTGGCTATTTTTTAATGCAAGTCCACAACATTTGCCCTCTAATCCTATATTTTTAACGATACTTCAGAGAACAACGGATAGTTACTTTTATGTATATATTATATATCTGTGTTTTTGGAACAGCTTCTAAAGTTGCCCATCAACAGAAATGGTCCTGTGCCCCAGCACACACTTGGGTTGCTCACTGGCACTGAACATTCACAGTCTTATTTATATGTTTTTTTAAAAAATTGTCAAGCAACAGAGCAATAAACAAGTTGTGCTGTTCCTTTACAAGCTGCCGTTCGCACATTAAATTTTTGACATCCCATATTGCACGTTCTAGTATATATTCTGCTCTTTGTTCTAGCTCCCTGTTGAAAACCTGGTTAACTTCCAGTAAAAGGTGAGTTGTGTAGTTGCTGTTAAAAAATATGAAGTAACACTTGAATGATAACAATGGCCCTTTTATTCTCCCAGTTTTGTCAATTGGCATGAACTTCCCATGATGTGTTCCTTCCTCTGTGAATCCATGCCCTTTTACAGTCCACATACTTCGTTGATTGCCTGGACATGAGCAATGAAGAGGAAGCCCTCCTGGCACAGAAGATTAAGTAACCATCAAAGCGATGAGGTGAATATTTTTTAATTTTATATAGCAGGGAAGATTGAACAAAAGTGGCTTTATTTCCAGTCCTGGTCCCTGATTTTAAAAATAAATTGTCAGAGGTATGTTAATTTAACCTAGCTCTGCCCCAAACCCCCTGCATTCTGTAGATCTAAGAAATAATTTCCTTTCTCAAACTTCTAGCTAGTTGTGAAAGATGACTATTTCGATGTGAAAAATCTCCTTTTTTTTCTTTTTCTTAGTAGGCATAAAGGTACAGAAAGACAGATTTTTATTTTTCTATATGATTAACTAAATATTGCCTGTCAATCACACAAAGCTACACTAAAACAAATGCAAGGACATATGCTGAAAATCCTTTCCAAACTTTTCTTTGCTCAGTTTTATCAGTCAACATTGTTTTCCATTAGTCATACACAAGCTCTGAATACAGTTTCTCAGCACTAAAGAAGGAAGAATTCCCCTTTTATAGTGTGAAAGGAAGTGAAGGAGGTGGGAACTAAAGTGGGGAAGTCGTAACAGGAATATGAAATGAGAGACCTGAGTAAAGAAGAATTTGAGTAAAAAACAATCTGCTCTCAATTTGTGTCAATTGGCAAGTAATAACCATGAAAGCTATTTTGGGCATGGATATTCCTTCTATAACTCACGTAATGGGAATCAATCCAGCATGGTTTTCCCATATGCTAAATTCTGAAAACATGTTGTACCTTACAGGCAGGAACACCAAGAAAGATTATTTGTCTCCCTTTGCTTTTTCTCCTCCCTTAAGGCCAAATTTAATTAGAAGAAGGACAGCTTAAGAAAGGAAAGGAAAGGAAATCTGTCTTGAAAAGCTATTTGAGAACGGCAGGAAAATGTGGGACACAAAACCATTGCAGCTGATTCTGCTGGTGTGGCATGAAGAGATGACATCAGCACCCTAACTCTAATCATAAGTGTCCATACTATTAGGGTTGGCCTTTCCTGATGAAAACCAACATGTTTCACAAATAAAGACAGACCTGGGTATTAATCAAGAGCAGTCAAGATCGGTTCCTACCTACTGAATGAAATTGGGATGATTTTATCCTTCAAATATAAGGAAAAATTATGTGTTACTTAGTCAACTTAATGAACTTTTTCAACTGAAGTATCCAACAAATCCTAAGTATGAAAATGTCATTTTGTATTATAAGGTAAATAAGGTATTATCAGGTAAATTTCATATTATCAGGCATTATCAGGTGTGAAATGGAAAGTAATCCTTAATGAAAATAATTTAAAGATAAGTGATAATTATTTTTATGCACTTTTGCGAAGAAAAACACAGCTTTGCCTGATGTGATTTCACCAAAAAGAAAGAGTACAAGTAGCATCTTACATATCTACCAACCACAGAGTTAAAAGCTAAATAACACCAAATTTGAAATAAATCTGAAATCATAACTATAAGTGGATTTCACTTCTCCATTTTCTGGCTATCAAAACAAGTTATATGGATACTTCATGGCACACTTGAGGCCAAACAGTTTTAATAGTGTCATTAAATTTCACAATCATTACTTAACTAGCTAAAAACCACCTTTGTAAAATTTCGCCTCTCAGTTTCTTCCTTTGCTCCACTAGTATAGGCAACTCCTTGTCACATACTGGCAAGCAACAACTTTTTTTTTTTTTAATTTCAGGTTGCTGAATGAGCCTTTGTCACTTTTTTCTGTTAGTGATTGGCAACATCAGACCTTAAAGCAGTTGTGACATTAACAAAACGTCATGCTAGCTGCATGTCATCCATGGCAAGCTGTGCTTGGCTCAGTTGCAACAGCATCGGAGAGCACTGCCAACCTGCCATAAAAGCCCAGTGAATTGGGATGCTGTCCAGAGACGGGCACCTTGATAGAGAGTATTGCCTGTGATCCACGAGGTTTGCAATGGCTGTTACTGGAGGCAGTAATGACCCATTCAACATTAAAAGCAACCCCACAGGGCTGAAGATGCAGTATTTAAGAAAACAACAGTTGGCATCAAAACCTAGGACTGCTTCCTTAGTCACAATTTCCATCCACTATAGCTCTGGAGTTACTGGGGATCTCTTGATTGTGTCACATGTGGGGAAATTACCTTAGCACACATTCCTGTATATTAATGCCTCTTCTAGATCCCTTCTTGGAAATATCCCAGATTATCTGTATTGGCATAACTAATCAAAAATAGCAGAGACTGTCTACCAGGAAGTAGGCATTTCAAATGCGTAGGAGTTTGTATTAGCTATGTATTTACAGTGTCTTGTGAGACTATATTTTCCTTGCTTTTATTACATGCAATTTGTCTGAAAAAAAAATCCCTACTTCACTACTTGCAAAAGAAGTTTTGGAGGAGGAGAAGTCTCAGACTTGTAAGGTGAATTTCAGTAATCATGAAAAATTAAACTTCTCTGCAAAAATGTCAGGACTCATTTAATCTGACACATGGAAAATAGTGTAATGCAATATTAATGTTATATTACAAATTACAGATACACTCCAATATTAATTTAAGGGGGAAAATGTAATTTTTTTTCAGGAAAACTTAGAATTTTACAAGAGAGTAGAACCCCTCCCCCTGCCAAATGCACATTTTTGTCTTGCACACACATGGTGACTCTGATCAGCTAAGTTCAGTTCTATCAAATACTGGTTGACATCGAAGAAGCTGAATCCATTACTTATCAGCTGGCATGTGTGTCAGAGCTGTTAGGTTGTCCCTTGCCTTATCCCGGTCTCTTCAAACATTGGTACTGGTGGTCTGCATCAGCACAGCTGGTCCACTCAGAAGCAAATCAACAACAAGCTGCAGGCTTGCATTAATATCAATGTTTGTTGTGTGTTTAGAGGTTTAGAATAATTTTAATGTTACAGCATTGGGGAACTTATCTGAAAGCAGTGCTTTTTCAACAGCAGTTTAGTCACATGAGCTTCCTTGCACTTGGAAGCAAATGTTTTAATGAGCATGGGTCAAAAAATACCTGACTTTTTTCTCCTGGGAAAAGGCCAAGGGAGAGTAAATCCTGTAGCAGAACTGATAATTCAGTATTATGCATTTGATTATCAGAGTTAGTGAGATCTGTTACACGTGCCTCTTCATCTTCACCAATTATTTAGTTCTTTAGAAAGCCATTTCCTTTTCTTCTGTTTATTATCTACTGTGAGCCCCTGTAAAGGCGAACAGCTTAGGGTAGTACCAAGCCAGTCATCCTCCACTGTACACATGTGTAAGTGTCAGATGCACACACCTACACAAAACACAGTTCTCTGGCAATTGCAGTTCAATGCTTCTTTTGCCGTTTTGACAAACTGGATTGCACAATCAGAGTGATTTCCATTGTGAGCTTCAGAGGACAATTTATGTCACTCTGCCTTTAACGGGTGCAAGCACATACGGCCTTGCTTTTTGCTCCGTGTTGCTTTGGGATGCTGATGGAATGTGGAATAGCCTGTTCCTTACAGTGACCTTAGTTTCATGGCTGAAATTAACAGTAATGCTCCTAGCAACTTGTTTTTTGCTATAGTAGTGGTAGACCGTCTGTTTTGCAAAGCACACAAAGAGTTGACAGCTATCTGGAATTGCCATGAGAGAAAATCAGTGCAGAAAGATGACCCAAAACTGTCCAAAATTTAGTCCAATCTCACAATATTTCTGTTGTTTTGTGCCACTTCCTCCTGAGAGAAGCTTATCTCAGCCTGGTTCAAAAATGGTTTCTTATCTTTTTGTATGCCTTGTAGCCTTCTCCAACAATTATAAGATTCTGTAGTTTTTCCCACCCCTGATCCTGTCTCCTGATCCTGAACTAAGAAGCTCAATTTTATTCATTGCCAAGAGTTGGGAAAACATTTTTTTCGCTTTTATTTTGATCTTTGTGGTTCTCTCTGCTTTTAAAAACTTTTAATTTTTCTGCTTTTAATCAAGTTTGTGCAATCAAAATGGTATTCTGCTGGCTGGCTTGCATCTCTTTTCTAGATCTGGCCTTCCACAGAGCTGACAAGAGATGAAAAAAATCTTAAATTATCTATTTTTTCATGGAAATTTAAGAAAAGAGCATCAGGTTTTCCTGTATGCAGAAAGCAATCTTCTACTTCTCTCCCCCAGCCTCCCCCAGATGATCTTTTAAAGGCTACTCCTTTGTTTTCCTTTAATCTAAAATAAGTTTCCACAACCAGTTTAGCATCTTCTTTTGTAGCTGATCTCATTAACCCAGCTTCACAGTCACAGCTGCTGAGCAGATCCTTGAGTATATAGCAACATAAAAGCCACATGCATTTCAAACAGGTAGACATTTTGGAGCATGCCAACATAAAGAGCAATTTAAAATACACCACTGCCCTCTAATTACTTCAGATATAAACCATTAACAATTCTGTAAATCTGCACTGAACTTTATAACCTTTTTGAAGTAAATCAGAGTATGATTTTATTGGAAGATTTGACTGAGTATGAACTGTAAGATTTGGGATTAAAAAGGATGTCCGTAAGTTAGGAAGAATAGTTGTGAACTACTCCAGCAGTGAGCTGGATGAGCAAAGCATAGTGGATGGACCATTTCAATGTATTTTTGCAAAACTTCATTGGGTAGCATTATACGCAGGTAATTTAGAAGATGCAGAAAGATTAGACATAGTTAAATCTCTTATATTTGGTAGGCAATTAAAATTACTATAATATAGTACATTTGACAAAAGTAGGCTTTGAGCTGAAATAGTGAAGATGTAAACCAGACTCCAGTAGCAATAGGGACTGATGTGCTGTCAATATTTCAACAGTATTGGCTCTAATCCATGCTGACAGCATTTAACATGTTTCCTGTGGAAACAAAAATGGTCTCTAAGGGACAAGGAAGGAGGCTTTTCCACTTAGCAAACAAACTTCTAGGAAGGAAGTTTGGCTAGTAATTTTCTCCTTTGCTCTTGAAAACCAAAAGTGGCTGGTTAGATCTGCATGTTTTGAAATGGATGTGGGAAACTGACCACAGCTGGAGAGGAGAGGACTAACACTGAGAGTCTGGGACTTGTGTTCTGTTTGGGAAGTTCTGACAATGAACAAATCCTTTGTTTGAGTGTGAGTTTCCTCAAGTCAGGGGTTCAGACTCCATACAGTCACCTGGCAATGTCAGGTGAGTGCCTACGGGTTTAGCCCTACAGGTATGGCCTGGGGTGCTGAGTAGTCCACAGTTACTGTCATATGCAGAGAAGAGGTCTTTTTGCCCACAGATGTCTGCGTTGACTCTCCACCTGTTACAGAGTCGGCTCAGCTGAAAGAGAGACTGTTTGGCAAGCCCATTACCCTCATCCTGATGCCAACAGAAAGGGGTATCATAGTGCAGCCCTACACAGTAACAAAGGGCATCCCTTATCTGAGAATTGACTGACTCTTGTACTGCGTGGAGTCTACCGTGTTCACATGAGACAGAAAAATTTTGTTACTGCAGGTTAGCTGGATGAAAAGGCTCCTGCTTATTCTTCTCAGGAAAAAATCTTACTAGACTTTGCCTCAAGACCCAGACAGGTAATGACAACAATATCTGTATCTAGGACACTTTATACTTCTCATTCTAAGATGTCACTGTACTTTGAAATCTGACTGTCTCAGCAAGGTATTTGTCATTAGACATCCTGGTAGGTACACTGCAGTCCCAAAGGCTCAACTTGTACTGGGTGTTACACTTTAATTTCAGGCTTCGAGGGATTTTGCTTATATAAATCCTTGTAAAGCCTTTGGTTCTTTAGCACCCTGAGTTAAGGTCCAGAGAATAATTACACATTTTTCTCTAAGAGATTTCCTTTAATTTGGTGAGAAAATAGGTGGTTTGGCAAAAAGGGTTTTATAAACATGTAACTGCACAAAAGCATTACAACAGATTACCAGCACAAACAAGCATCTCTATAGTAAAGAACTTTTCCTTCACCCAGCAAACACAAACCCCATGCAACTTAGGTTAAGTACCCATTAAATTACTTACAGAAAGTAAGTGTTTATGTTACTCACAAGAGAAAGAAAATAATAAAGGAAGAGAGATTGGGAGAAGCAAGAATAAAGTGACAGGGTTTTGACCGTGGGGACTGGCTCCTCAAAGCCTCTGGGGCTGGGCAGGTGCCGGAAAACCCCTGTGCTGAAGATGGTACAGATACATGTGGGTCCCCTGAGGCTGGGTAGTGAAGAGAGGTAACAAACGAGTTATATAGAGCTCAGGGGGTGGGGATGGCTAGAAAATCCGGTTAGCCATCGGGGAAGGGAAGGGTCACACAGACAAGGCCCACAGGGAGTTGGAGATAAGGCAGGGGATACAATAGTGGGGTTAGAACAGGGGCGGGGCTGACTGGGCAGTCCAGCCCACCTCAGGTAACTTGGAACAGTTTCACATGATGGGTACATATGAAGGGGAATGCAATTTCTAAAGGTCCCTAATTTAACATGGTTCAGCCTTCTGTTGTCCTGGTCTTCTTTATTTGTTTCTTCCAATCTTCATAGCTTGGGTGTTCTCCCACACTAAAGAGAGAAAAAGAAGGGAGAAAGAATATAGTTCCGACTTAGAAGGCTTGATGACTTCAAGGAAAACAGACAAGGGCCCACAATGGAGAGCTCGATCTGCCTCTTTACCTGCCCCGGTCACTCTGGCCACTCTGTGCAGGCAGAACCTCACTGACTACTCCTCCTCAACCAAAGTGAGGGGTGTCACAGCTAATAGAGGCTCCAGGGGGTGTGGTGTGGGTGGAGTGCCAGGCAGGTTTTCCTTGATTGCCAGCCCAGCCTGGTGGCTCCTCAGCCATGTGGCTACAGCCCATATTGTCTGGGCAGGGCTTGTCATGAGGGTGCAGGACCAGCCTAGCCCTTCCCACACATACACACTCACAGAGGTGCACCCCTCAAGGGGATTCTGACCTAAGAATAATTGATTTGGTGTCTAACACTGGTAAGAAAACACTTGTGTTTCAAGTTTCTCATCTATTATCACTACCGAGGACAAGTTCTACATTTGTGTCATTGTAGCCTCAAGAAATATACATATATGTATATATT